>OX377615.1:7731307-8331307 GCA_947397855.1 Thelaira solivaga
AGCTAGATCGATTTAGAGGGTGTCTAATTTCCAAAAACCATTTTCAAAATTCTCGGCACTCGTCAATTATAAATTATAGGGTGTAGCATACTATTGCACCAATGTATGTATGGGACTTTTCAATATTTGAGGGGGGTATATCTCAGAAACGGCTAATTTTTGGAAAATGACACCTAGCTAGATCGATTTAGAGGGTGTCTAATTTCCAAAAACCATTTTCAAAATTCTCGGCACTCGTCAATTATAAATTATAGGGTGTAACATACTATTGTATCAATATATGGCACTTTTCAATATTGAGGGGGGTATATCTCAGAAACGGCTAATTTTTGGAAAATGACACCTAGCTAGATCGATTTAGAGGGTGTCTAATTTCCAAAAACCATTTTCAAAATTCTCGGCACTCGTCAATTATAAATTATAGGGTGTAGCATACTATTGCACCAATGTATGTATGGGACTTTTCAATATTTGAGGGGGGGGGGGTATATCTCAGAAACGGCTAATTTTGGAAAATGACACCTAGCTAGATCGATTTAGAGGGTGTCTAATTTCCAAAAACCATTTTCAAAATTCTCGGCACTCGTCAATTATAAATTATAGGGTGTAGCATACTATTGCACCAATGTATGTATGGGACTTTTCAATATTTGAGGGGGGTATATCTCAGAAACGGCTAATTTTTGGAAAATGACACCTAGCTAGATCGATTTAGAGGGTGTCTAATTTCCAAAAACCATTTTCAAAATTCTCGGCACTCGTCAATTATAAATTATAGGGTGTAGCATACTATTGCACCAATGTATGTATGGGACTTTTCAATATTTGAGGGGGGGTATATCTCAGAAACGGCTAAGTTTTGGAAAATGACACCTAGCTAGATCGATTTAGAGGGTGTCTAATTTCCAAAAACCATTTTCAAAATTCTCGGCACTCGTCAATTATAAATTATAGGGTGTAGCATACTATTGCACCAATGTATGTATGGGACTTTTCAATATTTGAGGGGGGGTATATCTCAGAAACGGCTAATTTTTGGAAAATGACACCTAGCTAGATCGATTTAGAGGGTGTCTAATTTCCAAAAACCATTTTCAAAATTCTCGGCACTCGTCAATTATAAATTATAGGGTGTAGCATACTATTGCACCAATGTATGTATGGGACTTTTCAATATTTGAGGGGGGGGTATATCTCAGAAACGGCTAATTTTTGGAAAATGACACCTAGCTAGATCGATTTAGAGGGTGTCTAATTTCCAAAAACCATTTTCAAAATTCTCGGCACTCGTCAATTATAAATTATAGGGTGTAGCATACTATTGCACCAATGTATGTATGGGACTTTTCAATATTTGAGGGGGGGTATATCTCAGAAACGGCTAATTTTTGGAAAATGACACCTAGCTAGATCGATTTAGAGGGTGTCTAATTTCCAAAAACCATTTTCAAAATTCTCGGCACTCGTCAATTATAAATTATAGGGTGTAGCATACTATTGCACCAATGTATGTATGGGACTTTTCAATATTTGAGGGGGGGTATATCTCAGAAACGGCTAATTTTTGGAAAATGACACCTAGCTAGATCGATTTAGAGGGTGTCTAATTTCCAAAAACCATTTTCAAAATTCTCGGCACTCGTCAATTATAAATTATAGGGTGTAGCATACTATTGCACCAATGTATGTATGGGACTTTTCAATATTTGAGGGGGAGTATATCTCAGAAACGGCTAATTTTTGGAAAATGACACCTAGCTAGATCGATTTAGAGGGTGTCTAATTTCCAAAAACCATTGTCAAAATTCTCGGCACTCGTCAATTATAAATTATAGGGTGTAGCATACTATTGCACCAATGTATGTATGGGACTTTTCAATATTTGAGGGGGGTATATCTCAGAAACGGCTAATTCTTGGAAAATGACACCTAGCTAGATCGATTTAGAGGGTGTCTAATTTCCAAAAACCATTTTCAAAATTCTCGGCACTCGTCAATTATAAATTATAGGGTGTAGCATACTATTGCACCAATGTATGTATGGGACTTTTCAATATTTGAGGGGGAGTATATCTCAGAAACGGCTAATTTTTGGAAAATGACACCTAGCTAGATCGATTTAGAGGGTGTCTAATTTCCAAAAACCATTTTCAAAATTCTCGGCACTCGTCAATTATAAATTATAGGGTGTAGCATACTATTGCACCAATGTATGTATGGGACTTTTCAATATTTGAGGGGGGGTATATCTCAGAAACGGCTAATTTTTGGAAAATGACACCTAGCTAGATCGATTTGGAGGTTGTCTAAATTCCAAAAACCATTTCCAAAATTCTCGGCACTCGTCAATTATAAATTATAGGGTGTAGCATACTATTGCACCAATGTATGTATGGGACTTTTCAATATTTGAGGGGGGGTATATCTCAGAAACGGCTAATTTTTGGAAAATGACACCTAGCTAGATCGATTTAGAGGGTGTCTAATTTCCAAAAACCATTTTCAAAATACTCGGCACTCGTCAATTATAAATTATAGGGTGTAGCATACTATTGCACCAATGTATGTATGGGACTTTTCAATATTTGAGGGGGAGTATATCTCAGAAACGGCTAATTTTTGGAAATGACACCTAACTAGATCGATTTAGAGGGTGTCTAATTTCCAAAAACCATTTTCAAAATTCTCGGCACTCGTCAATTATAAATTATAGGGTGTAGCATACTATTGCACCAATGTATGTATGGGACTTTTCAATATTTGAGGGGGGGTATATCTCAGAAACGGCTAATTTTTGGAAAATGACACCTAGCTAGATCGATTTAGAGGGTGTCTAATTTCCAAAAACCATTTTCAAAATTCTCGGCACTCGTCAATTATAAATTATAGGGTGTAGCATACTATTGCACCAATGTATGTATGGGACTTTTCAATATTTGAGGGGGGGTATATCTCAGAAACGGCTAATTTTTTAAAAATGACACCTAGCTAGATCGATTTAGAGGGTGTCTAATTTCCAAAAACCATTTTCAAAATTCTCGGCACTCGTCAATTATAAATTATAGGGTGTAGCATACTATTGCACCAATGTATGTATGGGACTTTTCAATATTTGAGGGGGGGTATATCTCAGAAACGGCTAATTTTTGGAAAATGGCACCTAGCTAGATCGATTTAGAGGGTGTCTAATTTCCAAAAACCATTTTCAAAATTCTCGGCACTCGTCAATTATAAATTATAGGGTGTAGCATACTATTGCACCAATGTATGTATGGGACTTTTCAATATTTGAGGGGGGGGTATATCTCAGAAACGGCTAATTTTTGGAAAATGACACCTAGCTAGATCGATTTAGAGGGTGTCTAATTTCCAAAAACCATTTTCAAAATTCTCGGCACTCGTCAATTATAAATTATAGGGTGTAGCATACTATTGCACCAATGTATGTATGGGACTTTTCAATATTTGAGGGGGGGTATATCTCAGAAACGGCTAATTGTTGGAAAATGACACCTAGCTAGGTCGATTTAGAGGGTGTCTAATTTCCAAAAACCATTTTCAAAATTCTCGGCACTCGTCAATTATAAATTATAGGGTGTAGCATACTATTGCACCAATGTATGTATGGGACTTTTCAATATTTGAGGGGGGGTATATCTCAGAAACGGCTAATTTTTGGAAAATGACACCTAGCTAGATCGATTTAGAGGGTGTTTAGTTTCCAAAAACCATTTTCAAAATTCTCGGCACTCGTCAATTATAAATTATAGGGTGTAGCATACTATTGCACCAATGTATGTATGGGACTTTTCAATATTTGAGGGGGGGTATATCTCAGAAACGGCTAATTTTTGGAAAATGACACCTAGCTAGATCGATTTAGAGGGTGTCTAATTTCCAAAAACCATTTTCAAAATTCTCGGCACTCGTCAATTATAAATTATAGGGTGTAGCATACTATTGCACCAATGTATGTATGGGACTTTTCAATATTTGAGGGGGAGTATATCTCAGAAACGGCTAATTTTTGGAAAATGACACGTAGCTAGATCGATTTAGAGGGTGTCTAATTTCCAAAAACCATTTTCAAAATTCTCGGCACTCGTCAATTATAAATTATAGGGTGTAGCATACTATTGCACCAATGTATGTATGGGACTTTTCAATATTTAAGGGGGGGTATATCTCAGAAACGGCTAATTTTTGGAAAATGACACCTAGCTAGATCGATTTAGAGGGTGTCTAATTTCCAGAAACCATTTTCAAAATTCTCGGCACTCGTCAATTATAAATTATAGGGTGTAGCATACTATTGCACCAATGTATGTATGGGACTTTTCAATATTTGAGGGGGGGTATATCTCAGAAACGGCTAATTTTTGGAAAATGACACCCAGCTAGATCGATTTAGAGGGTGTCTAATTTCCAAAAACCATTTTCAAAATTCTCGGCACTCGTCAATTATAAATTATAGGGTGTAACATACTATTGTATCAATATATGGCACTTTTCAATATTGAGGGGGGTATATCTCAGAAACGGCTAGTTTTTGGAAAATGACACCTAGCTAGATCGATTTAGAGGGTGTCTAATTTCCAAAAACCATTTTCAAAATTCTCGGCACTCGTCAATTATAAATTATAGGGTGTAGCATACTATTGCACCAATGTATGTATGGGACTTTTCAATATTTGAGGGGGAGTATATCTCAGAAACGGCTAATTTTTGGAAAATGACACCTAGCTAGATCGATTTAGAGGGTGTCTAATTTCCAAAAACCATTTTCAAAATTCTCGGCACTCGTCAATTATAAATTATAGGGTGTAGCATACTATTGCACCAATGTATGTATGGGACTTTTCAATATTTGAGGGGGGGTATATCTCAGAAACGGCTAATTTTTGGAAAATGACACCTAGCTAGATCGATTTAGAGGGTGTCTAATTTCCAAAAACCATTTTCAAAATTCTCGGCACTCGTCAATTATAAATTATAGGGTGTAGCATACTATTGCACCAATGTATGTATGGGACTTTTCAATATTTGAGGGGGGTATATCTCAGAAACGGCTAATTTTTGGAAAATGACACCTAGCTAGATCGATTTAGAGGGTGTTTAGTTTCCAAAAACCATTTTCAAAATTCTCGGCACTCGTCAATTATAAATTATAGGGTGTAGCATACTATTGCACCAATGTATGTATGGGACTTTTCAATATTTGAGGGGGGGTATATCTCAGAAACGGCTAATTTTTGGAAAATGACACCTAGCTAGATCGATTTAGAGGGTGTCTAATTTCCAAAAACCATTTTCAAAATTCTCGGCACTCGTCAATTATAAATTATAGGGTGTAGCATACTATTGCACCAATGTATGTATGGGACTTTTCAATATTTGAGGGGGGGTATATCTCAGAAACGGCTAATTTTTGGAAAATGACACCTAGCTAGATCGATTTAGAGGGTGTCTAATTTCCAAAAACCATTTTCAAAATTCTCGGCACTCGTCAATTATAAATTATAGGGTGTAGCATACTATTGCACCAATGTATGTATGGGACTTTTCAATATTTGAGGGGGGGGTATATCTCAGAAACGGCTAATTTTTGGAAAATGACACCTAGCTAGATCGATTTAGAGGGTGTTTAGTTTCCAAAAACCATTTTCAAATTTCTCGGCACTCGTCAATTATAAATTATAGGGTGTAGCATACTATTGCACCAATGTATGTATGGGACTTTTCAAAATTTGAGGGGGGGTATATCTCAGAAACGGCTAATTTTTGGAAAATGACACCTAGCTAGATCGATTTAGAGGGTGTCTTATTTCCAAAAACCATTTTCAAAATTCTCGGCACTCGTCAATTATAAATTATAGGGTGTAGCATACTATTGCACCAATGTATGTATGGGACTTTTCAATATTTGAGGGGGGGTATATCTCAGAAACGGCTAATTTTTTAAAAATGACACCTAGCTAGATCGATTTAGAGGGTGTCTAATTTCCAAAAACCATTTTCAAAATTCTCGGCACTCGTCAATTATAAATTATAGGGTGTAGCATACTATTGCACCAATGTATGTATGGGACTTTTCAATATTTGAGGGGGGGTATATCTCAGAAACGGCTAATTTTTGGAAAATGACACCTAGCTAGATCGATTTAGAGGGTGTCTAATTTCCAAAAACCATTTTCAAAATTCTCGGCACTCGTCAATTATAAATTATAGGGTGTAGCATACTATTGCACCAATGTATGTATGGGACTTTTCAATATTTGAGGGGGGGTATATCTCAGAAACGGCTAATTTTTGGAAAATGACACCTAGCTAGATCGATTTAGAGGGTGTCTAATTTCCAAAAACCATTTTCAAAATTCTCGGCACTCGTCAATTATAAATTATAGGGTGTAGCATACTATTGCACCAATGTATGTATGGGACTTTTCAATATTTGAGGGGGGTATATCTCAGAAACGGCTAATTTTTGGAAAATGACACCTAGCTAGATCGATTTAGAGGGTGTCTAATTTCCAAAAACCATTTTCAAAATTCTCGGCACTCGTCAATTATAAATTATAGGGTGTAGCATACTATTGCACCAATGTATGTATGGGACTTTTCAATATTTGAGGGGGGGTATATCTCAGAAACGGCTAATTTTTGGAAAATGACACCTAGCTAGATCGATTTAGAGGGTGTCTAATTTCCAAAAACCATTTTCAAAATTTTCGGCACTCGTCAATTATAAATTATAGGGTGTAGCATACTATTGCACCAATGTATGTATGGGACTTTTCAATATTTGAGGGGGGGTATATCTCAGAAACGGCTAATTTTTGGAAAATGACACCTAGCTAGATCGATTTAGAGGGTGTCTAATTTCCAAAAACCATTTTCAAAATTCTCGGCACTCGTCAATTATAAATTATAGGGTGTAGCATACTATTGCACCAATGTATGTATGGGACTTTTCAATATTTGAGGGGGAGTATATCTCAGAAACGGCTAATTTTTGGAAAATGACACCTAGCTAGATCGATTTAGAGGGTGTCTAATTTCCAAAAACCATTTTCAAAATTTTCGGCACTCGTCAATTATAAATTATAGGGTGTAGCATACTATTGCACCAATGTATGTATGGGACTTTTCAATATTTGAGGGGGGGTATATCTCAGAAACGGCTAATTTTTGGAAAATGACACCTAGCTAGATCGATTTAGAGGGTGTCTAATTTCCAAAAACCATTTTCAAAATTCTCGGCACTCGTCAATTATAAATTATAGGGTGTAGCATACTATTGCACCAATGTATGTATGGAACTTTTCAATATTTGAGGGGGAGTATATCTCAGAAACGGCTAATTTTTGGAAAATGAAACCTAGCTAGATCGATTTAGAGGGTGTCTAATTTCCAAAAACCATTTTCAAAATTCTCGGCACTCGTCAATTATAAATTATAGGGTGTAGCATACTACTGCACCAATGTATGTATGGGACTTTTCAATATTTGAGGGGGGGTATATCTCAGAAACGGCTAATTTTTGGAAAATGACACCTAGCTAGATCGATTTAGAGGGTGTCTAATTTCCAAAAACCATTTTCAAAATTCTCGGCACTCGTCAATTATAAATTATAGGGTGTAACATACTATTGTATCAATATATGGCACTTTTCAATATTGAGGGGGGTATATCTCAGAAACGGCTAGTTTTTGGAAAATGACACCTAGCTAGATCGATTTAGAGGGTGTCTAATTTCCAAAAACCATTTTCAAAATTCTCGGCACTCGTCAATTATAAATTATAGGGTGTAGCATACTATTGCACCAATGTATGTATGGGACTTTTCAATATTTGAGGGGGAGTATATCTCAGAAACGGCTAATTTTTGGAAAATGACACCTAGCTAGATCGATTTAGAGGGTGTCTAATTTCCAAAAACCATTTTCAAAATTCTCGGCACTCGTCAATTATAAATTATAGGGTGTAGCATACTATTGCACCAATGTATGTATGGGACTTTTCAATATTTGAGGGGGGGTATATCTCAGAAACGGCTAGTTTTTGGAAAATGACACCTAGCTAGATCGATTTAGAGGGTGTCTAATTTCCAAAAACCATTTTCAAAATTCTCGGCACTCGTCAATTATAAATTATAGGGTGTAGCATACTATTGCACCAATGTATGTATGGGACTTTTCAATATTTGAGGGGGGGTATATCTCAGAAACGGCTAATTTTTGGAAAATGACACCTAGCTAGATCGATTTAGAGGGTGTCTAATTTCCAAAAACCATTTTCAAAATTCTCGGCACTCGTCAATTATAAATTATAGGGTGTAGCATACTATTGCACCAATGTATGTATGGGACTTTTCAATATTTGAGGGGGGGTATATCTCAGAAACGGCTAATTTTTGGAAAATGACACCTAGCTAGATCGATTTAGAGGGTGTCTAATTTCCAAAAACCATTTTCAAAATTCTCGGCACTCGTCAATTATAAATTATAGGGTGTAGCATACTATTGCACCAATGTATGTATGGGACTTTTCAATATTTGAGGGGGAGTATATCTCAGAAACGGCTAATTTTTGGAAAATGACACCTAGCTAGATCGATTTAGAGGGTGTCTAATTTCCAAAAACCATTTTCAAAATTCTCGGCACTCGTCAATTATAAATTATAGGGTGTAGCATACTATTGCACCAATGTATGTATGGGACTTTTCAATATTTGAGGGGGGGTATATCTCAGAAACGGCTAATTTTTGGAAAATGACACCTAGCTAGATCGATTTAGAGGGTGTCTAATTTCCAAAAACCATTTTCAAAATTCTCGGCACTCGTCAATTATAAATTATAGGGTGTAACATACTATTGTATCAATATATGGCACTTTTCAATATTGAGGGGGGTATATCTCAGAAACGGCTAGTTTTTGGAAAATGACACCTAGCTAGATCGATTTAGAGGGTGTCTAATATCCAAAAACCATTTTCAAAATTCTCGGCACTCGTCAATTATAAATTATAGGGTGTAGCATACTATTGCACCAATGTATGTATGGGACTTTTCAATATTTGAGGGGGGGGTATATCTCAGAAACGGCTAATTTTTGGAAAATGACACCTAGCTAGATCGATTTAGAGGGTGTCTAATTTCCAAAAACCATTTTCAAAATTCTCGGCACTCGTCAATTATAAATTATAGGGTGTAGCATACTATTGCACCAATGTATGTATGGGACTTTTCAATATTTGAGGGGGGGTATATCTCAGAAACGGCTAATTTTTGGAAAATGACACCTAGCTAGATCGATTTAGAGGGTGTCTAATTTCCAAAAACCATTTTCAAAATTCTCGGCACTCGTCAATTATAAATTATAGGGTGTAGCATACTATTGCACCAATGTATGTATGGGACTTTTCAATATTTGAGGGGGGGTATATCTCAGAAACGGCTAATTTTTGGAAAATGACACCTAGCTAGATCGATTTAGAGGGTGTCTAATTTCCAAAAACCATTTTCAAAATTCTCGGCACTCGTCAATTATAAATTATAGGGTGTAACATACTATTGTATCAATATATGGCACTTTTCAATATTGAGGGGGGTATATCTCAGAAACGGCTAGTTTTTGGAAAATGACACCTAGCTAGATCGATTTAGAGGGTGTCTAATTTCCAAAAACCATTTTCAAAATTCTCGGCACTCGTCAATTATAAATTATAGGGTGTAGCATACTATTGCACCAATGCATGTATGGGACTCTTCAATATTTGAGGGGGGGTATATCTCAGAAACGGCTAATTTTTGGAAAATGACACCTAGCTAGATCGATTTAGAGGGTGTCTAATTTCCAAAAACCATTTTCAAAATTCTCGGCACTCGTCAATTATAAATTATAGGGTGTAGCATACTATTGCACCAATGTATGTATGGGACTTTTCAATATTTGAGGGGGGGTATATCTCAGAAACGGCTAATTTTTGGAAAATGACACCTAGCTAGATCGATTTAGAGGGTGTCTAATTTCCAAAAACCATTTTCAAAATTCTCGGCACTCGTCAAGTATAAATTATAGGGTGTAGCATACTATTGCACCAATGTATGTATGGGACTTTTCAATATTTGAGGGGGGGTATATCTCAGAAACGGCTAATTTTTGGAAAATGACACCTAGCTAGATCGATTTAGAGGGTGTCTAATTTCCAAAAACCATTTTCAAAATTCTCGGCACTCGTCAATTATAAATTATAGGGTGTAGCATACTATTGCACCAATGTATGTATGGGACTTTTCAATATTTGAGGGGGGGTATATCTCAGAAACGGCTAATTTTTGGAAAATGACACCTAGCTAGATCGTTTTAGAGGGTGTCTAATTTCCAAAAACCATTTTCAAAATTCTCGGCACTCGTCAATTATAAATTATAGGGTGTAGCATACTATTGCACCAATGTATGTATGGGACTTTTCAATATTTGAGGGGGGGTATATCTCAGAAACGGCTAATTTTTGGAAAATGACACCTAGCTAGATCGATTTAGAGGGTGTCTAATTTCCAAAAACCATTTTCAAAATTCTCGGCACTCGTCAATTATAAATTATAGGGTGTAGCATACTATTGCACCAATGTATGTATGGGACTTTTCAATATTTGAGGGGGGGTATATCTCAGAAACGGCTAATTTTTGGAAAATGACACCTAGCTAGATCGATTTAGAGGGTGTCTAATTTCCAAAAACCACTTTCAAAATTCTCGGCACTCGTCAATTATAAATTATAGGGTGTAGCATACTATTGCACCAATGTATGTATGGGACTTTTCAATATTTGAGGGGGGGTATATCTCAGAAACGGCTAATTTTTGGAAAATGATACCTAGCTAGATCGATTTAGAGGGTGTCTAATTTCCAAAAACCATTTTCAAAATTCTCGGCACTCGTCAATTATAAATTATAGGGTGTAACATACTATTGTATCAATATTGAGGGGGGTATATCTCAGAAACGGGTAATTTTTGGAAAATGACACCTAGCTAGATCGATTTAGAGGGTGTCTAATTTCCAAAAACCATTTTCAAAATTCTCGGCACTCGTCAATTATAAATTATAGGGTGTAACATACTATTGTATCAATATTGAGGGGGGTATATCTCAGAAACGGCTAATTTTTGGAAAATGACACCTAGCTAGATCGATTTAGAGGGTGTCTAATTTCCAAAAACCATTTTCAAAATTCTCGGCACTCGTCAATTATAAATTATAGGGTGTAGCATACTATTGCACCAATGTATGTATGGGACTTTTCAATATTTGAGGGGGGGTATATCTCAGAAACGGCTAATTTTTGGAAAATGACACCTAGCTAGATCGATTTAGAGGGTGTCTAATTTCCAAAAACCATTTTCAAAATTCTCGGCACTCGTCAATTATAAATTATAGGGTGTAACATACTATTGTATCAATATTGAGGGGGGTATATCTCAGAAACGGCTAATTTTTGGAAAATGATACCTAGCTAGATCGATTTAGAGGGTGTCTAATTTCCAAAAACCATTTTCAAAATTCTCGGCACTCGTCAATTATAAATTATAGGGTGTAGCATACTATTGCACCAATGTATGTATGGGACTTTTCAATATTTGAGGGGGGGTATATCTCAGAAACGGCTAATTTTTGGAAAATGACACCTAGCTAGATCGATTTAGAGGGTGTCTAATTTCCAAAAACCATTTTCAAAATTCTCGGCACTCGTCAATTATAAATTATAGGGTGTAGCATACTATTGCACCAATGTATGTATGGGACTTTTCAATATTTGAGGGGGAGTATATCTCAGAAACGGCTAATTTTTGGAAAATGACACCTAGCTAGATCGATTTAGAGGGTGTCTAATTTCCAAAAACCATTTTCAAAATTCTCGGCACTCGTCAATTATAAATTATAGGGTGTAGCATACTATTGCACCAATGTATGTATGGGACTTTTCAATATTTGAGGGGGGGTATATCTCAGAAACGGCTAATTTTTGGAAAATAACACCTAGCTAGATCGATTTAGAGGGTGTCTAATTTCCAAAAACCATTTTCAAAATTCTCGGCACTCGTCAATTATAAATTATAGGGTGTAGCATACTATTGCACCAATGTATGTGTGGGACTTTTCAATATTTGAGGGGGGGTATATCTCAGAAACGGCTAATTTTTGGAAAATGACACCTAGCTAGATCGATTTAGAGGGTGTCTAATTTCCAAAAACCACTTTCAAAATTCTCGGCACTCGTCAATTATAAATTATAGGGTGCAGCATACTATTGCACCAATGTACGTATGGGACTTTTCAATATTTGAGGGGGGGTATATCTCAGAAACGGCTAATTTTTGGAAAATGACACCTAGCTAGATCGATTTAGAGGGTGTCTAATTTCCAAAAACCACTTTCAAAATTCTCGGCACTCGTCAATTATAAATTATAGGGTGCAGCATACTATTGCACCAATGTACGTATGGGACTTTTCAATATTTGAGGGGGGGTATATCTCAGAAACGGCTAATTTTTTGGAAAATGACACCTAGCTAGATCGATTTAGAGGGTGTCTAATTTCCAAAAACCACTTTCAAAATTCTCGGCACTCGTCAATTATAAATTATAGGGTGTAGCATACTATTGCACCAATGTATGTGTGGGACTTTTCAATATTTGAGGGGGGGTATATCTCAGAAACGGCTAATTTTTGGAAAATGACACCTAGCTAGATCGATTTAGAGGGTGTCTAATTTCCAAAAACCACTTTCAAAATTCTCGGCACTCGTCAATTATAAATTATAGGGTGCAGCATACTATTGCACCAATGTATGTGTGGGACTTTTCAATATTTGAGGGGGGGTATATCTCAGAAACGGCTAATTTTTGGAAAATGACACCTAGCTAGATCGATTTAGAGGGTGTCTAATTTCCAAAAACCACTTTCAAAATTCTCGGCACTCGTCAATTATAAATTATAGGGTGCAGCATACTATTGCACCAATGTACGTATGGGACTTTTCAATATTTGAGGGGGGGTATATCTCAGAAACGGCTAATTTTTGGAAAATGACACCTAGCTAGATCGATTTAGAGGGTGTCTAATTTCCAAAAACCATTTTCAAAATTCTCGGCACTCGTCAATTATAAATTATAGGGTGTAACATACTATTGTATCAATATATGGCACTTTTCAATATTTAGGGGGGTATATCTCAGAAACGGCTAGTTTTTGGAAAATGACACCTAGCTAGATCGATTTAGAGGGTGTCTAATTTCCAAAAACCATTTTCAAAATTCTCGGCACTCGTCAATTATAAATTATAGGGTGTAGCATACTATTGCACCAATGTATGTATGGGACTTTTCAATATTTGAGGGGGGGTATATCTCAGAAACGGCTAATTTTTGGAAAATAACACCTAGCTAGATCGATTTAGAGGGTGTCTAATTTCCAAAAACCATTTTCAAAATTCTCGGCACTCGTCAATTATAAATTATAGGGTGTAGCATACTATTGCACCAATGTATGTGTGGGACTTTTCAATATTTGAGGGGGGGTATATCTCAGAAACGGCTAATTTTTGGAAAATGACACCTAGCTAGATCGATTTAGAGGGTGTCTAATTTCCAAAAACCACTTTCAAAATTCTCGGCACTCGTCAATTATAAATTATAGGGTGCAGCATACTATTGCACCAATGTACGTATGGGACTTTTCAATATTTGAGGGGGGGTATATCTCAGAAACGGCTAATTTTTGGAAAATGACACCTAGCTAGATCGATTTAGAGGGTGTCTAATTTCCAAAAACCATTTTCAAAATTCTCGGCACTCGTCAATTATAAATTATAGGGTGCAGCATACTATTGCACCAATGTATGTATGGGACTTTTCAATATTTGAGGGGGGGTATATCTCAGAAACGGCTAATTTTTGGAAAATGACACCTAGCTAGATCGATTTAGAGGGTGTCTAATTTCCAAAAACCACTTTCAAAATTCTCGGCACTCGTCAATTATAAATTATAGGGTGCAGCATACTATTGCACCAATGTACGTATGGGACTTTTCAATATTTGAGGGGGGGTATATCTCAGAAACGGCTAATTTTTTGGAAAATGACACCTAGCTAGATCGATTTAGAGGGTGTCTAATTTCCAAAAACCACTTTCAAAATTCTCGGCACTCGTCAATTATAAATTATAGGGTGTAGCATACTATTGCACCAATGTATGTATGGGACTTTTCAATATTTGAGGGGGGGTATATCTCAGAAACGGCTAATTTTTGGAAAATGACACCTAGCTAGATCGATTTAGAGGGTGTATAGTTTCCAAAAACCATTTTCAAAATTCTCGGCACTCGTCAATTATAAATTATAGGGTGTAACATACTATTGTATCAATATATGGCACTTTTCAATATTGAGGGGGGTATATCTCAGAAACGGCTAGTTTTTGGAAAATGACACCTAGCTAGATCGATTTAGAGGGTGTCTAATTTCCAAAAACCATTTTCAAAATTCTCGGCACTCGTCAATTATAAATTATAGGGTGCAGCATACTATTGCACCAATGTATGTATGGCACTTTTCAATATTGAGGGGGGTATATCTCAGAAACGGCTAATTTTTGGAAAATGACACCTAGCTAGATCGATTTAGAGGGTGTCTAATTTCCAAAAACCATTTTCAAAATTCTCGGCACTCGTCAATTATAAATTATAGGGTGTAGCATACTATTGCACCAATGTATGTATGGGACTTTTCAATATTTGAGGGGGGGTATATCTCAGAAACGGCTAATTTTTGGAAAATGACACCTAGCTAGATCGATTTAGAGGGTGTCTAATTTCCAAAAACCATTTTCAAAATTCTCGGCACTCGTCAATTATAAATTATAGGGTGTAGCATACTATTGCACCAATGTATGTATGGGACTTTTCAATATTTGAGGGGGGGTATATCTCAGAAACGGCTAATTTTTGGAAAATGACACCTAGCTAGATCGATTTAGAGGGTGTCTAATTTCCAAAAACCATTTGCAAAATTCTCGGCACTCGTCAATTATAAATTATAGGGTGTAGCATACTATTGCACCAATGTATGTATGGGACTTTTCAATATTTGAGGGGGGGTATATCTCAGAAACGGCTAATTTTTGGAAAATGACACCTAGCTAGATCGATTTAGAGGGTGTCTAATTTCCAAAAACCATTTTCAAAATTCTCGGCACTCGTCAATTATAAATTATAGGGTGTAGCATACTATTGCACCAATGTATGTATGGGACTTTTCAATATTTGAGGGGGGGTATATCTCAGAAACGGCTAATTTTTGGAAAATGACACCTAGCTAGATCGATTTAGAGGGTGTCTAATTTCCAAAAACCATTTTCAAAATTCTCGGCACTCGTCAATTATAAATTATAGGGTGTAGCATACTATTGCACCAATGTATGTATGGGACTTTTCAATATTTGAGGGGGGTATATCTCAGAAACGGCTAATTTTTGGAAAATGACACCTAGCTAGATCGATTTAGAGGGTGTCTAATTTCCAAAAACCATTTTCAAAATTCTCGGCACTCGTCAATTATAAATTATAGGGTGTAGCATACTATTGCACCAATGTATGTATGGGACTTTTCAATATTTGAGGGGGGGTATATCTCAGAAACGGCTAGTTTTTGGAAAATGACACCTAGCTAGATCGATTTAGAGGGTGTCTAATTTCCAAAAACCATTTTCAAAATTCTCGGCACTCGTCAATTATAAATTATAGGGTGTAGCATACTATTGCACTAATGTATGTATGGGACTTTTCAATATTTGAGGGGGGGTATATCTCAGAAACGGCTAATTTTTGGAAAATGACACCTAGCTAGATCGATTTAGAGGGTGTCTAATTTCCAAAAACCATTTTCAAAATTCTCGGCACTCGTCAATTATAAATTATAGGGTGTAACATACTATTGTATCAATATATGGCACTTTTCAATATTGAGGGGGGTATATCTCAGAAACGGCTAATTTTTGGAAAATGACACCTAGCTAGATCGATTTGGAGGTTGTCTAAATTCCAAAAACCATTTCCAAAATTCTCGGCACTCGTCAATTATAAATTATAGGGTGTAACATACTATTGTATCAATATATGGCACTTTTCAATATTGAGGGGGGTATATCTCAGAAACGGCTAATTTTTGGAAAATGACACCTAGCTAGATCGATTTAGAGGGTGTCTAATTTCCAAAAACCATTTTCAAAATTCTCGGCACTCGTCAATTATAAATTATAGGGTGTAGCATACTATTGCACCAATGTATGTATGGGACTTTTCAATATTTGAGGGGGGGTATATCTCAGAAACGGCTAATTTTTGGAAAATGACACCTAGCTAGATCGATTTAGAGGGTGTCTAATTTCCAAAAACCATTTTCAAAATTCTCGGCACTCGTCAATTATAAATTATAGGGTGTAGCATACTATTGCACCAATGTATGTATGGGACTTTTCAATATTTGAGGGGGGGTATATCTCAGAAACGGCTAATTTTTGGAAAATGACACCTAGCTAGATCGATTTAGAGGGTGTCTAATTTCCAAAAACCATTTTCAAAATTCTCGGCACTCGTCAATTATAAATTATAGGGTGTAACATACTATTGTATCAATATATGGCACTTTTCAATATTGAGGGGGGTATATCTCAGAAACGGCTAATTTTTGGAAAATGACACCTAGCTAGATCGATTTAGAGGGTGTCTAATTTCCAAAAACCATTTTCAAAATTCTCGGCACTCGTCAATTATAAATTATAGGGTGTAACATACTATTGTATCAATATATGGCACTTTTCAATATTGAGGGGGGTATATCTCAGAAACGGCTAATTTTTGGAAAATGACACCTAGCTAGATCGATTTGGAGGTTGTCTAATTTCCAAAAACCATTTTCAAAATTCTCGGCACTCGTCAATTATAAATTATAGGGTGTAACATACTATTGTATCAATATATGGCACTTTTCAATATTGAGGGGGGTATATCTCAGAAACGGCTAATTTTTGGAAAATGACACCTAGCTAGATCGATTTAGAGGGTGTCTAATTTCCAAAAACCATTTTCAAAATTCTCGGCACTCGTCAATTATAAATTATAGGGTGTAGCATACTATTGCACCAATGTATGTATGGGACTTTTCAATATTTGAGGGGGGGTATATCTCAGAAACGGCTAATTTTTGGAAAATGACACCTAGCTAGATCGATTTAGAGGGTGTCTAATTTCCAAAAACCATTTTCAAAATTCTCGGCACTCGTCAATTATAAATTATAAGGTGTAGCATACTATTGCACCAATGTATGTATGGGACTTTTCAATATTTGAGGGGGGGTATATCTCAGAAACGGCTAATTTTTGGAAAATGACACCTAGCTAGATCGATTTAGAGGGTGTCTAATTTCCAAAAACCATTTTCAAAATTCTCGGCACTCGTCAATTATAAATTATAGGGTGTAACATACTATTGTATGAATATATGGCACTTTTCAATATTGAGGGGGGTATATCTCAGAAACGGCTAATTTTTGGAAAATGACACCTAGCTAGATCGATTTAGAGGGTGTCTAATTTCCAAAAACCATTTTCAAAATTCTCGGCACTCGTCAATTATAAATTATAGGGTGTAACATACTATTGTATCAATATATGGCACTTTTCAATATTGAGGGGGGTATATCTCAGAAACGGCTAATTTTTGGAAAATGACACCTAGCTAGATCGATTTAGAGGGTGTCTAATTTCCAAAAACCATTTTCAAAATTCTCGGCACTCGTCAATTATAAATTATAGGGTGTAGCATACTATTGCACCAATGTATGTATGGGACTTTTCAATATTTGAGGGGGGGTATATCTCAGAAACGGCTAATTTTTGGAAAATGACACCTAGCTAGATCGATTTAGAGGGTGTCTAATTTCCAAAAACCATTTTCAAAATTCTCGGCACTCGTCAATTATAAATTATAGGGTGTAGCATACTATTGCACCAATGTATGTATGGGACTTTTCAATATTTGAGGGGGGGTATATCTCAGAAACGGCTAATTTTTGGAAAATGACACCTAGCTAGATCGATTTAGAGGGTGTCTAATTTCCAAAAACCATTTTCAAAATTCTCGGCACTCGTCAATTATAAATTATAGGGTGTAACATACTATTGTATCAATATATGGCACTTTTCAATATTGAGGGGGGTATATCTCAGAAACGGCTAATTTTTGGAAAATGACACCTAGCTAGATCGATTTAGAGGGTGTCTAATTTCCAAAAACCATTTTCAAAATTCTCGGCACTCGTCAATTATAAATTATAGGGTGTAGCATACTATTGCACCAATGTATGTATGGGACTTTTCAATATTTGAGGGGGGGTATATCTCAGAAACGGCTAATTTTTGGAAAATGACACCTAGCTAGATCGATTTAGAGGGTGTCTAATTTCCAAAAACCATTTTCAAAATTCTCGGCACTCGTCAATTATAAATTATAGGGTGTAGCATACTATTGCACCAATGTATGTATGGGACTTTTCAATATTTGAGGGGGGGTATATCTCAGAAACGGCTAATTTTTGGAAAATGACACCTAGCTAGATCGATTTAGAGGGTGTCTAATTTCCAAAAACCATTTTCAAAATTCTCGGCACTCGTCAATTATAAATTATAGGGTGTAGCATACTATTGCACCAATGTATGTATGGGACTTTTCAATATTTGAGGGGGGGTATATCTCAGAAACGGCTAATTTTTGGAAAATGACACCTAGCTAGATCGATTTAGAGGGTGTCTAATTTCCAAAAACCATTTTCAAAATTCTCGGCACTCGTCAATTATAAATTATAGGGTGTAACATACTATTGTATCAATATATGGCACTTTTCAATATTGAGGTTGGTATATCTCAGAAACGGCTAATTTTTGGAAAATGACACCTAGCTAGATCGATTTAGAGGGTGTCTAATTTCCAAAAACCATTTTCAAAATTCTCGGCACTCGTCAATTATAAATTATAAGGTGTAGCATACTATTGCACCAATGTATGTATGGGACTTTTCAATATTTGAGGGGGGGTATATCTCAGAAACGGCTAATTTTTGGAAAATGACACTTAGCTAGATCGATTTAGAGGGTGTCTAATTTCCAAAAACCATTTTCAAAATTCTCGGCACTCGTCAATTATAAATTATAGGGTGTAGCATACTATTGCACCAATGTATGTATGGGACTTTTCAATATTTGAGGGGGGGTATATCTCAGAAACGGCTAATTTTTGGAAAATGACACCTAGCTAGATCGATTTAGAGGGTGTCTAATTTCCAAAAACCATTTTCAAAATTCTCGGCACTCGTCAATTATAAATTATAGGGTGTAGCATACTATTGCACCAATGTATGTATGGGACTTTTCAATATTTGAGGGGGGGTATATCTCAGAAACGGCTAATTTTTGGAAAATGACACCTAGCTAGATCGATTTAGAGGGTGTCTAATTTCCAAAAACCATTTTCAAAATTCTCGGCACTCGTCAATTATAAATTATAGGGTGTAGCATACTATTGCACCAATGTATGTATGGGACTTTTCAATATTTGAGGGGGGGTATATCTCAGAAACGGCTAATTTTTGGAAAATGACACCTAGCTAGATCGATTTAGAGGGTGTCTAATTTCCAAAAACCATTTTAAAAATTGTCGGCACTCGTCAATTATAAATTATAGGGTGTAACATACTATTGTATCAATATATGGCACTTTTCAATATTGAGGTTGGTATATCTCAGAAACGGCTAATTTTTGGAAAATGACACCTAGCTAGATCGATTTAGAGGGTGTCTAATTTCCAAAAACCAATTTCAAAATTCTCGGCACTCGTCAATTATAAATTATAGGGTGTAGCATACTATTGCACCAATGTATGTATGGGACTTTTCAATATTTGAGGGGGAGTATATCTCAGAAACGGCTAATTTTTGGAAAATGACACCTAGCTAGATCGATTTGGAGGTTGTCTAAATTCCAAAAACCATTTCCAAAATTCTCGGCACTCGTCGACTCTTGATTTTATGGAGCAGTATACCGTGGCAGACATATAAATAGTAATCCTGAAATTATTATTTCTACACGGTACTGTTTTTTAAACAATTTTCACTTCCAAATGAAATAAAACACACGTAATATTTATTTTGTTAATTTAAAATTTTTATTTTTAATTTTTTATTTATTATTATACGTAATTATTAAAAATATCTTAAAACTAAATTATCACAAAAATTTTTATGTGCGCTAGCACGTGCCACCGAGCAACCAGAGGTGTCAGAGTGCAGATATAGTATACATTTTCTTTCTGTCTTTTTTGCACGAACTCAAAATTTTTATTTTGTTTTGCTCAGGTATTTCTAAAAAATTTACACTTTCATTATTTACATTTCGTAAACATGAATTTTAAAACATGAAAATTTGTGTTTTTTATCACTTTTACATTAAATTCCATACTTCATAATAATAAACGTATATATAAGAATCTCCGGCATGTGCATTTTCATTACGGAAATAACTTTTTAATTAATGTTTTTTAAAACAAAAAATTTTTCATTTATCTTATTTTCTCTTATTCGTAATATTAAAACACTATATCTGTCTGTTTTATACAAACTCAAAATAAAAAGCTGAGTTTTTCAAAATTCTAACCTCAAAAGTTTCATCTCTGGTTGCTAAGTGCACGTGCTTCGCAATGTTTACATTTTTTTTAATTTTTTGCTGAATATTTATACTGAAACAATATGGAATTGAAATATCATACTTTTTTGCTTAGTTTATAGTTGCAAATTTCCGTAAAATGGTACATTTTTCTCCTACTACTACATTTATCACCCCCGAGCAAAAGTATGCTGATTCTAGTGGTTTCACGGTATGTTTTCTTCGCAGCCTTTTAAAAAGTAGTAGAAAACAAGTTTGTGTTCTTCTCATCGGTCATGTATCGTAGTAATCTGTTGAAATTAAGGCCTCGTTAATAGTGTTTTTACACTGAGCACATCTTAGAGGAATGCGTGGAAGATGTTGAAAATGAAAAAAAGTTGTTTACACTACCAACATCTAACATCTACCATCAAAAATTAAAAGAAAAGAAGACGCATAATTTTCGAAAACAAAAAATATCTTAAAATAAATTTAGAAAAATCATTCATTATTGTTGCTTTGCAAGATCAAATCCATTAGGCTTCAAAATTTGAATTTTTATTTTGTTTAATATGTGTACATACTTATGTTATAGCATGTTCACACGAGACAAGATTCGCTCTCTTTTGAGGGTTCACAACCCAATCTCGAATGAAACAAGAAGATTCGCCATACAAAATTAAGTGAGCGAATGTGCAGGTTTCATTTTGAAACTCTTGCCGAAACCATGAAAATTTAGTATCATCAATAGTTTCTATCGCTAGTTTATCTTAACTAGCTGTCCAACAAAACAAATTGTAAACAAAGAAATATTATTGTTTTGCAAGCATTTCAATGTATTTATTAGTAAGAAACAAAGGAAAGAGTGTTAAATTGCTTAGATATAAAAATAAACATAATAAATAACACAACATATTAAATTATTTGAAATAATAAATAAATTTTTTATAAATTATTATTTTTTCTAAAAATACATATATTTATATATTAAAATTTACCTTTTTTATCCATTTCAAAACTAAAAAACAAACGCGGGCAAATGCGAAACAACAAAAAACAAAACAAAGCAACTGTCAAATGAAACTCATTATGTGTCGTCTGAACGCAAATTTTCACAATCGAGGTTCAGACAGCGAAACCAGCATTGAAAGTCGTCGTGTGAACATGCTATTATGTATGTATAAATAAATGTTACTTTATAAGTGATGCCACTAAAATCGAAAATATTGCCATTTTTCTAGTGATGGCACGAAAATTATCGAAAGATGTTGAGTGAAACAAAATGAGATAGGAACATCTTGTAAAGATGTAAGATGTTGATTTTTTCTACATGCATTTTATATGGGAAGATGTTGTCATCTCGCCGAATGGATGGTAGATGTTAAATGTGCTCTAGTGTAAAAACACTATAAGGCCTCGTTATGCGAACGTTGAAATGTAGAAATGTAGGAATGTAGAAATGTAAATATGTAGAGCTCAAGTATAGAAACGTAGAAACGTATCATGTGTTTTTTATAGTAAACAAAGAAGAAGAAAAAACAATTTTATAGCCAGAGCTATATTTATTGTAGAGGCATTCATTTGCCTGCACCAGCAATATTAATTTTTCGTCATCCATTTTATTTTTTAATTTTTTTTTATCTATAACTTTTAATAATTCTTTTCTTTTTTTGCACAGTTACTTTTTATAATTTCATTTAAAGAATTAAAAAAAATTTCAAATAAACTACAAAACAGCCGTTTGAAACATTGATGGGGGTATTATGTCCACATTATCTGTATTTTTTTGGAAAAAGTACCAAAATGCTTCTGTTGGTACCAACAATTTGATTTATATTTATAAACAATAACTTAATATCTGCTTAATATATTAAAATTAAATTAAATTATTTTAAAGTTTTAGTAGTATGAATTTGTCTTATGTCAATTTCATATATACATACTACATATATACATGCATTACATTTGTATTAAAATGTACAAAATGACTGCATATGTGTACTTTAAGTACATATATACATATATAGAAGTGCTAAAAAATATTTTATATGTATAAATATATGTAGTATGGTATATTTGTTATTCGTGTTATTAATATCTAAAATAATTTTTTGAACACTTGTATGTACGTATGCACATACGTTGAAAATATGTGGTTCTTTTATTATGTTTACTACAAATGTTGGTAAATATATATGTTTTATATATATTAGCATTAAATTCTTCTTAAATATTCTATTTATATATAAAAATTAAACATTTCAAAAAGTTCTTATATAAAAAATTTACCATATAAAAGGCCTAAAATGTGCCACACTTCCATTAATACGCATACATCCCATCACTGCTACATTTTGTTACGTGAAATTCTAAATGCCTCGTTATGCGAACGTTGAAATGTAGAAATGTAGGAATGTAGAAATGTAAATATGTAGAGCTCAAGTATAGAAACGTAGAAACGTAGCATGTGTTTTTTATAGTAAACAAAGAAGAAGAAAAAACAATTTTATAGCCAGAGCTATATTTATTGTAGAGGCATTCATTTGCCTGCACCAGCAATATTAATTTTTCGTCATCCATTTTATTTTTTAATTTTTTTTTATCTATAACTTTTAATAATTCTTTTCTTTTTTTGCACAGTTACTTTAAGGCCGAGTTATGCGAACGTTGAAATGTAGAAATGTAGAAATGTAAAAATGTAGAAGTCAGCTGATCGTTTCTGGTATATGGAAAGCAATGCAAATGCTTAGCTGACTGAAATGTAATGCACATGTAACGTAGCAATCTGTTGAATTTAGAATTTTACGTAACAAAATGTAGCCAGTGATGGGATGTATGCGTATTGATGGAAGTGTGGCACATTTTAGCCCTTTTATATGGTACATTTTTTATATAAGAACTATTTGAAATGTTTAATTTCTATATATAAATAGAAAATTAAAGAAGAATTTAATGCTGATATATATGAAACATATATATTTACCAACATTTGTAGTAAAAATAATAAAAGAACCACATATTTTGAACGCATGTGCATACGTACATACAAGTGTTCAAAAAATTATTTTAGATATTAATAATAAGAATAACAAATATACCATACTACATATATTTATACATATAAAATATTTTTTAGCACTTCTATATATGTATATATGTACGTAAAGTACACATATGCAGTCATTTTGTACATTTTAATACAAATGTAATGCATGTATATATGTAGTATGTATATATGAAATTGACATAAGACAAATTCATACTACTAAAACTTTAAAATAATTTAATTTAATTTTAATATATTAAGCAGATATTAAGTTATTGTTTATAAATATAAATCAAATTGTTGGTACCAACAGAAGCATTTTGGTACTTTTTCCAAAAAAATACAGATAATGTGGACATAATACCCCCATCAATGTTTCAAACGGCTGTTTTGTAGTTTATTTGAAATTTTTTTTAATTCTTTAAATGAAATTATAAAAAGTAACTGTGCAAAAAAAGAAAAGAATTATTAAAAGTTATAGATAAAAAAAAATTAAAAAATAAAATGGATGACGAAAAATTAATATTGCTGGTGCAGGCAAATGAATGCCTCTACAATAAATATAGCTCTGCCTATAAAATTGTTTTTTCTTCTTCTTTGTTTACTATAAAAAACACATGCTACGTTTCTACGTTTCTATACTTGAGCTCTACATATTTACATTTCTACATTCCTACATTTCTACATTTCAACGTTCGCATAACGAGGCATTTAGAATTTCACGTAACAAAATGTAGCAGTGATGGGATGTATGCGTATTAATGGAAGTGTGGCACATTTTAGGCCTTTTATATGGTAAATTTTTTATATAAGAACTTTTTGAAATGTTTAATTTTTATATATAAATAGAATATTTAAGAAGAATTTAATGCTAATATATATAAAACATATATATTTACCAACATTTGTAGTAAACATAATAAAAGAACCACATATTTTCAACGTATGTGCATACGTACATACAAGTGTTCAAAAAATTATTTTAGATATTAATAACACGAATAACAAATATACTATACTACATATATTTATACATATAAAATATTTTTTAGCACTTGTATATATGTACGTAAATTACACATATGCAGTCATTTTGTACATTTTAATACAAATGTAATGCATAGTAGTATGTATATATGAAATTGAATTAAGACAACAATTTACATTTCAACGTTCGCATAACCCGGTCTTAAAGCAAATAAAGCAGCTGTACATATTTTTCTCTCCATTGTTTTGTCTGCAAAGCTGTCAAAATTTGTTCACATCCTGTGCGCGCCATTGTTCTTGTGCTCGATATACATAGAGTGTGCGTGATTGTATGACTATGATACGACCATTGTATAATACATCACAGAATACCCATACAGAATTCTCAACAATGACAGTTCTAAACTCGACTTAACATCTGTTCCTACGAAGAACAGAGCGAGAGAAAAAATAATATTAAGAGATTGCAAAGCAATGTGTTGGTAGCAATAAATATATATTACTATTTTCAACATATGTAAACATCATTTAATAAATATTTTTCTACGCAAAAACAATCAAAATTTTGAAATTTTTGTTTAATTTTAAAAAATGAAGTAATTTCTTCTTTTATTTGAATAAAAAATGTCATATATTATAAAAAGCAAAATAACCAATTTAAAAATTCTTTTTACAGCAATATTTGAATAGTCTATGGAACGCATGTTTTTGCACTTTGTCTTGGTCATGGCACAATAAAACCAGATAACTGCAGAAATATAGAAATAACAACCAAGGCGAATTCATAGGAGATGGGCGCACACAACTGATCAGGTGTTTTTTATTTATATTTATGTTTTATATGGCTTAACGTCAAATTTTTTTTTTTCATTTTGCTTTGTGTGTTTACAACATATTCAGAAATTAAATTTATTTAAACATCCTCATAAGAAAACTTCTGAAAGAAGTGTGTGTTTATAAGAAAAATTTTTAATTCATTTTGTTTTGTGTGCCTACAATATATTTATAAATTAAATTTGTTTATAAGAAAAGCATGTGCTTATAAGAAAACTTTTTTGTTTCTTTTGTTTTGTGAGAAAAGCGTGTGTTTATAAGAAAACTTTTTTGTTCCTTTTGTTTTGTGTGCCTAAAATATATTTATAAATTAAATTTGTTTAAAAGTTCTTATAAGAAAAGCGTGTGTTTATAAGAAACTTTTTTGTTTCTACTTTTTTGGCACTACTACCAATGTAAAATGGTTTAGCGTCCTCATCAATAAAACTGCAAAAACTACAATTGGGCGATAATTGAGCACTGAATAATTTCACAAATAAAAGGTGATTTTATAAGAACTATCGGAAATTTAAAAAAAAAAAACACATAAAATTCAGAAAAATGCATGAAATATTTATTTGGATCGATAGTTGGGTCGATATAATTTAATGTTTGAAGATTATTTCATGCAAATGTTGGCCGCGGCTGCGCCTCAAATGGTCCATCCGCTTAGTCCAATTTTGGCATACTCTTTCCAACATTTCGGCCGGTATCTCACGAATAATGTTGGCAATGTTGGCTTCCAGTGCGTCAATCGAAGCGGGCTTGTCCCTATAGACATTAGCCTTAACATAGCCCCACAAAAAATAGTCTAGAGGCGTTAAATCGCACGATCTGGGCGGCCAATTGACTGGTCCCAAGCGTGAAATAAACTGTTCACCGAACTCGCCTCTCAATTGGTCCATTGTTTCGCGTGCTGTGTGGCATGTGGCACCGTCTTGTTGAAACCACATGTCATGCAAGTCAAGCTCTTCCATTTTGGGCAAAAAAAAGTTTGTTATCATCGCACGGTAGCGCTCACCATTCACAGTAACGTTGTGATTCGCATCATCTTTGAAGAAATACGGCCCAATGATGCCGCCAGCCCATAATCCGCACCAAACGGTTGTTTTTTGTGGATGCATTGGTAGCTCTTGCAATGCTTCTGGCTGCTCTTCACTCCAAATACGGCAGTTTTGCTTGTTCACGTATCCATTCAACCAGAAATGAGCCTCGTCGCTGAACACAATTCTTCGATAAAAAAGTGGATCTTCATCTAACTTTTCAAGAGCCCATTCACCAAAAATTTGGCGTTGTGGTAGGTCGTTTGGCTTCAATTCTTGCACCAGTTGTATCTTATAAGGCTTCACACCCAAATCCTTCCGCAAAATTTTCCACGTAGTGGAGTAACAGAGGCCCAATTGCTGCGAACGGCGCCGAATCGATAATTCACGGTCATCACCAACACTGGCCGATACGGCTGCGATATTTTCTTCAGTTCGCACTCTACGTAAGCGTGTTGGTGGTTTAATGTCCAACAATGTAAATTTGGTGCGAAATTTTGTTACAATAGCCCGAATAGAAGCCTCAGTAGGTCGATTAAACTGACCATAAAATGGAAGAAGCGCGCGATGAACTTTCTTAACAGAGCACGCATTTTGGTAATAAAATTCAATAATTTGCAAGCGTTGTTCGTTTGTAAGACGATTCATGATTAAATTATAGACCAAACTGAAGATGTTTGACAGTGACACAAGATACAAAACGTGCGTGAGCTGTCAAAACTAGTGTTGCCAAAAAGATAATAGCAAAAAAATCACTCTTTAGTAATAACAAAACTATATTACACAATTAATATTTTCTTTTTCTTTATAACAAACTTTATTATTTGTTTACTTGAAAATTTTATTTCATCCCCATTTTTTCTCTTTGTTTTGTTTTTTTATTTTGACAGTTTGTTAAATATTTTACACTAACAAAATACACCTGCTATGAATTCGCCTTGATAACAACAGAACAAAAAACTCATATATTTTGTTACTGCTTTTGAGCCTCCTCCTGTAAAAACTTATTTCCGGTGATTGATTTACTGAAGTTTGCTAGAGTGAAACAAAAAATTTGTTTCCGCTTTTGATTTCTCTTTAACACATTGATATCTCTACCGATGAGAAGAAAACAAACTTTTTTTCTACTACTTTTTAAGGTTTTATAAAACGTTTTTACATGGTTGAAAAAAAAGGTACATGAGATGCACGTGGCGGCCATTCGCCATGTAAAAAACCATAATAAATCGTGCAAAAAATAGTGCATTTTCAACTGCATTAAAAAAGAGTTAAATTAAACAAAATTTTAAAAAATAAATAAATATTTATGTTAATTAAAGGGTGCTAGATTTAATTTGACAGATGTCATCATTTTCATTGTTACATTCAGCGTGCAATAGTGGCCGGAAAATGCACTTCCTGGACAAGGTTTTTGGGCTATAAAATCTGAATTATTTGTTGTGGCGGATAGAGACTACCACCAATCGATAGGGTATAAAAATACATTTCAGAAATTGCGTAAGTCATTTTCTGAAATGTTTTAGTTCAGAAGTTATAGAATGAAATGTGTCAAAATTAGGGTAAAATTTTGTATAGGGCTATTGCTCGAGAACTAAACGATGTACATATATGGCACTACCCTCATTGGAAAGGGCATTGAAATAGGAATTGTTAGAGGTATGGCTCAATATCGTACACCGTTATAGCCCAACAAACTTTTTCAAAATGTGAAAAACGTCCATTTTTTCTTTGTTAATAGCTTCCAAACATTGTATGTACACATATGGCACTGCCCTCATTGGATAGGGAATTGAAATAGGAATTGTTAGAGGTATGAATCAATACCCGGACTCGCTTAGAAAAGAAGTTATACCCTTAACAATCTCCTTCAAAAATCTAAAATCATCAAGTGTAGTTAATTCAGTTTTGCAGGTTGGTAATGCGATCTAGCAAACTTTTTTCTAAGAAAAAAATGTAAACAAACCGTGAAAAAATAGTGCATTTTCAACTGCATTAAAAAAATTAAACAAAGCATATTTTAATTATTTAAAGGGTGCTAGATCTAATTTTACAGATGTCACCATTTTCATTATCACATACAGCGTACAATAGTGGCCGGAAAATGCCCTTCCTGGACAAGGTTTTTAGGCTATAAAATCTGAACTATTTGCTGTAGCGGATAGAGACTACCACCAATCGATAGGGTATAACAATGCATTTCCGAAATTGCATAAGTCATTTTCTGAAATATTTTAGTTCAGAAGTTATAGCATAAAATGTGTCCAAATTAGGGTAAAATTTTTTATAGGGCTATTGCTCGAGAACTATACTACCCTCATTGGAATGGGCATTGAAATAGGAATTGTTAGAGGTATGGCTCAATATCGTACACCGGTTCTGAAAAAAGTTATAAACTATCAAACTTTTTCAAAATGCACATATTGCTTCTATATTGATATACAAATTATGTAGATATTTAGCATAGTTGACAATACACCTAAAATTTCATAGTTATTAACACAATTGTCAACACATGTTAAATAGAAAAAAAAAAATGTAAAAAAGATTTAATAATTAAAAATAAAATATCTTATTAATTCTAATTATGGTAAGAATGTGATAAAAAAATAAATAATCAATTTAAATTTCTTTTTATAGCAATTTATTTGTGTTTTTTCAGCACAACTGGTCAACAAGCAACTGCTGTGGCAAAAACACATTTTCAAAGTCGGAGTACGGGAGCATACTTCCTTCCAGTATAAGCTGCTTTTATTATTGTAGAGGTACTCGGGGTCATAAACGCGCAATAATAGTTCATCCGCTTAGAGGTAATGTATTGAAGAAATGACAATGTCGGCAGCCACAACTTATGCAGTGTTGAAAAACCACAGGCCAGTATGTGATTAAAATATACATTTGGTGTTAATGCCTGGAATGAATGAAGTACAATGGAAATTTTCGGTGCTTTATAGTGATTCACGTAAGCTCGATAATAATTAATACTAAGAAAAACTTAATAATTTTTTTTAATTCTTTATTTATCTTAGAATATTTTTTTACCTGTATGGAAGAACAAACAATTTGGCCACTGTTGTCAGGGTTCGTTCGAAAGCATACGTGCGCTAGCTTCTTAACGGAACCAAACAATACTTGCGACCTTTGAGTTGCGCAATTATTAGCAAAAGCCAGACTCAGGTCATTCCAGACCTCCCCTGTCACTAGTGACATTGATTCAGCTGCCAAATTAATTCATGCTGGAGCTGCAACAGTCGGTGTAGGTGATTCCGGTGCCGGTATCGGAACAGTATTCGGTTCCCTTATCATCGATTATCCCAGAAATCCATCATTGAAACAACAATTGTTCTTTTACGCTATCTTGGGTTCCGCTTTTTCTGAAGCTATGGGTTTTTTTGTCTTATGATATTTTTCTTGTTCCTCTTCGCTTTCTAAAGTGTGTATTTATATCCTAGGACGAAGTTTATCTTATAACAAATTTAACTGATAACATCTGTACTACAACAACCGCAGCTTCATTGTCTATATTGTTTTTAAAAAACAACAACAGTTACAACAAGCACCACAACAATTGCCATCAGCATCGCCAGCTCAACAACAGCTACCACCACCACCACAGCTACAACAACAACAACAAAATATACTTTCATGGCAGCAGCTGCCACCACAACAACAGCTACCACCACTACAACAAACGCCACAACAAACACCACAACAGTTGCCAGCAACATCGCCAGCACAACAACAGCTACCACCAACACAACAACAGCTACCACCAACACAACAACAACAGCTACCGCTAACAGCACCACAACACCACACAACAAAAACAACTACCGCTAACAGCACCAGCATCACAATAATATGATTTCCAATGTGGTAGTCAATCTCCAATTTTTCCATTTTTACTCTATTATATTTTATATATATAAAACACGAAATAAATAACAAATGCTGCAATAAAATGACAACGCTGCGCCTATAGTATTTCTAATTCAACGCTAAGCCGCCACCATGTTCACAAAAATGTATGAACATTACAGACAATTAAGTAGCACATAATATAAATAAACACCTTAAAAGAAACGCATAGTAAGCGAAATTATTATTATTTTAGTTAAATTTTTTTTATTTGATTAGTTTATGACAGTTGTACTGTAAACTGTAAGAAATTAGCTTGCGGCAGCCACCTATCAAAGCGGAGCTGCATTAGAATTAAACGGCATAGCTCTCTTCTATCAGCTGTTTAGGCTTAGTACAACATGTTGACTAGAGGTACCTAAAATATTTTATGATGGAAAAAATGGCAGCAAATACGCAACTGTTGAATTGAGCGGAATTGCTCAACTATGCGTTTCTAAAACGAACACTCAACATTGTACAACAGTTACGTCTTAGTGTTTTCAGACTGAGTGAATTTAAGATAAATGCGGTTTTAACGTTAAATCCAACTTATAAAAACTGTATTTACCATAAAAAGTGTATTTAATAAATCCACATTAAATGCTATTTTGGAATTGAATTGAAGTTGGATTTATGAAATACAACAATATTTTTGTCCGTTAAGCTCAGTGCAACCCAGTTAAAAAAATCTGTAAATAAAGTAACAGCTGATAATTTTATTGCATGATATAATAAAATAAAAACCATTTCAAATATTTTTCGAAGAGAATGCTTTCAATGGCAGCAGCAATAAAAGCATTTCAAAGAAAACGAAGTTTTTCGGCGAAAGACATAGAAAATATGTGTCTTGTAAGTGTATTTACCAAAGGTCTCACATGTTGTGACTTCTGTACAGTTAGTCAAATAAGTTTTGTACAAAGTAACGCATCAAATACACTTATTTCTACGGGAAACTTTTTTGTTTTGTAGAAATTTATTTAACAAACTGTTAAATACTGAATTTAAAAAATTTGCAGTGTAAACACAAAATCATATGTTGGTGAATTTAATGTTAAATTCAGTATTTAACTTTCAGTCTGAAAACATTATTAGAAACAGTGTCATAGACTATTCAACTAGACTCGACACCTTTTTTTCCGATTTGGTAGCATCAAAAAGGCGATACCAGATCTCAACGGAAAACAAAAAAGGATAGATAGAATAGCCTTATTTATGTTTTGTCTCTTTTAGCTTACCGTCAGAATTTTCATATTTTTTTTGTTAAATTATAACATTTAACAAATAATTTTTGCGAAATAGTGTGAAAAAATTGTAAATTAACAAAAAAAATTATGCTAAATTAAGTTTCTATGAAGCTTAAAAGTCAGTAAACAATTAATTGGCTAAAAGTGCATAGTGGTGTAAGTTCTAAAGAATGTACATAATCTTACACGCGTCTTAACGAGGTTAGGGAATACAAACAGACTTAATCAGAAACACATGGACGATGTTTCTCCTCAGGAGTAGATCCTCCGACCCTGTTGTTTCCCCGCGCGTGAGCACATAACAACTTCTCCATGCAGAAGTTGTAAAAGAAAGATTAAACACTTGCAACTTTTGTTGTCCATGTTCACTACATGGCCAACCCGCCACCTAGATGGCAACCTCCCAACCTACCCCTCTCCAACATTCCAATAAATTTTTCTTACCAATTCAAGTTCATGGTAATTTTTTTTATTTAGCATATTTAACAAAGGAAAAAAGCATTGCAGCCAAGGAAAATTATAAAACAGTTATATATATGTGTGTATATAGGTTATTACAAACAAATATTATATTTATATGTAGAAAAGTAAGAGAATTTATAACTTATATAAATTTATATAATATGTGTGGCAGGTGCCAAACATGTACATATAAATATGTATGTATGAATAATTAAAAGGAGTGTAATTGTTAGCAAAGAAAATATATACATGTACCTATGTATATGTAAAGGGTGTTTTTTACAGACGTATAGAACTTTAAGTTGGCATTACTGTTCAAGATGGCGACCGATTTAACAGCTGTCAAGTGATTTATTCTCAGTTTGGTTTGGCAATTCATCATGAATAGACTCACGCCTGAACAACGCTTGCAAATGGGCACAAAACGAGATTGCCGTTGTTCCCGATTTTCATAAGCGAATTTTGTTTAGCGATGAAGTGCACTTCTGGTTGAATGGCTACGTCAACAAACAAAACTGCCGCATTTGGAGTGAAACTAATCCTCAAGTGTATGTCGAAACACCGTTAGGTTAGGTTAACAGGTCGCCCGAAGAAATAAAAACAAGAGCTGGGCTCACTTGGGTCCTCTGACGTGGTCCCTTCGTGATACCTGTATAGAGGAAAATGAAGAAGAGGAGGGATAGTAATAGTAGAGTGAAGGGGAGGAAGGAAGATAGAGAAAAAGAAAGAAAGAAAGTGAAAGAAAGTGAGAGAAAGTGAGTGAGACCGTCACACAAACCAACCACTGCTTCTAATGAAGCCATATAGCATGTCGACACTTGTATTCGACAGCGCAGTGAGACCCTGCAGACGTCGCTCACCGAAGTGGATCATGCGCCGCTCTTCCAGGGCCGGACACTGGCAGAAAAGGTGTTCCACAGTTTCCTCCTCCTCCTCGTCCTGACAACTTCTACAGTAGTCATTATAACGCAATCTCATTCTCCTAGCATGGTTGCCAAAATTGCAGTGACCCGTTACTACAGCCACCACATTTCTCAATCGGGCTCTTTGGAGCCCCAATAAATCCTTACTGCGACTGCTATCCAGCCTAGGCCAGATCATCCTCGCCGTATTACACGTCCATTCGTCGCTCCATCTGGACTGTGCCTTTCGCAAGAATATGCTTTCGATCTCTTTTTTGCAGACCGATAGAGGGATGCCACAGGGCGCGTTGGCATCTTGCTCTGGTAGCCTCGACCCTTCCCTAGCCAGGCTATCCGCCCTGCAGTTCCCCATTGAAGTCCCATGTCCACGCACCCAAATGAGGGTGATCACCGAATGCTCTGCCATTCTATTTAAGGATGTGCGGCATTCTTGGACAAGTTGGGATGTCGAATAGACACCCGCTAAGGACCTGATTGCAGTCCGACTGTCGGTATAAATGCGAATATTCCTGCCAAATATTCCATGATACCACAGCCAGTCTGCTGCTTGCTTTATAGCCATCACTTCAGCTTGTAGAGTGCTGCATTGATTAGGGAGTTTGAAGGATATGGTAGTCCCCGACTCCTCAATATAGACTCCACCTCCAACTCCAGAATTATTCCTGGAGCCATCGGTAAAGACATCCAGATCTTCTCCTGTATGAGAAGATCCCATTGAGATTCCCGTTTCGTCCAAAATCGTGAATCCAAAGTTCCTCTGAAGGAATGGTCTTGGAGTGACAAAGTCAATGAGGCTGGGAATATTCCCCCAAGTACCAATTATCCCCGAATGTCCCCATGATCTATGGTTCCACTCCCGTGCCGCATGCAATCGCACGGATACAAATAGTGCCAATTTCTCAGCTTGTAGATCAACTGGCAGCCAATTTAGCATCATAAAGAGTGCCTTATTGGGCGTTGATCTCATGGCTCCTGTAATCAAGGTAGCCATGCATCTGAAAATCCTCTCAAATCAGGATCGGTTCGTAGTCGTGTTCAGTGCTTTCCACCACACCACGACTCCATAAAAAAAGATAGGCTGAATCACCATCTTGAATAGCCAGTGAACGTTGCGAGGATTTAAGCCCCATTTCGTTCCTATGGCCCTCCTGCAGGCGTATATCGCCGCATTTGCCTTCGAGGCCCTTGCCTCTACATTCTCCTTCCATGAGAGTTTCCTATCCAGAATCACTCCCAGGTATTTTGCACTGGCAGAAAGGCTCAATTCCGAGCCGTTCAGCCTTGCCAATCTGAATGCAGGAACCTTGTATTTTCCCGTGAATAATACAAGTTCTGTCTTTGTCGGATTGACGTTTAGTCCCACTGACTTACTCCAGTTAGTGATGATTCTAAGCGCCGTCTCCATTCTCAGGGATAATGTATCCAGACAGATTCCTGATATCGCCACTGCGACATCGTCTGCATATGCCACAGTTTTGAAACCCATGGAATCCATCCTCCTGAGGATTGTATTTATGGTTATGTTCCATAAAAGCGGTGATAGGACCCCTCCTTGAGGTGTGCCCCTTACAGCCGATCTGGTTATCCCAGCCGTACCCAGCGAAGATTCTATAATCCTCCCCGAGAGTAGTCTTCTTACGAATCCAATAATCACAGGGTCAATGCCAACATCCATCATAGCATCCACGATGGCTGCTGGCCTGACATTGTTGAAAGCACCTTCTATATCCAGAAAGGCCGTCAAAGTGAAGTTCTTGAACTCCAATGACCTCTCTATGTAGACCACGAGAGTGTGCAATGCCGTTTCAACCGACTTGCCCTTCGTGTAGGCATGCTGAGAGGTCGACAGCAGGCGATCGTCAATCGACATCCGGATTCTGATATCGATGAGTCTCTCCAGCGTGTTTAGCAAGAAGGATGTTAGACAGATTGGCCTAAAGTCCTTCGCAGTTACGCAAGACGTTTTCCCACCCTTAGGGATGAAAATCACCTTGCTCTTCCTCCAGCCCACTGGGATATATGACCATGCAAGGCATGCATTATATATTCCCAGCAGCCAGGGAGAAATTACCATAAAGTTCCTCTGTAGATCGGCAGGTATAATACCGTCCGGTCCAGGGGATTTATAAGGCTGAAAACTATCAATGGCCCATTTTAAGGAATCCATCTCTATTCTCATAGAGGAGGATTCCCTATAGTACTGAGCGTCATCATTCATTGCACCTGAAAGCGTAGAACACCCCGGGAAGTGGGTGTCCATCAACACTTCCAACGCCTCCTGACTACTAGTAGTCCACTGCCCATTAGTACTCCGAATATACCCAGGTACCGTTGGAGATTTAGAGAGAATCTTGCGTAGTCGACAAGTCTCTGAGGAGCTCTTAATGTTCTCACAAAAGTCTCTCCAGGACTTACGCTTTGCATTCCTCACCTCATTTTTGAAACTGTTTACAGAAGCTTTATAAAGTGACCAGTTGCCTGTTCTCTTAGCCTCGTTGAACAGTTTCCTGCATCTCCTCCTAGATGCAGCTATGGTGGGGGACCACCACGGTGGTCTGTCCCTCTCCCTGTGTACGGAAGGTCTGCAAGACCTTGTAGTGGCCTCCTTGAAGGCCTCCGACAGCTGTGCTACAGCGCTATCTATGTCCTCAACGCCGGTAAGGGGCTGAGGCTCGGTGAGAAACTGGTTAAGGATGTTTCTCTGAGATTCCCAGTCAGTTTTCCTTCTATTAATGAAAGAAGTTACCGGTGATCTCATAGTACGTATACCGAATTCGATATAGCGATGATCGGAGAATGAACAGTCGCCCGACACCTTCCAGTTCTCCACAAAATGCGCATAATCTGCGCTCACCAATGTAATATCCAGCACCTCCTGTCTGTTAGTGACCACGAAGGTGGGCTCCGAACCTCTATTTGCTACCACTAAATTCTGGTCTAAAATAAAGTCAAAAATGCACTCACCTCTAGTGTTGACGTCTCCACTGCCCCACTATGCGGGATGCGCATTTGCATCGGCACCAATTATCAATGGGATGCCTTTGCTCCTCGCCAGCTGTACCATGCCTCTCGTCAAGTTGTTTGGCGGGAAGTCAGCATGGTCATGCGCCATATAGCACGACTGGATCCAGATGGTTGTTCCATCCTTTTCCCATGTCGCGCTCACTGTGTCTTCATCACTGTAATCAGAGAGAATGAAGATATTAAGATGCTTTTTAGCCAAGATGCAGGCTCGAATCCTACCTGTACAGTTTGCATATAACAATTTATAGCCCTTTGCGCTGAGTCGAAGAACCTTGCCATCATGATACCAGGGTTCCTGTATCAGCGCCACATCCTCGTCCCGCTCTGCAAGACGAAGGAGCAGTGCAGCGGATGCTGCCTTGCAGTGATGCAAATTAATTTGCGTCACTGTCGCCATCCGGGTCGCAGCAGATGATAACGCCGACATCCTCTGGGTCTGAATCAGATCCCAGAAGCTTGTCTACGTCCTCCGCAACACTCAGGTCGCCCAGTAGTTCCCCAACCATGCTCGTGACAGATTGGGAATCCTCTGGGCGTCCTGCCTGTACGGGTGCGTCAGCCACGAGCCCGGCTTCGCCTTCCTTGGTCATAGCTCCTGGTTTTACAGAAACCCCCTTGTCATCACCACGATAGATGCTCAGCTTGATACTTCCGAAACCGTAAAATATCTTGCCTTGCATCTGTCGTAGTGGAGCTAAGGATTCCTTATTCAGGACCATGACCACTTTCCTCTTCTTGCCTTCGGGAGCGCCAACCTTGACTACCTTCCAATCATGGGTAGGCAGAGTAGGGTTGCCACTCCTGATGTAAGACAGAATGATGTTGGGGTCGTGTGGCTCAGACGGAATGGTCATGATTGATCTCGGCCTGCGAGGTATGTCGCAGACCGGTATCGCGTCCAACCGCGCACCCGGCCACACTTTCCCTATTGCCGTAACAGCCAACTTAAGTAAGTTGGCCGATCGCTCATTGGAGCAGGCTAAGAGCTTTATATGCCCTTGTAACCAGCCTGCATCCGCATTCTGCGGGGGGGAGCCTGGATTCTCCTCAAGAATCCTGAAGTACACCCCTAGCAGCTTCTCCTGTATTATCTCCCATTTTGCGTGGGAGATTGCTCCGTCGCTGTCACTGTAGTCGACAATAGCCCTTACGAGTGAGTTCTTCGCAACTTCACTGAACGGCCTATTGACAACTACAGGTTGCGCTCTCTTTGGCTTTTTAGACGCCAGCTGAGTAGCCGCCTCCTTCTACGATCTCTGTCGCTTTGTCGCTACAGGAGCTGAGAGGAGGGAAGCGTCCAGTTCAGCTAGACGCTTTTTTGCCCATATCAAGGAGGCCTTTTGCTCGCTGGTTAGCGATTCGATAGGTTTGCTGCCATGCTTATTTGTAATACGCATAGCAGCTCTCCTTTCTGCAAAAGCCCTCTTTTGCGGTTGTACCCCTGAGGCATTGGTGGATGTATACGACCCGGATGTTGTGGGTCGGTCCTCACCAACTACTCCAGGAGCAGTTTCCTTTCTGGCCGCCTTGGAAGTTCCCGCCACTGGCTTTGATACTTCCACTGCGTCAGATCCACCTATATTGACGGAGGTTGCCACGCCAATATTGGTGGTATGCAACCCGCTTGTTACAGCGGGTGCTCTGCAATCGGCCAACTTGGTTTCCCTTGTCGGCTTTTTGCGTTGTTTTGTTTTGTTTTGTTTTGTTTTGTTTATTTTTGTTTCGAAACACCGTTACATCCAGAAAAACTGACTGCTTGATGCGCTGGTGGAATCATTGGTCCGTACTTCTTCAAAAACGATGATGGCCAGAACGTTACAGTCAATGGTGATCGGTATAGAGCCATGATTACTAACTTCTTCATTCCTGAATTGAACAACCATGATGTCCAGGAGCTGTGGTTTCAACAAAACGGCGCAACATGTCACACAGCTCATGCCACAATCGATTTATTGAAAGACACGTCTGGTGACCGCCTAATTTCACGTTTTGGATCTGTAAATTGGGCTCCAAGATCTTGTGATTTAACACCGCTAGACTACTTTCTGTGGGGCTATGTAAAGTCATTGGTCTATGCGGATAAGCCACAAACGCTTGACCATTTGGAAGACAACATTCGCCGTGTTATTGCCGATATACGGCCACAAATGTTGGAAAAAGTCATCGAAAATTTAACGTCCAGATTGGACTACATCGGAGCCAGCCGTGGCGGTCATATGCCAGAAATCATATTTAAAATGTAATGCCACAAGATTATCTTTCAGATAAATAAAATTCATGTCAATCGAATAATCCATAAAACAACGATGGATTGCAATTTAAAGTTCTATACGTCTATAAAAAACAAGGTCGACTTCGCAAGGATTAATTTTTATTTCGTCTACGTCCAGCCTAGATAGGTCGTCTGGGACTACGTTCAGAGAACCCTTGTGGTGCTCGATGGTAAATACGAAGTTTATGAGTTTTAAGCTCCATCTGGCTAACCTGCCATGAAGGTCCTTTTGACTCATGAGCCAGCGTAGACTTGCATGGTCAGTGATGATCTTAAAAGATAGGCCTTCGATATACTGCCTAAACCTTTTAACACAAATGACAGCTGCGAAACATTCTAACTCTGTGACAGTATAATTGCGTTGTGCTCTATTTAGCTTATGTGACACAAATGCAATAGGATGCTCTTTTCCTTAATAATTGTTCATTTAGAACAATGAGTTGACGATAAAACGCAAACACACTTTACTTTATAAACTCTACTATGAAATGCTTCCAAAACAACATAAGCCCGTCCGGTATTCAAAACTAAACAAAGCTGTTGGTTGTTTGAAGGCAGAAAGCAGAGTGATTTATTCATGCAAATATTGCTGCTTATATACTATTTCTAAACCATAGTTGTGTATAAAAGTACTTAAAATTAAACATAAACACAGTTGTATAAATATGGTCAAGTAGAGTTGTATTTAATAAAAGTGCGTTAAATTCAAATACAGACGTTAGTTTAAATAAAAATGAAATAATATAATGTAAGATATAATAATAATAAAATAATAGTGAACAGCTTCAACAAGAAATTGTCGGGTATTCTTGTCCCTGTAAATATTTTGTGGCTTTTTCAAATATTTTTAAAAAATTGTAGAATTCTTTTATAATTTCTTTCGACATATCTTGCACTATTAACTCTTGTTTTGTTTTTAATAGCGTAATATATATAACTTCCATGTTTTTAATGAAGCTGTCAAACATTTCAATTAAAGAATTCCAACGAGTTTGGACAGAATTTTTGATTGATGGAAGATTTTTCGTTTTTAACATCTTTTCATCAAAATCGTCATCACCACTTATGTATTGCTCACTATTTTCTATTTCTGACACGTAGTTTTGTGACTTTAATATTATTGAAGTTAAATCGTCCTGCTCTTTCAAACTTTGAATTTTTAAAATTTCATCTGAGCTATACATAAGAGTTCGGTATATAATTTTCAATTTTTCAATTATGGTGTTAATGTGTTGAAATTCTTCGTTATTTAGTATATCTGAAGACAGAAAACGATGTAGTGCATGAGCACTACAACCATATCGTTCAATATTTTTAATTTTTAAGGCGCACATTATATTCAGCTATTGCACCCGCTACTTTTTCGGCTACGGCAGCACCTGTATGAGGTCGTGAAAACACTTCAGTTTTCAAAGTTACTGTTTTTAATGTAAACTCGTCTGAGAAATGCACTTTTATATTAATATAAGATAGTTTTTTATATTTATCGGTCCACATGTCGAGGACCATGCAAGCATTTGTAAGTGCATTTTTCAAAATATTTTTTACATGACCGAGATATACAGAATAGACATCATTTAAAGCAGTGGTTGCAAGTGTTTATGATCTAGGATATATTATTTTAGAGTTTAACGATTTACAGTATTTTTGGAAACCTTCCCGCTCCACTTTGTTAAATGGCTGCAAATCAATACAGCACATTTCCGCTATCCTCCGGGCATTTGTGCATTTATCATTCTTTTCCGTTTTCGGATTAAGGGCGTACTTAGTTATAATTTCTGCTTTTTTTGAATTGGCAGACTTAACGTCGACATCATGCATCATACGCAAATGATTTATTAAATTTGCTGTTGAGGTCGTGTTTCCAAAACTTAAAAATAATATTTTAATTATCAGTTTTTATGCACACGGCATTGTGTAGTTCAGAACAAATTTACTTTACCAACGTCGGTCCAAATAAAAAAATTTTGGTGCAAATAAAGTTCTAAGAATAAATATATCAGTAATGAGTTGTTTTATATATTGATATATCTACTTACTCGTATATGAAATGTATTAAGTTTTATACATTACATAATAAATAATTTTTAATAATAATCGTAATTGGAATTAAGAACGAAAAGTATTAGTATTTTATAAAGTTTTTTCCAACATACATACGTACACATTTAAATTTAATCTCAAATACATATACTAATTCGAAAATATTTATGAACTCTTGAATTTTATGAAAATACACGGCGGTATACGTGCATTAGGATTCGGTGTAAATCAATATAGTTTAATTTTTACAAACATAATTTAGGCCCAAATACCCTACAATAAAAGAAACGGTTATATGTATTTTCGATGTGTCTCTACCCCGTAGGCCCAGCAGTCATAGACGAAATTTTCATCGAGGATGTCTGTAAGACAATTGCTAATTTGTCGGCTATAAAACACATTTGGAAACATATATGATGTCGTGCTTAAAGATTTGTTCCTGACAAGATAGAGAAAATGGGTATTATAAAGCCATTTCGACGACAGGATGAATAACAACTGCATGCAATATGACGTGTGTACAGTTTTATTGCCGACAAAAAGAGGAACAATTGCGTCGAAGTTGTCGGGTTTTCTTTATATTAAAGAGTTTAAGCAAAGACTATTAAACTATAAAGATGTTCTACGTAGAAGAAAATCTAAAAACAAAAATGAATAGAAATGAATAGGAATATTTGAGCATGCGCATTTCAAATAAAAGTTTCTCTCATTTAGCTATTGAGATAAACAGAGAATAATAAAAGAAACTCATACTCAACAACATATAAATGCGCATGTATTATGTATTTATAAACCAAGCATTTAAAACTTAAATGAATTTGATTTCTTTGATATGTTTTTTGTGTGAGATTTATGAAATTTTTCAACAAAAATGTTATTGAAATCTTAGGAGCAAATATAAATAGAACAAATATGACTAGTTGCGTTATTGTAGTGTAGAATATCTTGTTTATGGTTGTAAAAATAAAATTTATCCTAGTTCGCAACGAATTTATGATTCATTAATTTGAACCTTTATTAAACTCTTATTATAGATTTGTAGATATTATTTTTATAATGAGAAGTAGTCCTGTTGTATATGCTTTTTAAAAGGATCTATAACGCCCGCTTTCACCACCTTTGATAAAATGTTTGTTAACAAAATATTAACTAATTGCTGGTTTGGCTAACGGGTACTATTTAATCAACGGTTACCGATTTTCGTTTCATCATCCTTCGGTTATTTAACAAAAGGATTTGATAAAAATGTGGCAATACTATCGGTTTGTTTACATAAAAAAATTAATATAAAGAGGCGGCTTTTGAAAACCATTTAAAGAAAAATTTTGGTGTTAATATAAAAATTCAGGTAACTATAAAATTAAAACATTGTTATACATCTACATATATTTATGCACATATGTAACATGTGTATGTATGGTAAATAACGTATATTATTTTGTTTTCAGTATGTTCTCAGACGATGATATATTTTGCACAGAACTGAAGGAATCTAATTTCGATGTTTCCAAAGTAAAGCGACAAAGGTAAGAATTATTTGCAAAATAGAGCATTTGCGTATTAAATTAAGTTTTATAGGTCTTCTAACTTCACATCCCAAGAGGAAGATGTGTTAATGTCACTGGTGGAGCAACACTCACATATAGTGGAGAATAAAACCACTAACGCGGTAAGTTGGCAGCAAAAAAATGACGCCTGGGAAAAAAATTTCACTTCAATTTGGATCGCAGTGCAATAATATGAGGTCGGTTAAGAATCTTAGAGATAAGTACGAAAATATGAAACGGAAGGCAAAAGTGGCGCTAGCTAATGATAAAAAACAATTTTATACCACCGGAGGAGGCCACTATTGCAGCAAAGCATCTGATAGCGATAAACGCATTCATGCATTATTGGGAAAGTCTGCAACGGGCTTATATAACGAAAATGACTGCGATAGTCATAATAGTAAGTTTATTATAATCTTTATAGTATATATGTTCATACTATGTACATTATGATTCATACTTACTTTTTAGGTCAAAAGCAGAATGAAGAAGATGCACTTGAATTTGAATTTCTGGATGAGTACAAAGAGGAGTTGCTAAAGACAAAAGAACCAGTACAGACATCCATCGAAGAAAATCTTGATAAGGTAAGGTACTTATATGTAGTTTTACATTTAAAATGAGGATTTACTTTATTATATATTTTATTTAGTCTAATTCCTGGAGTAAATGGAACCCTACCAAGCTAAAAACTAAGAAGGCAGAAAAACTACAAGTAAAAAACCGTGTTTTTCTCGACGGTAATGAACAAGTTCTGGCAAAGCAAGCCATTTTTTTTGATAATGAAGATAAAAGAGCAGAGGAACGACACAAATTACAAGTTCAAGAGCTTCACTTAAAGGTAGAGTTGTTGAATTTGGAGATATCTTTAAAAAAAAAGGAAATTGAGAAACTCAATTGAAATTTGGATAATGACATTTTCAATAGCTTTACGTGCTTTAAACATTTTATAAAAATTGTTTTTGTTTTTTAAAAACTTTTTACTTTTAAAGAAAAAAGACTGAATATTTTTTCTAGTTCCTTTTTGTTAATTTTACGTCTTTTTTTTATTAACTAGACTGAATTATTTGTTACTTTTTTTATTCTACCATAGTACAAAATGTGCCTGAATATTTTTAATACTAATATACATATAAATTGTTATGGATGAAATAAAAAAACCAATTTATGTTTTATAAAATATGCAGCGTTTCATTTCTATTTGCTTTAATATGAAGATATTTATAATTTAGAAAAATAGTTTTTAATAAGATTGCTTCGCGTACTCGAAAATATTTCTGTCGTAGAACCGTCTGCATCAAACTCTTCTTCATCACTTGAAGGAGCAGAGTCATCAAAATCTCTTTCATCTTTTAGATGTCTGCATAAATTGTGAAGAACCGCACACGACACTATCACTGACATTGTTGTGTCAAGTGATATTCTCATTCCTAAGGATAGTACAGGAAAACGACGTTTCAAAACTCCAAAACAACGCTCTATAACATTTCGTGTCCTAATTTGTGACTCGTTATAAAGTTTTTCAGCCTCAGTCTTAGGATTAGCTAGTGGTGTCATTAAATATGATTTTACTCCATAGCCACCATCCCCCAAAAGCAAGTAAGATCCAAATTCGCCATTTTCAAATCTGGATTTAATACGGCTATGGCTGAAGATATAGCTGTCATGTGCCGATCCAGGCCATCTTGCTACTACATCTGTTATTTCCAGATTTGAATTGCAGATAGCCTAAGCCATATAAAAGCGATTACTAAAAAAAGGAAATAGAATCTTTCAGAATAACTCACCTGAACATTAAATGAAAAGTAACCCTTTCGACACCGAAAAATTTCTGCATCTAGTCCACCTGGAGATTGTATTTTTATGTGTGTACAATCTATAGCTCCTATTATTTTAGGAAATGCTGCAATTTTATGAAAATGTGTAGCGGTATTTTTCATATCCTCTGATGAATGCGGCATTTTTATAAATTTATTTGATTGACGTGCGATAGCCTTGGAAACCTTCTTTACAACGCGGCTTGCTGTGGCAATGGATACGCCACAATAATCCCCAATAACAAGCAGGAAGCTACCGGTGGCGTAGAATCTCAAAATTAATAGCACCATTTGGATTGGAGATAAGGCATTATTTCTAAAATCAATTTTTATTAATAATTAGAAATATTTATCGAAATATCTTACCTAGTTGTTGTAGACTTTATATCGTTGTGTACAAGATTGCTAATAAAACGTGTTGCAGACTTTGATAATCTATATCTCTGTCTGAATTCTTCATCAGATAAATTAAAGTGGTTTCGGCGATCAGGAACATTTCTTTTCTTTCGATATGAACTTTTCAAATGAAAAATATTACAAAAATGTAAATGTTGATTCATATTTCTATCCATTTTGATTGTTTTATTTTTCGGTTAGAGTGCTAACCATCAAATTTTCTTCGATTAAATTTAACATCCACTTTTTGATTAAAATGTGTCAGTTAAGAGTTAATCATATATTGTGTAATACAATTTGGCCAAACTTTCAGTTAATGTTATAATTATTTTTTAATCAAAGGTGGTGAAAGCGGGCGTAAGAGTTTTAAAACTCACAGACTGTTAATAATAAATAATACAGAAATTGACTTTATGTTATGAACAAAATTTATTTATAATAAAAATCTAATTATTTGGAAATTAATATGTAAATCATAATAAGACATTTTAATGCCTTATTCTCTTTTTTTGTTTCGTAGTATTGTCACAAAACAATTTACTTATTTATAAAAAAAATTTGTTTTTAAATGCTCTACCATTGATGGATAGCTATATATATAGCGATTTCATTGCTGCTAGGCATATCATCAGTAGACTCTACAGTACTTTTCATAAAAAGTCTTGAACTTATACGTTTAATACTTATCAAAGCAAATGAGAATTTCAATTTGGCTAAGAATTAAAAAGTTTTAAAAATTAAAACTTTTAGAAACTTAGTAAGCATTTTAAAATATTTTCTTTTTCTTCAATATTTTCTACATTAGAGATTCCAGTTCGGAAACCTAAGCTAATGTGTAAGAAAAGTATTCAAAATACAAAAATAAAAATAATAAAAATCCAATACGTATTTACAGTAAAATGTAAAATAAATATTGAGTCGTAATCAATTAAAACATTTTTATTATTATTCCCATTTTTCGTATCTCATTGAGATAAAACACTGAAGACGGCAAATTGCCGAAACCGGTCTGTTAAAGAACCAAATTTGACGCGGAATGACGTAAACTCGTTCCAGATAAAATTGTTTTATTATGGTTTATTTATAACTTTTGAAAAATAAAAATTTAAAGTAATAAAATAAATATAAAGTAAAAAAAACTCAATGGTTAATGTATAAGATAAAAGTAGACAATACTAATAATATTTAAGTACACTTAAATTGCTTTGCTTAATTTTTTTAACGAAACTTTTTTCCATTTCCAAAAAATTTTAAATTATTGTTATGATAATGCACATGACAGTTTTTTAAGCTTAAGATAAATAAAAATTTTTAAATTTTATTTTGATCATTATTTCGTTAATTCGCTGCTTAGCTTCTTCAGGATATTTATATTTAAAATTATTTCAAAATAGTTAAGAAGGTAAGCAACTAATTAATGAAATGTTGATCAAAATAAAATATTAAAATTTTTATTGACATTCTATAACTCCATTACGGCCAGTAACGAAATTTAAATTCGGTGTGAATTCATATATTATATGTATTACAACAATAAAATGCATGTATTTACTACATTAACAAAAACGGTAATGTTAGTAGAGCTATAAGAAGAAAACAACATTTTCATAAAAATTTGGTACACATACATATACAGTTTGTATATGGATGTACTGAAAAGTGAAGTTGTGTAAATTCTTGCATTGAATATTACTCTCTTGCATGTCATATTTCTCTCTTACACTCTTTTAAATTCTCGCGCTCTCGTGGATATTACTAGCAATATCCATCAAAAAATTTACACTACGTAGAACATCTTCTTAGTTTAATAGTCATTGGTTTAAGTGTCAAATAGAACGTGTTTTTTTATAAACTTTAGTTCATATGTACTGAGAAGCATAAGAAAAAATACGGGACTTTACCGTTTAAAAAAATGAAAGTAAAAAAAGCAGAAGAAACAATTAAAACTTTTTATTTAGTTAATGTTTGTAAGTGCTTGAGTGCGGAACTAAATAAAAAGTGTGACCAGAAAATTGTAAGTAAAGCGTGTTTTTTATAGACGTATATAACTTTAAATTGCAATAAAACAACGATGGATTATTCGATTGACATGAATTTTATTTATCCAAAAGATAATCTTGTGGCATTACATTTTAAATATGATTTCTGGCATATGACCGCCACGGCTGGCTCGGATGTAGTCCAATCTTGACGTCCAATTTTCGATGACTTTTTCCAACATTTGTGGCCGTATATCGACAATAACACGGCGAATGTTGTCTTCCAAATGGTCAAGCGTTTGTGGCTTATCCGCATAGACCAATGACTTTACATAGCCCCACAGAAAGTAGTCTAGCGGTGTTAAATCACAAGATCTTGGAGCCCAATTCACAGATCCAAAACGTGAAATTATGCGGTCACCAAACGTGTCTTTCAATAAATCGATTGTGGCACGAGCTGTGTGACATGTTGTGCCGTCTTGTTGGAACCACAGCTCCTGGACATCATGGTTGTTAAATTCAGGAATGAAAAAGTTAGTAATCATGGCTCTATACCGATCACCATTGACTGTAACGTTCTGGCCATCATCGTTTTTGAAGAAGTACGGACCAATGATTCCACCAGCATATAAAACGAACCAAACAGTCAGTTTTTCTGGATGTAACGGTGTTTCGACATACACTTGAAGATTAGCTTCACTCCAAATGCGGCAGTTTTGTTTTTTGACGTAGCCATTCAACCAGAAGTGCACTTCATCGCTAAACAAAATTCGCTTATGAAAATCAAAATTATGAACCATAATTTTCGAAATAAAATTGTACTATTTGCAAGCGTTGTTCAGGCGTGAGTCTATTTATGATGAATTGCCAAGCCAAACTGAGAATAAATCACTTGACAGCTGTTAAATCGGTCGCCATCTTGAACAGTAATGTCAACTTAAAGTTCTATACGTCTATATGTGTCACCACAAAAATGGCAAATCGCTAAATGATTTACTTCATGTCGGTCCAACCCTTCAAGACGACGTCTTTACAATTTTAACTCGATTTCGTTTCCATAAATTTGTATTAGTAGCAGACATAGCCAAAATGTATCGACAAATTTTGGTAGATAATGATGAAAAAAGGTATCAGTGCATATTATGGAAAAAAAAATAGTAAAGATCCACTTCACACATACGAACTTCAAACTGTCACTTACGGCACAAGCTGTGCTTCGTATTTAGCTGTAAAATGTCTTCAGCAATTAGCAAAAATTGATAGTGAAAAATATCCAATTGGATCAAGAGTAACCCTTCGAGACTTTTATGTCGACAATCTAATGACTGGTGGCAAAACAGAAGGTGAAGTCATAGAAATAAAACGGCAAGTAGTAGCTCTTTTAAATGAAGGCGGATTTCCGCTAAGAAAGCTTGCATCTAACAGTGAACGTATTTTGCACGATGTAATGCAAACCGAACGTGAAATTATAATTAAAGTAGACAACATGGAGTATGTCAAGACTTTGGGTTTAAAAAGGCCTTGCATTTTCGTTGTCACTAAGGACGTAAGCAACAACAAATGTCAATTATTATGTGCCAAGTCGAGAGTGGCACCTACTAAAGAAGTGAGCTTACCTCGATGGGAGCTATGTGCCGCTTTACTTGAAAGTCAATTACTTCAATCTGTGAGAGATCACTTTCCAGTATCACCACATGATGTTTATTGCTGGTCAGACTCAATGATAACATTAGCATGGATTGCTGGCGAAGCATACCGTTGGCCGATATTTGTATCAAACCGAGTGACAAAAATTAAACTTCTCACCAGCCAATATAGTTGGCGATATGTACCATCGGAACTAAATCCTGCAGATTTATTATCCCGTGGATATACAGTTGCTGCTCTACAGAAACCATTTTGGCTACTTGGTCCAGATTTTTTACAACGAGGTCACAAACATTGGCCAGAAAATCGGAGGGCAGATTTTCGAAAGGAGTGTGACGAATTTGTAACAACATTAGTTACTACAAAAATCGAAGATGTCATAAGCCAACAAAAATATGTTAACAGTTATGTTAAGTTGCTTAGAATGTTTGCCTATGTAAAGAGATTCATTAATGCTTGTCAAGGGCAAGAATTTTGTCGTGGAGCTATAACCATCAATGAAATGAACGACACTCTATTGTTGGTATGTAAAATCATTCAACATGTTTTATTTTATGAAGAAATAAAATTAATAACCAGCGAAAAGCCTCTAAGTCATCACTCCAAATTACTTCAATTGTTCTCATTTCTCTATAATGAAGTTGTACGTGTAGGCGGTAGATTAAAAAACTCTTCATTAGCTTTTACAACAAAACATCCAATACTTTTACCAGGTAGCCACCCATTTGTAACCACAATTATTAATTATTTTCAACACAAGTACTTACATGCTGGATCACTTACCCTTCATAATATTCTACGTGACAATTTTTGGATAATAAATGCAAGAAATGTAATCAAGGGGTTTATACATAAGTGTATTCTGTGTTACCGTTGTCGACCAGTTACAGAAGCGCAAGTGATGGGCTCTTTATCCGCTCAACGGGTGGAGCAATCATATCCCTTTAATATTTCCAGAGTTGACTATTGTGGCCCTTTTTCTCTTTCGTCACAAATTCGAGGGCGAGGCCCTAAAAAAGTATTTTTAGCCATATTTATTTGTTTTTCCGTAAAGGCTGTACATTTAGAGTTGATACCTGATTTGACATCATTAGCATTCATTGGAGCGTTAAAAAGATTTATTTCCAGAAGAGGTTACTGCTCAGTTATATATTCAGACAACGCAACAAACTTTATTGGAGCCAATAAAGAGTTACGAAATCTGTTACAAGGCTTTATGTCTGAAGCTCATAACGAAATGCTTCAAAGAGCATGCCAACAAGAAGGCATAGCCTGGAAATTTATACCGCCACGTTCGCCACACTTCGGTGGCTTATGGGAAAGCGCTGTGAAGCAAGCGAAACATTATCTTCGACGCACTATAGGAAATCTTGTGTAAACCTTTGACGATCTTCACACAATTTGTTGCCAAGCAGAAGCAATCATTAATAGTCGCCCATTAGCACCTCTTTTATCAGACCCTAACGATCTTCGGCCACTCACACCTTGGCATTTTCTAGTAGGCAGATTACTCACCACAATTTCAGAACCGTCATCATTAAAACGGTATCAAATAGTTCAATGGATACAGCAACAATTTTAGATTACTTTAATTTACTACAGGCAAGGGAAAAGTGGACAACAACTAATGTGAACTTGCAAATAAATGATTTAGTTTTACTAAAAGAAGAGAACACTCCACCACTAAATTGGCCACTAGCAAGAGTTATTGAATACCATCTAGGAGATGATGGCGTCGTACGAGTTGTAAGCGTAAAAACTGCTGCCGGCGTATTCAAAAGAGCCACCACAAACCTCTGTAAACTACCTTTAAATTATTGAAAGCTATCTTTCAACGCGGTTAGAATGTTGGAGTTAAGGCTAAATTTCCTACAAGGTCTGTCATGCCTTGTATAAATTCAGCTACAAAAACAATAATAAACTTAATCTGTTTATCATTTACAGCTTATCATTTAAAATCTATATAAAAAAAAGTAGCTTTGAGTGCGTATATAATTTATATGCTTGTTGATGCATTTGTATGTACCATTTTTTCTACCTGCTTTATATTTGAATAAGAATTACATCTTTTGTTCTTTGAATGTTAAGTTATTGAATTATTATTTTGGTAAACTTCAATGTGAAATAAAGGTCTAAATAAAGGAAGTAAATTTTGAAACTTGTCTTTTTTATTTTTCTACATTGGTAGAATACAATTCTTGATTGACATTACTTTTTGCTTTGTGTCAGGAAAAGGCTCCTGGCTCATCCAACTGTTGCAAAAACCAATCAACTAACTTTTTTACCATTTTGGAATTAGGACTAAATGCGCCAACTATTCACCGGAGTTCTTAGACTCGGTGGAATTAAGAGGACTATCAACTCACAATCTTCACACCTGAAAGTCGGATTGGGAGTTGTAATGTTGCGAAATATAAACGTGATGAACACCGTTATCAGAGCAACAATATTTAGCACAAAATGCAAAGGAGAAGAGGTTTTGATACCATTAACAACAATATTATATTGCATTTTAAACGCTTGCAGTTTCCGTTACGACTTGAATTCGTAATGACAATAACCTAATTTTTGGGCATTTACCTTGAAAAACAATGCTGCTGCCATGGTCAATTGTATATTGCCTATTTCCGTTTCGGAATACTGTCAGCATTATATGCTTACGAGTCAGACAAAAAACCAAAAATGTCGTGTATTATACAGCATTATAATGAACGGAATTATGACATTTGATGTGATAAAAAAAAATATATAATTCAACGTCAAGCCGAAAGTGTGTAATAGCTCACATGGTGACTACTCCCAGAAAAATTAGAAAACAATTCTATGTCGCGTATTTCACAAGTTACTGCCATTCGGAAAATTTTTTTAATTTTGGTACTCTGCTTTGATATATCTCTTGCTGTAGCTACAAATTTTTACGTTTCAAAAAAATTTTTCAGATTATGTTATTGTAAGCATACCTTCTGCAAACGTCAATAAAAAAATTTACCACAATAAAGTAATTTTCGAGGAAAATACCATTTTTTTTTGGCTTTGGATTTTATGTGTCCAGACATATTAAAAAAAATTTAATTTAAAGAAATTGAAAAACACACCTCCTAGAATTTTAAATTTTCTTAGAAAGTATTCCATACAATTTTGGGCTTGTACCGGCTTGAATAATATGACCTTTGGACACAGCTTTGCTTCTAACTGTTTCGACACACTACAAACGAATTTACTTACAGTACTTTGGCACATTCTGACTAAAAAATCGTTCCCAACTACGTACTGAAAACTTCCATTAGCCAAAAGTGATAATGTTGTTACAATTTGAAGCACTGGTGGAACTGCAGCTGACATATGCCCACTAAATCCCAACTGAGTAAACACAAAATTGAAGGCTTCTTTTGATAATCTAAACCGCTGCTTAAAGTGTATTATTAAATAATTTAAAATATTTCTATAATTTATAAAAAAAAATTTAATTACTTACACTTTGTCTGTATGATAATGGATGGTTTTTGTCACGAAGATGACGTCTAACACGTCTTACACTATTTTCATCTTCACTGTCCGATGATGACATATTTAATATTAAAACAAGTTCTTCACTCATTTTTCCTTTTTATTTATTAAATATTTAAGTAAAAACTTCAAAAAAGTTCTAATTTCTTTTAATGTAATGCAACAATATTTGATGCTTCTTCTTCTCAACTTTGTTTTCTTAAACATATGTTTTGATTCTCTTACCAAATGAAAAAAAAATCTTGTACATTTTTGCAAAATACGATACGAAAGTAATCGAATGACATAATCAGGGCATTTGAACGGTTTCGTAATTTTATTCCTTACCAAAGGTTGTTCGATCACGGAAGAGATGATTAGATCCCAGTTTTTTTTTTTTTTTTTGGAAAAGAAACAAACTTATGCGGCTATAAAGATTTGTCTTGCCATTAACTTTTTAAATAATGCGTTTTAGTGTGTGCAAATTAAAGGGTGTCCCAACAAGAACGCAAGATTTAAATTTGGCGCCATTCGAAGTGTCATTGTTTGACATTTGAATAATTATTATTGTTTGCTAGTAGAAGGTACGAGGTTAGTAAAAATGGAGCGCTACACGAATGAACAACGAATTCTCATTCTGAAATTGTTTTACCAAAATGGTGAAAGTCACAATAATGCTCCAAAAGAGTCAACTGTAAAGAGATTATTGGATAAATTTGCCGAAACTGGGTTTGTTAGTGATGTAAAGACAAGAACGCGCCTTCGACCAGGTCGATCGACCGAAAATTTCGCAGCTGTACGTGATGATCTCGCTCAAACTCCATCCACCTCAATTCGACACCGTGCTCACTAATTGGTGTCTTTAAATCCACAATGCAGCGAATTTTGACAAAAGATTTGCATCTTCATGCATACAAAGTTCAACTGACTCACGAACTGAAGCCAGCTGACCATGGACAGCGAATTGGGTATTGGAGAGACAACATGAAAATGTTGATTTTGCCGATAAAATCATCTTCAGTGACGAGGCCCATTTCCATCTTGATGGCTTCGTCAATAGGCAGAATTGTCGCATTTGGGTAGAGGAAATTCCTCGAGTGATTCACGAGAAGCAAATGCATCCTCAACGTGTCACTGTGTGGTGTGGTTTTTGGGCTGGAGGAATCATTGGACCTTTTTTTATGAAAATGAGGCAGGTCAAGCGCAAACAGTCAATGGTGTTCGGTATCGGGAAATGATAACCAGTTTTTTCTTGCCTAGAATTGAAGAAATGAATGTGGAGGGCTTGTGGTTTCAACAAGACGGCGCCACATGTCATACAGCCAGAGAAACAATTCAATTGCTGCATCAGTCATTTCCCGGTCATGTTATTTCGCGTTTTGGAGACCAGAATTGGCCGCTTAGATCGTGCGATTTAACACCATTAGACTTTTTTCTTTGGGGTTTTATGAAGTCGATGGCTTTCGCCAATAAGCCGACGACGACTCAAGCCTTAAAAGAGGAAATTGGACGCTGCATTAATGAAATACCGCAGCATTTATGCAAAACGGTCATTGAAAATTTCATTAAAAGATCGCGTGTGTGCCAGCAAAGCCGCGGCGGCCATCTGCCCGATATGTTGTTTCATACATAACCTCATTCTAGCTACTTGCGTTCTTATTAGGATACCCTTTAAAATTGCTATTAAAATTTGTTATGGTTTTCAGTCTGTAGGTGGTCGAATGAAATAAGAAAACTTTTAACCCATAATTAACCTTTATTAAAAACAATATAAAATATTAAATAATAAAATTAACAATAAAATAAAATATATTCATCGCGTATATACACTACGTGTTGATTAGTTAGACTTATAATGCAGGTATAATAATATAAAATGGCAAGTTACATTTATATATGGTACATATACTTTAAAAAACATACACAGTTAGAATATTTAGAACAAAAAAGGGTTTATTATTCAGGGTTCCCATCAAAATTATTTTAAATTGCAAAAATAAGTTAAAATCCTATAAAATGAGAAAACATTAAAACTAAAAACTTATGAACTAAAACTTAATGAATAAAAAGAAGAAGAAAAGAAGGAAATATGCTTACCACATGATTACCCTATAAATTGATAATTTACAAAAAGAAAAAAACATTTTCAAACATTTCAACTATTAAAGTGTGATGTACGTGAATTTAACAACTTACAAGTTGCATAGAGTTACATACATATAGCCTAGAAAGATGAAACAGCAACGAATACGCCTAGAAAATTTAATACAATTAGAAGATAACAGCAACCACAACAACTAGCACAAATAACTGGACAAAATCTTAAGTAACATTATATATTAGTATTGTTATAATTAGAATATTTCATTAAAATTATTAAAACTACATTTATACTAATTATCTACTTATTATAAATTTTACCTACCTACTTTAATCTAAATTAGTACCTATATATAATACATCTATTTATAAGAAAAATGAATTTAATCTTACATATAGAATTCTTTTACAATAAATTGTAAATTCAAAATGATTTATTAAATTTTGATTATTCTGCGAGGAAGTGTTTGGTAAGATGAATAATCTAGCCGGGTAGAATATTTTCTTTTAGGGACAGCGAATTAAAATCTCTAGGTATTTAGCGCTGTCATTGGTCGCGGGTAGGGAACACGACAATACTTAGGTATGGCACTGCTAGTTTGCCATACAAACACAAATCCACGAACACAACGCAAAGCAAACGACCATCTTCACATGATTTATTTAATTCATTTTGTATTTATTATGATATTTAACTGAGATCTTGCTACTATAGGCATGTAGAGCTCAGTAATATCAAAGACTATTAAACTAAGAAGATGTTCTACGTAGTGTAAATTTTTTGATGGATATTGCTAGTAATATCCACGAGAGCGCGAGAACTTAAAAGAGTGTAAGAGAGCAATATAACATGCAAGAGAATAATATTCAATGCAAGAATTTACAAACTGTATATGTATGTGTACCAAATTTTTATGAAAAAGTTGTTTTCTTCTTATAGCTCTACTACATTATCGTTTATGTTAATATACATAGGTTAATACATGCATTTTATTGTTGTAATACATATAGTATATGAATTCACACCGAATTTAAATTTCGTTACTGGCCGCAATGGAATTACAGATTTTTCAGTTAAAATTGAACCTTTAACAAATTAAATTGAACTTTTTGTAAGCCAAATTGAACCTTGTTTGCTTAGAATCACACATCAGATTTTAGAGTGGGGAATTCTGTTAGTTTTGAGCGTAAGTTACAAAATTAAACTTTGAGAAAAATTATTTTTTTATGATATTGTTGCTACTGTTATGCTATTCAGAATAAGAAAATTTTTAGCTGAACAAATAGTTCTGAAAAAATTGTTTCTACTGTTTTTACAAATATTTTTTCTTAAATTCACACACACAAGGGTGAAAAATTTGTATATTACTCCCGAACAAGCCTATTTCATGTCACGCACACGCTTTAGTTTCTTATATTATATCACAATAAAAAAACTTTCCATAGCAAAGTCATGCAATATACATACATACAAATAATATATAAACTCTACAGTTGAGTTGTTAAAATCTAAGTGCTCTTTATTCAAATCAAAAAATTACATTCTACTTAAAACTCTAGAATATAAAAATGAAGTCTTTGCATTTTATTAAAATAAAAATAAAAATATTCAACGGAAGAGTGTCACATAACAACTCCAACAAATGCAGTTGCTCGTGCAGTTGCAGACGCTTGCGTCAGCAGTAAATGCACGCGCTACACACTTAGTGAAGGTATGTTATGTATGTCACTCCTCCCTTCATCAGAAATTTCAATGTCTTCATTGATCTTTTTTACAAATCTGCTTCGAATAACATTGAAGAACTTCGTTCTTTGTAGTATTATTATTACTAAGATTATTACAATAATAGCGACTATAATATAGTTCGTTTCTTTTACTGCATATTTCTTATGATAATTATTTCTTAACTCTATCTTAGTTATATAATCTATATTATTTTTAATTAAATTTTCGGAATTTTTTACAAATGGTATAATGTTTATTTGTGAGTTATGTATTTTGCTCTCGGATTCAAAAAATCCAATTTTAAGTTTACAATTACTAAAAGTTAATAAATTATTTCCGATAATTGATATATTTAAGTCATTAAAATTCTGGTTTATAGTTGTTTTTTGCAAGTTTTTAGTTAACACCATGTTGGGTGGTACAAAAGATATACTTGTTTCTTCGTTTGTTTTAAAAGTACAATTAGATAGTTCGTTATTCAATAAATTCTCCAAACATGAGTCATATAAAGGTTTAATTTTTTGGTTTTCCAACTTAAGTATTTTTCCATTTTTCTTTACAAAATCTACATTTAAATTAAGTACTAGCTCTTGATTATCGTTATCAGGAATTGGCACTATCTTAAATCTAGGATACGCTGTTAAATTTTGAGGAACAGTCAACACAAAATATACCAAATTTTCCTTAATCCAAACAGAGGTTTTGATTAATTCAAACTGTTCTGCACTCAAGTGTGATACAGTTTCAATGTCAATAAGTTTCGGATTAATGATACCCAGCTTGGCTAACTGTATCCCCATCTGAATGTCTTGAACTTGCTCCAAGTAGGTTTTAACGTTGTCAAGAAAAGTGTCGGCTATAATTTTAGTAACAAGTGAATTTTGAAGGGTATTTGTTGAATTTCTTAGTTCATTCAAAAGTGCATTTCCAGCGTTTAAGTGTTCAATGATAGTATTTGTATTCATGTCGCTGATATCAATTCTGTTCCTCATATCGATTATAGATTATTCTATTGTGTCCCTATCCTCACTGTCAAGGGTTCCAAAAAGGAATTTTAAATACCTCGTTTATGTCTCCTAATGAATAACTGTTTCTCTTGATCCGTCATATTAAGATATTTGGTTATGATGGCGGACTGTAAGTACACATGACTATTGTACTCATTCCTAAATTCATTGAAGGATTTCTCTAGTTCGGTTGTATTAATCTCAACGACCTGATTACTATATTCAGTAGGAATGGCAATATCTCCTTGATCGACAATGACATAGGCAGAATTATCTTTAATTTTATCAACCCTAATAGTTTGTGCAACAAGTCCAGGCATCAGGCAAAACAAAATCATGGCTCTTACAAGCATTCTGGCAATTCTAATTTGAATGAGATGTTCCAGGACTCTCTTCTGAAGATGCTGCTTCAACTTGATTCCTGCAATCATTAATATTCGTTACTCTATTTCTCTTAAAATGGCTTTTATATTTCCTAACATTTCTATCCTTAAACTTTACCACAAAATGTTCTCCATCGTTTTCTTTTTTCAATACTTCTGCCCTTTTGAAAGGATTATCTATTTTATTTAGCCTTTTTCTTTTATTCTCTGCGTTGATATATTTTATATTAACTGGATTCTCAATTCTTTTCAAATTTTGCGTTATTGATTTTAGTTCTCTTTTTGTTTTGCATATCTATCAATGGTTGGGTTTTATTATAGAACATGTTGTACGGCTTTTCTCCGGTACTAGAGTGATTGATAGTGTGGTTGTAGGCAAATATAGCTTTTTCGACGCTCATGTAATTTAGTTCCTTATCACCTGATGTATTTATTATTCGCAGTTTTTCATTCAACGTCTTATGAAACCTTTCAGTGTCACCTATGCCAGTCTTACCAGTCGTAATTTCTAAAACTATATTTAATTGCTGAAACCATTGCTTAATGTTCCCGTTGTTCATACCCTGATCTTGATCGATTTTTAAAATTTTCGGCGGTCCCATAACATTAAACACCCTCAACAGTGCTCGTTTTGTTTCTAGCCAGCTCTGCCATTGCGAACTTCGAATAAAGATCAATACACGTTAAATAGTTCTCCCTATTCCATTGCCAAAAGTCGACAACAAATTTTTCGCGAGTTTCGTATACTGGGGGCGTCAGCTTAAAGGGCAACTTATGAGTTATGTGATCGGACTTGCACAAGTTGCACAATTCACATGCATTTATGATTTTTGAGATTTCCTTTACGTAGTTTGGATAATATTTTTTTTAAAATTCTTTAACAACCTTTTCTATTCCCTGGTGCATACCTTCCAAATGTAGCTCCATTACGATAGTTTTAAACCTACAGTTTCATTGGTCTCGTCAGTTCGGTATTGCCCGACTGTATTAAGTCTTTACACACGACTTGAAAACGAAGAAAGTCCGCGTTATTTGGCATAAAAATTGCCGATTTTTTTCCCAGCAAATGCTGCTTAATAATATTTTTAATGTTGTCACAACTCAATTCTATGTAATATATAGTTGTAACTGTATTTGAAAATACCTTTTGTTTGACAATTCCGTTAGCATCATTACTAAGAAGTCTTAACTGATTTCTAAATGTATTTAATGTCCTCTCGGAGATGGGAATATAATTAGCATTATCGTCTTCCGCTGGGTGAATGGTGGCTATATTAGAGCTAATATTTTCATTCATATTGCATTCATCAATTTTTATTCTGGAAAGTGCATCGGCAACATGATTTTCTTTGCCTGGGATATGCTTTATGTCGAAATCAAATTCATTAAGTTTGATTTTCCATCTTTGGAGTTTGGTGTTCGCCTCCTTGAGATTATGTAGCCACTGGAGGGGCTTATGGTCACTATTTACCAAAAATTTTCTGCCAAATAGGTATGGGCAGAAATATTTTCTTGCCCATACCAAAGCCAGAAGTTCACGTTCGATGGTCGAATAATTAAGCTCATGTTCATTGAGCGTTCTGCTTGCGAAACATATTGGCTTACCTTCTTGGCTCAAAACAGCGCCGAGAGCAACATTCGAAGCATCTGTGGTTAGAGTGAAAATTTTGTCATAATTTGGGTATAAGAGAATTGGTTCCCTAGTAATCATAATCTTTATTGTTTCAACTGCATTAATATATTCTCTATTATTATAATTTATTTTATTTCCCTTTTTTAAATAGGATGTGAAAGGCTTGGTAGTTCGGGCAAAGTCTCTAATGAACTTTCTGTAAAACCCAGCTAAACCCAAAAATTGTATTATTTCCTTTTACGTTTTTGGTATTGGATATTTAATAATGGCATTTGTATTCCTAGGGTTTGGTCTCACCCCCTCAGGCGACACCAAGTGACCTAAGAACTCGGCTTTTCGTTTCAAAAACTCAAACTTGTTGAGCTGAATTTTTAAATTTGCCTCTGCCAATCTCTTGAGCACTCTGTCGAGCGATTCGACGTGCTCCTGCAGAGATGCACAGAAGACTATAATATCATCAAGATATACTAAGCAGCGCCTCCCTACAAGGTCTCCCATCACATTATTCATCAACCTTTGGTAGGTTGATGGGGCGTTTTTAAGCCCCAAGGGCATTCTTATAAATTCAAAATGGCCGTTTGCCGTTGAAAACGCCGTTTTTTTTTCTGTCAACAAGGTCCATCTCTATTTGATGGAAACCCTTGGCTAGGTCGATCGTTGAGAAGTAGAGACACCTTCCCAGCTTATCCAATATGTCCTCCATATTGGGTATCGGATATCTATCAGATGTCGTGATCTCATTTAATTTGCGGTAATCTACCACAATCCGCCATTTGGAGCTCCCTGAGGCATCGGTTTTTTTGGGGACCACTCATATTGGTGAAGAGTAGGGAGAAGTACTGTGGCATATGATGTTCTGCCTCAACATCTCGACTATCTGACGGTCTACCTCTCTTCTATGGACCTCAGGATATCTATACGATTTCGTGTAGATTGGGTCTTCATCAATAGTCTTAATACAATGTTTCGTTTCATGAGTAAAGGTCAAATCATCACCCTCCCTCATTGTATTTACGCAATAACTTAACTAGGGCCGCACGATCCTCCCAATTTATGTCATCCATGCGAAACCTATGCTAACTTTCACCTAAAGAGTGATTTTTTTTGCTATTATCTTTTTGGCAACACTAGTTTTGACAGCTCACGCACGTTTTGTATCTTGTGTCACTGTCAAACATCTTCAGTTTGTTCTATAATTTAATCATGAATCGTCTTACAAACGAACAACGCTTGCAAATTATTGAATTTTATTACCAAAATGCGTGCTCTGTTAAGAAAGTTCATCGCGCGCTTATTCCATTTTATGGTCAGTTTAATTGACCTACTGAGGCTTCTATTCGGGCTATTGTAACAAAATTTCGCACCAAATTTACATTGTTGGACATTAAACCACCAACACGCTTACGTAGAGTGCGAACTGAAGAAAATATCGCAGCCGTATCGGCCAGTGTTGGTGATGACCGTGAATTATCGATTCGGCGCCGTTCGCAGCAATTGGGCCTCTGTTATTCCACTACGTGGAAAATTTTACGGAAGGATTTGGGTGTTAAGCCTTATAAGATACAACTGGTGCAAGAATTGAAGCCAAACGACCTACCACAACGCCAAATTTTTGGTGAATGGGCTCTTGAAAAGTTAGATGAAGATCCACTTTTTTATCGAAGAATTGTGTTCAGCGACGAGGCTCATTTCTGGTTGAATGGATACGTGAACAAGCAAAACTGCCGTATTTGGAGTGAAGAGCAGCCAGAAGCATTGCAAGAGCTACCAATGCATCCACAAAAAACAACCGTTTGGTGCGGATTATGGGCTGGCGGCATCATTGGGCCGTATTTCTTCAAAGATGATGCGAATCACAACGTTACTGTGAATGGTGAGCGCTACCGTGCGATGATAACAAACTTTTTTTTGCCCAAAATGGAAGAGCTTGACTTGCATGACATGTGGTTTCAACAAGACGGTGCCACATGCCACACAGCACGCGAAACAAAGGACCAATTGAGAGGCGAGTTCGGTGAACAGTTTATTTCACGCTTGGGACCAGTCAATTGGCCGCCCAGATCGTGCGATTTAACGTCTCTAGACTATTTTTTGTGGGGCTATGTTAAGGCTAATGTCTATAGGGACAAGCCCGCTTCGATTGACGCACTGGAAGCCAACATTGCCAACATTATTCGTGAGATACCGGCCGAAATGTTGGAAAGAGTATGCCAAAATTGGACTAAGCGGATGGACCATTTGAGGCGCAGCCGCGGCCAACATTTGCATGAAATAATCTTCAAACATTAAATTATATCGACCCAACTATCGATCCAAATAAATATTTCATGCATTTTTCTGAATTTTATGTGTTTTTTTTTTTTTTTCCGATAGTTCTTATAAAATCACTAGTGTTGCCAAAAAGATAATAGCAAAAAAATCACTCTTTACATGTTTATTTCAATGAAAATTTTTTTTCTATTTACTTAAAAAGAATTACTCTTTTTTATTTATTTATTTATTATACCGTTATTTTGTTTTTGAAATTAATTTTGTAAAACATTTTACAAAAAATTGCTTTATTATCAATGCAGCAGTAATACGTGATATAGTGCTTTAAAGTTTGGTCAAATAAAGGGTGTTTTTTATAGACGTATAAAACTTTAAATTGCAATAAAACAACGATGGGATATTCGATTGACATGAATTTTATTTATCCGAAAGATAATCTTGTGGCATTACATTTTAAATATGATTTCTGGTATATGACCGCCACGGCTGTTGTCTTCCAAATGGTCAAGCGTTTGTGGCTTTCCGCATAGACCAATGACTTTACATAGCCCCACAGAAAGTAGTCTAGCGGTGTTAAATCACAAGATCTTGGAGGCCAAGTCACAGGTCCAAAACGTGAAATTAGGCGGTCACCAAACGTGTCTTTCAATAAATCGATTGTGGCACGAGCTGTGTGACATATTGCGCCGTCTTGTTGGAACCACAGCTCCTGGACATCATGGTTGTTCAATTCAGGAATGAAAAAGTTAGTAATCATGGCTCTATACCGATCATAATTGACTGTAACGTTCTGGCCATCATCATTTTTGAAGAAGTACGGACCAATGATTCCACCAGCCCATAAAGCGCACCAAACAGTCAGTTTTTCTGGATGTAACGGTGTTTCGATATACACTTGAGGATTAGCTTCACTCCAAATGCGGCAGTTTTGTTTGTTGACGTAGCCATTCAACCAGAAGTGCGCTTCATCGCTAAACCAAATTCGCTTATGAAAATCGGAAACAACGGCAATCTCATTTTGTGCCCATTTGCAAGCGTTGTTCAGGCGTGAGTTTATTCATGATAAATTGCCAAACCAAACTGAGAATAAATCACTTGACAGCTGTTAAATCGGTCGCCATCTTGAACAGTAATGCCAACTTAAAGTTCTATACGTCTATAAAAAACACCCTTTATATTAAATATGACTATTTTCGATTAACTAGGAAAATGAGGAAGCTGGTGATTTAATTGAAATGATTGACAATATTACTTCTGAAATTGAGGAAGTAAAAAAAAGTTGGAGAGCAACTAAAATTTGAACAAGTTGAAGAGAAAAAAATGCCACATAAAAAGAAAGTATAAAAAAAATTATTGTGCTTCTTAAATGAAAAGTGTATTACAAAAATATAATATAATTGTCTGTTTATTTAGAAACCCGGACAGGAAAAATGCAGTCTCATAGAAGAAAGCGTATTAAAAATTGCAAATGCGGATGTCGAATGCAGAAGAGAGCTACACCTTTTGCAAATTGAAGCAGAAAAAAAACGAATTCGAAATTTAGATTTAGAATTTGAACTGCTGCAAACTAAGATCAATTTTTATAAAAAAAAAACATTTGGTAAGTATATTTTGTGATGATTCGTTTACTTTTAAAATTTCACGTTTTTTTTTTCAGATAATGTTGAAATTTAAGTTATTAAAAAATGATATGTTGCAATGAATTTTTTAAAGTTTTTTAATTTATATTTTTATTATTAATATGTATATATGTACCTGAATTTTGCAATGAATTTTTTTCAGTTTTTTAATTTATTTTTTAATAATGTATGTACCTGTATGAATTTGTTTTTAAGTTATTTTTAATGAGTCTGAGTAATTAATACAACGATGTATAGCATAAGTAAATGAAATCAAATACGAGTACATATACCTATTTTGTTTTTATTGTACATATTTTGGTTTTTTATTTTTTATCGAAAATAAGATTACATTAAACATTAAATGAAATGAAATAAATGAAAAAATTCAGCTAGAAATTATTTTGAATAAATTGTTTTAAAATTATTTTAGCCCTTCCTCCAGATGTTGAAGAATCTGATAGACTTCCAATTATGTCAACTTCCGATTGTGAATCTTCACTAAAATCAACTAGAATATATAAATGTTACGGTTTTTGTTACATATGTTTGTTCATATACATACTTTAAAAAAATATTTTACTTGGAATGGAATCATTTTCTTCAATTGCAATATTATGTAGTACGGCTAAGGCTACAATTAAAACTTTGACAAGGCTCACAGTCATTCCATGAAGTAATCATCGAAATTGTTGATTCCACACACCAAAACACCATTCTACTGTATTTCTAGTAGTGATATGGGCCACATTATATTTTATTTCATTTTCGTTTTGAGGTTTGAGCAGAGGAGTGAATAAATAAGGCGTTAATTTATATCCCGAATTTCCTAACAATCTGCCTTTAAGCTGACTATTTTCAAAACGATGTTTAATGGCAGACTAGTTGAAGATTCTGCAGTCATGGGTACTACTCCTCCATCTCGCTACTATGTCCCGAATTTTTAAGTGTGCGTCACAAATAACCTACATGAAATAACATAAAAATAAAATTTTTTAAAAATATCACTTTTAATTCTATTTTTTACCTGAATATTTAACGAATAGTATCCTTTCCTGTTTATATAGTATTGTGCGAGATTTCCTCCAGTTTTTTTAATTTTAATGTAGGTACCGTCTATTGCACCAGATTGCCTGGAAATCTCTCATTAAAACCGCCGCTTCTTTGAGAGATGTCAGCATTTTAATAAATTGCTTAGCATGACGGGCCAAAGGATTTGCAGCTCATTCGCAAATTCTGGACACAGTCGGCTGCGCCAGACCGTGAAGGTCACCAGCATCGTCTTGGAACTTAAAAAAATATCAATACATATGTACGTACACCAAACTTAACAACAAAAATGTTTACATACCTCTCCCCGACCCCAACAGCGCAAAGCTACCATTATCTGTAGTTCTACAGAAGTACCGCATCCTCTGCTATCTAGTGCGACATCCTCTTTAACCATGTCAACTATTCTTCTTACTGTTGATTTCTTGAAACGATATTTTATTTTAAATTGGCTGTCGGGAATAAAGAATGGATCACCCCTGTATTTGTATACTTTTCCTGGTTGACTATTGGATAAGTGCACAATAGTCTTCGTAAAAATAGGAAATTTTGAAAAGAACTAGGTATTTTTAACTCGTTTACTTACTTATACGACGTATTCTATTTATTGCATCCATAACTAATTTTAAATTTTATGTGGTTTTTTAAATTGTGTTAATTAAATATCAAGAAAAAATTTTTTTTTCTATATATTTGTTTTTGATAAAAAAACAAAAAAAGCAAAGTGTCAAGCACAAAATTAAATGTCAACTTATTTTTGGTTTTTAGAAGGGTGAAACCAATAATTAAATTTTTGTATTTATTTTTGGTTTATTATAGGTCTAAGTCGGTATTATTAGTTTATGAATACAGGTTTAGGAATATTTGCCTAAGTATTATTGTAATTCTTCTTTATAATTATTATTCTTATTCTTTATTACTTAATAGTTAATAAGTACTTTTTTATCATTTAATAAATCAGTTCAACTTAAGCTACCAAGTTGTTTCAATACATAATAATTGGCGACGAGGCAAAAGATTCGGCGTGTAAAGTAAAAAAAAAAATAAAGTGTGTGGTATTATTTTTTTTATGTTAAAAATAAAATACGAGTATAATAATGACCGAAAGAAATGTATTTGTCGGCAGTATAGAATTCTTCACAATGGGAGACGATTTTTCTTTATACCTTAGAAGACTTAATCATCTGTTATCATTAAATAAGATCAGTGACAATGCTTCAAAAATATCGTTTTTGGTGAGTTTGGGAGGACCTCATGATAATAATATTTATGTAGTAAAAAGTCAAAGACAAAGAACATGGGGAGAAGAAAAACATGGTGGATTTAGTGGAACTCAAGAGCGAAGTAAGTCAAATATAGAGAAAGACGTAATAATGAAATTCAACAATATTATCAAGCCAGACCTCAAAGAGATTTAAAATGTTTTGCTTGTGGAGAATATGGTCATTTTAAAAGAAACTGCAATAAGCAGAGAAGAGTAAAAAGAGGAATTAATTTGATAGAAACAACTACAGAATACACAGATGATGACGGCTCGGATAATAATTCAATTGGTTGTGGGTATATTAAAGTTGTAGAAATTTAAGTAATAATGCACATAAAGTTGAATTAATAATTAATAATAAGATCATTGTGTTTGAAGTATATACAGGTGCTTTTGATACTATTATTGACTTAAAATTATTTTAAAGATTGTAGAATATTCAGAGATAATAGACAAATGAAATTAATTTCTGGAGAGTCATTAGGAACATATGGGAAAATTACAGTCAATGTGGTAATAACAAACAACCATTATAAACTAGAGTTAACAATTATAAATACAAGTGAAAGATTCACTCCACTTCTTGGACGTAATTGGTTAGATATTATATCTCCAAATTGGAGAAAAGTTTTCATGTTTAATGCAAGTGAGTTATCATGTAATAATATCGATAACAATATGATAAAATTATTTAAAAATACATATAAAGACATATTTAAAAAACCAAATGGCAATGATGTCATAAAAAATTTTAAAGCAGAAATTGTTCGAAAGGAAGAAAATTATCCAATTTTTTGTAAAGCTAATGGTGTTCCATATGGTTTAAAAACTAAGGTAGAGGATGAAATTAGAAGATTATGTGCGGATGGAGTATTAGTTCCTGTGACATGGAGTAAATGGGCTAGTCCTTTAGTAATAGTTAATAAATCAAATGGAACCATTAGACTATGTGTGAATTGTAAACGAACAATAAATAAATTTGTAGTTAGTGAGCATATTCCTATTCCCAAAGTGGATGATATTTTTGCTAACATGGCAGGCTGGGAAATATTTTGTAAAATTGATTTAATGGGCGCATATTTGCAGGTAGAAGTTTCAGATAGATCACGTGAATTATTAACAATAAATACGCATGTCGACTTATTTCAATACACTAGATTAATATTCGGTCTGAAGACAGCACCACAAATATTTAATGGAATAATATGTGAGATTTTGAAAGACTTGGATATGGTGCATATATATTTTGACGATATTCTAGTAGGAGGAAAAAATATTGAAGAATGTAAAGAAAATTTGAAAAAGGTATTTCAAATCATATTCACTTAAAATTAAGACACTTTTTATTTTATGTAATACATTTTTAAAATGTCTAACAAAATAAACAAAAGTTGAAATATTAGTGAACGTGTAAATGTTTGTATGTATTGATTAGTGTACCTATTATGTGTACGTGTACAATTTTTTGTATGTGTGTGTAATGTTTTTGACATATCGGTCGGAAAATTTCGCCTTTTTCGCCTTGAACCTACCTTCTATAAATTTGCCTTGGTGCTGTCAAAAACTAAGAGATATCACCGATGAGAAGAAAACAAACTTTTTTTCTACTACTTTTTAAGGTTTTATAAAACTTTTTTACATGGTTGAAAAAAAAGGTACATGAGATGCACGTGGCCATTCGCCATGTAAAAACCATAATAATAGTGCATTTTCAACTGCATTAAAAAAAGTTAAATTAAACAAAATTTTAAAAATAAATAAATATTTATGTTAACTAAGGGGTGCTAGATCTAATTTTACAGATGTCATCATTTTCACTGTTACATTCAGCGTGCAATAGTGGCCGGAAAATGCACTTCCTGGACAAGGTTTTTAGGCTATAAAATCTGAACTATTTGTTGTAGCGGATAGAGACTACCACCAATCGATAGGGTATAAAAATGCATTTCAGAAATTGCATAAGTCATTTTCTCAAATGGTTTAGTTCAGAAGTTATAGCATAAAATGTGTCCAAATTAGGGTAAAATTTTTATAGGGCTATTGCTCGAGAACTAAACGATGTACATATATGGCACTACCCTCATTGGAAAGGGCATTGAAATAGGAATTGTTAGAGGTATGGCTCAATATCGTACACCGTTATAGCCCAACAAACTTTTTCAAAATGTGAAAAACGTCCATTTTTTCTTTGTTAATTGCTTCCAAACATTGTATGTACACATATGGCACTGCCCTCATTGGATAGGGAATTGAAATAGGAAACTTTAGACGTATGAATCAATACCCGGACTCGCTTAGAAAAGAAGTTATACCCTTAATAATCTCCTTCAAAAATCTAAAATCATCAAGTGTAGTTAATTCACTTTTGCAGGTTGGTAATGCGATCTAGCAAACTTTTTTCTAAGAAAAAAATGTAAACAAACCGTGAAAAAAATAGTGCATTTTCAACTGCATTAAAAAAACTAAACAAAGCATATTTTAATTATTTAAAGGGTGCTAGATCTAATTTTACAGATGTCACCATTTTCATTATCACATACAGCGTACAATAGTGGCCGGAAAATGCCCTTCCTGGACAAGGTTTTTAGGCTATAAAATCTGAACTATTTGCTGTAGCGGATAGAGACTACCACCAATCGATAGGGTATAAAAATGCATTTCAGAAATTGTATAAGTCATTTTCTGAAATATTTTAGTTCAGAAGTTATAGCATAAAATGTGTCCAAATTAGGGTAAAATTTTTTATAGGGCTATTGCTCGAGAACTATACTACCCTCATTGGAATGGGCATTGAAATAGGAATTGTTAGAGGTATGGCTCAATATCGTACACCGGTTCTGAAAAAAGTTATAAACTATCAAACTTTTTCAAAATGCACATATTGCTTCTATATTGATATACAAATTATGTAGATATTTAGCATAGTTGACAATACACCTAAAATTTCATAGTTATTAACACAATTGTCAACACATGTTAAATAGAAAAAAAAAATGCAAAAAAAGATTTAATAATTAAAAATAAAATATCTTATTAATTCTAATTATGGTAAGAATGTGATAAAAAAATAAATAATCAATTTAAATTTCTTTTTATAGCAATTTATTTGTGTTTTTTCAGCACAACTGGTCAACAAGCAACTGCTGTGGCAAAAACACATTTTCAAAGTCGGAGTACGGGAGCATACTTCCTTCCAGTATAAGCTGCTTTTATTATTGTAGAGGTACTCGGGGTCATAAACGCGCAATAATAGTTCATCCGCTTAGAGGTAATGTATTGAAGAAATGACAATGTCGGCAGCCACAACTTATGCAGTGTTGAAAAACCACAGGCCAGTATGTGATTAAAATATACATTTGGTGTTAATGCCTGGAATGAATGAAGTACAATGGAAATTTTCGGTGCTTTATAGTGATTCACGTAAGCTCGATAATAATTAATACTAAGAAAAACTTAATAATTTTTTTTTAATTCTTTATTTGTCTTAGAATATTTTTTTACCTGTGTGGAAGAAGAACAACAATTTGGCCACTGTTGTCAGGGTTCGTTCGAAAGCATACGTGCGCTAGCTTCTTAACGGAACCAAACAATACTTGCGACCTTTGAGTTGCGCAATTATTAGCAAAAGCCAGACACAGGTCATTCCAGACCTCCCCTGTCACTAGTGACATTGATTCAGCTGCCAAATTAATTCATGCTGGAGCTGCAACAGTCGGTGTAGGTGATTCCGGTGCCGGTATCGGAACAGTATTCGGTTCCCTTATCATCGATTATCCCAGAAATCCATCATTGAAACAACAATTGTTCTTTTACGCTATCTTGGGTTCCGCTTTTTCTGAAGCTATGGGTTTTTTTGTCTTATGATATTTTTCTTGTTCCTCTTCGCTTTCTAAAGTGTGTATTTATGTCCTAGGACGAAGTTTATCTTATAACAAATTTAACTGATAACATCTGTACTACAACAACCGCAGCTTCATTGTCTATATTGTTTTTAAAAAACATCAAAGAAAGAAAAGTAACTCTTTTTATTTAAGTTTAAAACGCAAAAAAAGTGGTGCACAATCGGCTCACCACAAATAAATTTATTAGCTTCAGGTATATATAGACAAAGAAAATGAAAAGAATCGCTTCCTCTACCTATGTACGAATTCTGTTTGTCAATATGTTAAATAAAAAATTAAAAAAGTGGTTTATTTAACAATTCAGTAATCATTTTATTTTTTGTTGTAATAATTTTAAAATACAAACTAAAATTTAATTTTAAAGATAGAAATAAGAGAAAACAATATTTTTAACAAAAACTTTAATACATAAAATTTTAAAAAAGTGTACAATACATACAAATATTATAAATCACTGAATTGAAATAAAGAGTGATTTTTTTGCTATTATCTTTTTGGCAACACTAGTTTTGACAGCTCACGCACGTTTTGTATCTTGTGTCACTGTCAAACATCTTCAGTTTGGTCTATAATTTAATCATGAATCGTCTTACAAACGAACAACGCTTGCAAATTATTGAATTTTATTACCAAAATGCGTGCTCTGTTAAGAAAGTTCATCGCGCGCTTCTTCCATTTTATGGTCAGTTTAATCGACCTACTGAGGCTTCTATTCGGGCTATTGTAACAAAATTTCGCACCAAATTTACATTGTTGGACATTAAACCACCAACACGCTTACGTAGAGTGCGAACTGAAGAAAATATCGCAGCCGTATCGGCCAGTGTTGTTGATGACCGTGAATTATCCATTCGGCGCCGTTCGCAGCAATTGGGCCTCTGTTACTCCACTACGTGGAAAATTTTGCGGAAGGATTTGGGTGTGAAGCCTTATAAGATACAACTGGTGCAAGAATTAAAGCCAAACGACCTACCACAACGCCAAATTTTTGGTGAATGGGCTCTTGAAAAGTTAGATGAAGATCCACTTTTTTATCGAAGAATTGTGTTCAGCGACGAGGCTCATTTCTGGTTGAATGGATACGTGAACAAGCAAAACTGCCGTATTTGGAGTGAAGAGCAGCCAGAAGCATTGCAAGAGCTACCAATGCATCCACAAAAAACAACCGTTTGGTGCGGATTATGGGCTGGCGGCATCATTGGGCCGTATTTCTTCAAAGATGATGCGAATCACAACGTTACTGTGAATGGTGAGCGCTACCGTGCGATGATAACAAACTTTTTTTTGCCCAAAATGGAAGAGCTTGACTTGCATGACATGTGGTTTCAACAAGACGGTGCCACATGCCACACAGCACGCGAAACAATGGACCAATTGAGAGGCGAGTTCGGTGAACAGTTTATTTCACGCTTGGGACCAGTCAATTGGCCGCCCAGATCGTGCGATTTAACGCCTCTAGACTATTTTTTGTGGGGCTATGTTAAGGCTAATGTCTATAGGGACAAGCCCGCTTCGATTGACGCACTGGAAGCCAACATTGCCAACATTATTCGTGAGATACCGGCCGAAATGTTGGAAAGAGTATGCCAAAATTGGACTAAGTGGATGGACCATTTGAGGCGCAGCCGCGGCCAACATTTGCATGAAATAATCTTCAAACATTAAATTATATCGACCCAACTATCGATCCAAATAAATATTTCACGCATTTTTCTGAATTTTATGTGTTTTTTTTTTTTTTAATTTCCGATAGTTCTTATAAAATCACCTTTTATTACATATAATTTTCGGAGTAAAATAAAAAAAATTGTTTAACTATTCAAAGTAAAATTTTAAAATATGGGTTCTGGAAAGCGATTAAATGAAACGGAAAGAAATTTAATACGAAATTTAAAAAAAGATGGAAATTCACCTAGAAAAATTGCCAAATTAATAGACAGGTCTGAAAAAGTGGTAAGAAACTTTTTAAAACTGGTCGATAAATATGGCATTAAACCCGCGACAAAGGGACCTATAATATTGACAGCCCTTCAAAAGGCTCAGACTAAGTTTGAAGACACGAAAAATCACCTTACTTGTCGAGAAATAACCTTCCAGTTACCTCGCGAACTATTGCCTGTGTGCTAAACGCAACTAAATCCATTAGGTGGAAAAAATGAAGTCTAAGCCCCGATTAATAAATGTTCACAAGGAAAAACGACTTATGTTTTCGAAATACACATGTCGTAGTGATTTTTTCAGACGAAAAAAAATTCTACTTAGATGGTCCAGACTGCTACAGCTGCTATTGGCATGATTTGGCCAAAAAAAAATGTCATTAGATCTAATAGAAATTTCGGTGGTGGAAGTGTTATGGTGTGGGGAACATTTTCGTGTGATTTGAAGCTTCCCATTTGCTTTATACTTAGAGCTTCTGGAAGATGTTCTCATTACGAAATTGAATGAATATGCTGATGATGAATACATTTTCCAGCAGGATAATGCAGCCATACATGTTTCTAAGCAATGTAAGGATTAGTTTGCATTCAAAAATATATTTTTGTTGTCTTGGCCAACTTGCAGTCCGGATTTGAATCCCATTGAAAACTTGTGGGGTATTTTCGCGTCAATAGTTTATGAAAAAGGAAAGCAGTTTTCAACTGTTAATGAACTTGAAAATAAAATCAAAGTATTGGCATCCAAACGCTCAAAAAGTTGGTTAATTCAATGCCAAACGCCATTGACGGTGGTTCCACGAAGTATTAAGAAAAAGAAAAAAATAACTCTGTTAACCAACGTTAGCTTTTTGAAACAAAAATTCTAACGTGCGTTCAAACGAATGTCTCATATTGTTTTATCATAATTTCAATGCTTTTAGTCTCAAGTGAAATATTTTTTAAGTTTGTCTTTTTTTCTATAGTATTACATCAATAAATCACTGTAATAAAAAAATTCTAATTTGTTTCATTTTCTTAAAAATTAAAAAAGAAACACATTGTGCGTCCAAACGAATGTCCACCACTGTACTTTGGTCAGCTCATGAGGACCTACGAGTAATAGGTATTTAACATTGAGGAATTTATTTCTATAGAAAAACATATGCTTGCAATTTCTGAGGTTAAGTCTCATCCATATTTTTAACAACATAATATATATGATATATATAGCATATTACTGTGCAATACTTAATTCAAGACTTTTATTTTTGCCTTAAAATATTAAAAGTTAAAAAATAACTTTTATTTTTTGAGTAAAATAATAAAAGTCAAAAATAACTTTTAATTTTTGCCTTAAAAAATAAAAGTTAAGAAATAACTTTTATCTCTGCCTTAAAAAATAAAAGTTAAAAAATAACTTTTTTTCTTGACTTTTTCGATAAAAGTCATAACAGTTACGGTCCCTGGATTTAACATTTTTTCAAAGTACCTTTTGTTTCCTATCAGTAAGATATGACATAATCCAGTTTAAGTTGGTTTAAGTAAACGCCATTGTGCATATCTTTCTCAATAGAATTAAATAACATCCGTTTGTTGTTCATATACAAAACCACGATGAACTAATGTTGTAAATTGTAGAACATTAGCTATGGTGGAGCAGCCTTTACGAAATCCGTGCTGATAAGGCGATAGATACGAAGAAACATGGTGGCGGATATGGTCAATTAAAAGTAATTAAAAAAATATATGTTGAGCTATTTTCGGCTATTTTTGGTCCTTACATTAACAAAAACAGTAAATAAAAAAACAAAAACAACGTTTTTAAATTATTAATTTTTATTATTAAAATGTCCAATATTTCGAGCAACTTTGTTCATTAAAAATCATTAAACTAAAAATAACAACAATAAAATCAATATAAAAAACATTTCTAAAAAGATAAACTTAATAGATTTGCAACCGTCTTTAACAATTTTTGAGTGTCTACTAACTAAATAATATCATTGTTATTATCTTACTCTGTTATTATCTTTGTTTATTAAATATCTGTAAATATGAGCGCAGTTATCTGTGTCATTTTTATAATTAACAGCCTTCCTTATTCAGAGAAGAAATTTTGTTTCTATGTGATATCTACTTTAGTTAATAAAGGCTTTAAGCTAATAATCCTATATTAACGTTTTTATATTCAAGGAAGTCTTATTAACTAATATACCCTTTAGCAAATTTTAAAATTCGATTCTGGCAATACAACTGTTTTGATTTGCCATTTTTTATATTATTGTTGTGCATAAAAGGTTACTAAATCATTCGCAAATATATATTTCAGTCGTACATTTTTTTTCTTATTAAGCCACAAAAAGTTTAGTTAATTTAAAGAACAGCGTATATTACAACATGTTTACTAGTTTATCTTTAAAAAAATTAAAAAAGTAACAAAATTATATAGGTAATTTATGTAACCTCTTCACAACAAATAAAAAGAGAAATGATTACCCATTACTTTTTTATACACGTCACTGAAAATTAAAATTAAAAATTTGTGAATTTGTGTTAGTTTTACCAAAAAAATTGTGATAAAAATGGAAAATATTAAAAGAAAAAGGTGTGAAAACTGGTGTCAAGATGTTGAAGTGAGTAAAAGATACTATATATTTATAAGTTGCTTTTATTAAAATATGAGTAGTGTATGTTCATTTAAATCCGTAGAAGCTGTTGCAGGAACTAATTAAAATTAAAGTCAAGATTATCGAGAACAAAAACACGGACACAAACACTAATCAATTAAAAAAGACCTGGATGGATATAGAGCAGAGGTTATTATATTTACAACTTAATATAAATAAATTTTAAATAAATGTATGTTTGTTTAGATTCAACGAGATGTGCACTGGCGGCGAACGCAACCTAGCGCAATTAAAAACACAATGGGTAGCGACAAAACTACAGACCAGGAAGCAAACTGCTAGCCATCGGAAAAAAGTAGTAAAAATCGGTGGAGGCTCCCAACCTCCTGAATTGCCAATAAGAAGCAATGATATAAGTGTTTGGCTTCCAAGCGAATTTATTATCGATACAAATGAATTTGATTGTGATGCTTTGGTGGAAGAGGTAATAAAATAAAAAATTTCTTATGGTTATACTTATATTTTAAAAAAGTTTTTTAAGGTTTTGGATGAGGACACACCAGAAAATAATCAAGAAATTTCTATAAATTTAAGTGAAAACATAGAAACTGCAGAATTTGAGATACAAACGCCAGACACCCCAAAGATGACAGACATGAAAACAAAAGTAAACTTTGAAAGAAAAGAGGTGAGTACCGAATAACATGCAGCAATTTTTCATATAAGTATTTAAGACTTATAAACACTTATTTTGATTTAGAAAATAAATAAAAAAAGCAGCACTCACGAATCAATTGAAAAATAACAGCTTTTGATTTGAAGTGTCGACAGGAGCTACACGAGTTGCATTAGAAGTAGAGGGAAAAAAGACAAGAAACCTGGACAAGGAATATGAACAACAGATAGAAATAGAAAAGAAAAGGATGAGAAACTTGGATAAGGAATTTGACCTTACCATTTCAAAATATTTTGAAAAAAATTATCTGATATGTACATAAAAAGTTTATTATCTCTATCGAGTTGTAGTTGTGGTAGTTTTTTGTATTTTATATTAACATTACATCTTGTGTAGTCATAGATTCAATGGGTCATAATCATAGTCACAAAAAAGTAGGCTTTTATTACGAGCTGAATTTTGTTCATAAGAATTTTATGAATTTAAAATAGTTTTTAAAAAGATAGCGACTTTAGTGTGACTTTGATTATGGCCCAATATATTTTCAATGATTTCAGACAATATATAAACAAATAATATGAAATATTATATAATATTAAATTTTTTTAATTTCTTTTACTTTTTATTTTATTATTTGTTATTTAATTTATTTTTGTTTTATATAATATTTTTATAAATATTTAATTTGTTACCTACTTTTTATGTTGTATATTATTTATTATTGTATTAGCTTTTTGTTTTTATTTATGTAATATTTTTATTTATACTTGAAAAAAAGAGACTGAACTGAAATAAAAAACAAAATGTAGCTTTAATAATTTATTACTTTTTATTTTATTTAATGTAATACAATTAATTTAAGATTTGAAATACAATTATTGTAATTTTAAATTTTTATTTTAATAATAAAGAAATTAATAAATGCAATATTAAGGGAAATAAAGAAAATATGTTTTTAAAATGAATTTTTATTTAAAGAGGATTTGTTAAAAGTATTTGTCTATAAATGATTGCAGTATTAACCTTTCTCTTCTCGAGGGTAAATCTTGTTCTCGGAAGTTGGTGTTCAGAATTTCGTCCACTATTTCTTCATCAAAAGTAATATCACCTAAAAGATATTTAGCTCTCTTAAGAAATATTTAACAAAATTTTTTGTCATTGAGTTTACCTGTATCTTTTTTGCTTCTAAAGCTTATATCCGGAGTCGCCAAGCAAACGTCCTTTAAATTCACCGCTTTCAAAACGTTCCTTTATCCTGGACTCATTAAAAATGCGGCAGTCCTATGTAAAGGGTATTTTTTATAGACGTATTGAACTTTAAATTGCAATAAAAATACGATGGATTATTCGATTGACATGAATTTTATTTATCCGAAAGATAATCTTGTGGCATTACATTTTAAATATGATTTCTGGCATATGACCGCCGCGGCTGGCTCGGATGTAGTCCAATCTGGACGTCCAATTTTCGATGACTTTTCCCAACATTTGTGGCCGTATATCGACAATAACACGGCGAATGTTGTCTTCCAAATGGTCAAGCGTTTGTGGCTTATCCGCATAGACCAATGACTTTATATAGCCCTACAGAAAGTAGTCTAGCGGTGTTAAATCACAAGATCTTGGAAGGCAATTCACAGGTCCAAAACGTGAAATTAGGCAGTCACCAAACATGTCTTTCAATAAATCGATTGTGGTACGAGCTGTGTGACATGTTGCGCCGTCTTGTTGGAACCACAGCTCCTGGACATCATGGTTGTTCAATTCAGGAATGAAAAAGTTAGTAATCATGGCTCTATACCGATCACCATTGACTGTAACGTTCTGGCCATCATCGTTTTTGAAGAAGTACGGACCAATGATTCCATCAGCCATAAAGCGCACCAAACAGTCAGTTTTTCTGAATGTAACGGTGTTTCGACATACACTTGAGGTTTAGCTTCACTCCAAATGCGGCAGTTTTGTTTGTTGACGTAGCCATTCAACCAGAAGTGCGCTTGATCGCTAAACAAAATTCGCTTATGAAAAGCGGGAACAACGGCAATCTCGTTTTGGGCCCATTCGACGACTATTTGCAAGCGTTGTTCAGGCTTGAGTGTATTCATGATGAATTGCCAAACCAAACTGAGAATAAATCACTTGACAGCTGTTAAATCGGTCGCCATCGTGAACATTAATGCCAACTTAAAGCTATATACGTCTATAAAAAACACCCTTTACTACCTCTCCATCTTGCCACTATATTCAATATTTTTAAATCAGCATTACAGATGACCTATACATAGGTAAACATTATACATGTTTATTTATACATATTAAAAATAATAATAAAATAAACAAATTACACCAATATACCTGAATGTTAAGCGTATAAAAGCCTTTCCTATTGATATAATATTGGGCTAAATCTTTACCAGTTTTTTTTTAAATTTTAACGTGGGTACAGTCAATAGCACCAGTAACACTAGGAAAATTTCTGATTTTGTCTAAATTTTTTTTTGGCATTTTTCACTTGCTCATCAATAGACATAGGCATTTTGATAAATGTTTTTGCATGTCTCGCTATAGCTCGAGCAACTCTAAAACAAATTCTGTTGACTGTTGGCTGCAAAAGCCTATGAAGATCTGCAGAATCATCCTGAACCTAAAAAAATTAGTATCGTTATGCATGTATAGTGTGTAATAGATATTTTAAAAAGTAGCTCTCTTCGACCCCAGCAACGTAAAGCAACAAGCACCTGCAGCTCGGGAGATGTGCCGCGTCCTTTACTACTTAGTTTAATATCCTCCCGAACCAGGCCTACAATTCTTTTCACTGTTTCCTTATTAAAACGGTATTTATTTTTGAACTCAATATCAGGACTATCGTACGGATCGAGCCTTTTCCTGTAATTTCTTGGGCTGATATGATTCGAAATTTGAGTAATGCACCTTTATCATGAATATCATTTTCCTCGAACTTTGTTCACTTTCACTGGGATAGCAATTATGAATGAATTCCTTGTAAATTCCCCTTATCATAAATAATTTTTTTCCCTTGTTTTGTTCACTTTTTTGCTTTAATCTGTTCACTTACTTTTTGCTGGCGAACACAAGTACTTTTGTTTGTTTTTTTCTTAAAATTTAATTTAGCAAGCAGAATTTAGCAATTTTTGAACAAAAGAATTAAAAAGTGGTTGTCCACCTATAAAAAAATCATTTATTTTCTTATAAAATCGTTTATCCACAACAGTTACACCTTTATTACAAGAACCATTCATAAATTGCTTCAATAACAAAAATTTTTTTTTGATCTTAAAATCTTATAAAATTACAGAAATTTTTTATTTATATACTGTTACGGATTTTATTTACCACGGGTGAGCGCCCTCTACCCGTGATCTTTTTCGTGCAACTCTGAGCAATGCCATCCCCGTAATTGGGTTGTCAAGTTGACATAAGCTGTCAAGTCAGCTTGGCGCCTGGTACGCTGAGATGGCCGCAGCCATCTTTTTTTTTCGAAGAAAAAGGAAAAAAAAGATGGCAGACGCGTGTGACTAGATGTATGCGTGGTCATAGAAAAGAAGAATTAAAAAATTTTGACACTTGTTATTTGGGCGTTGGTAAGAAAAGACGTGTGCACGAATAGTTGTGGAAAGAAAATAATTATTTAATTTAAAAAAAAAAAGGAAAAAAAAATGGCTTTCTTAAATAAAATAGTTAAAAAAATGAAAAAAACTTAAATATTAGTAAATTAAAACGTGCATTTATAAAAGTTAAACAAAAAACTTAATTTTAAAAAGGCAAAAGAATAAGAAATGTGAAAACTAAGAAAAAATGAAAAAAAAAACTTAATTTTAAAAAGGCAAAAGAATAAGAAATGTGAAAACTAAGAAAAATGAAAAAAAAACTAAAAACTTAGTATGGGCCTATGGCTAACTAAACTTACTTTATGAAACGATAAAATTAACAGAACCTAAAATATTTTATAAAAACTGAAGTTGTAAAAAAAAAACCTGCAAAAAAAAAAAGGAAAAAAAAAAAAATAAATAGAATAAAAAAAAAGGGATGGTGTGAGCTGTACATTTATAGAGTCCCCTATACATAAAATAAACTATATTATATAAACCCAACCATACCTACTGAGGAATTTTCCTGTAAGACAGAATATTACACATCATGCATACATTCCTGCCAGTATACTTACCCTAGGAGGTTGATACCTACCTTCTCATCAATCTGCCTGCAAAGATTATACCAGCCGGTCAATATAATCTTCATCTGTTGGAACACCAAGTACTTACCTGCTAATACTTATTATCATACCAGAAGACGTTTACATCCAATATCCTATATGGAAGAAGTACCAGCCAGCAAGAATGTTCTTGTCTTCGTCATCGGTAACAACATTTACGTATGTAACTCAGTTTAAGATATTAATATTGTTAAATTTCATTAATATAACCCCACTTTGTGAATGTAATTATATACGCAAGTGTATGCAGATATATAGGTTACGTCCTTAAGATTTTTTTGTTTCTTCATAAAATTAATTCTACAATTGGAACCTTTTCCTTCCAAATATAAAACTACTTTTTTTTTATACACATACATGTATATATGTTGTTTTGCTAGACGTTATACTGCCTTATATATTCATACATACACACATGCATATATATTTATATGTACATGTTTGGCACCTGCCACACATATATAAATTTATATAGGTTATAAATCATCCTATTTTCCTATCTATATAATATTTGTTTGTAACAACATATATACACACATATACACACCCACACACACATATATATATATATATATATATATACAACTGGTTTATACTATTCTTTTGCTTTAAAGTTCCTTTCTTTGTTAAATAGAATTAAATAAAAAAAAATAATTACCATGAACTTGAATTGGTAAGAGAAGATTTATTGGAGTGTTGAGAGGAATGGGTAGGATTGGGTTGAGGGTTGCCATTTAGGTTTGGCTGGGCCATGCAGTGGGCATGAACCAGCAATAGTTGCAAAATGTTTACTTATATTTACAGCCTCTACATGGAGAGGCTGTTATATGTTCACGCGCTGGGGAAGCAAATTGGTCAGTGAATCTACTCCTGAGAAGCAGCCGGGATACCATCTGTAGCCATGTCTGTCCATTGAAAGTAAGTTTGCATTCCCTAACCTCGTATGTATAAATGGCTCGTAACAACACACTGGCCACTGAAAACTGCTTAACAATAAAAGTTGACACCTTTAATACAAGAACCATTCGTAAATTACAAAAATGTATTGTTTTGCTATTGACAACTTAGAAAATTTAATAAATTCTTCTTTATTATAAATTCACTCTGCACTGATAACGTGTACAAAATCTCACGTGAGATTCCCGATAGCAATTTTCCCTTCGAGGGGAATGAAAATTTCGGGGGAACAACAATTTCACTTTTATTCATGATAGGGGTGTTGAAGTCTGTCATATTAAATTAATACAAAATATTTATAAATTAATGTTACATTTACTTGTGAAAATAATACTTACCAATTCTGTTTATCAAGTTTAATGATTCCATTTTTTTAAATTAATTAATTCTCTTTTTTAAGTAAAATTTTGTTTTAACACAATGTAATAAAAAACTAAAATAAACAATCAGCTGTCACAGCTTAATATAGCTTTAAAGTAGGGCCATACCTACTTTAAAATTTGTGAATTTAATAAAGGTTTACCATAGGATTATTAAGATTAAAAACGTCTCTGAATATAAATTAAGCGATTTTAACTTAATAATGGTTTGCCAACCTATATTAAGTCCCTCTGAATAAGGCTGTAAGTCTTTTATTTGTTGGAGTATTTATAATGTGAATCATCTCTTTTATAAATCCCTTTATATAATTTTTCTCTTCAGTTAATATTCCCACATTATCGAAGTTAGGTTTATGGCCAGTTTTTAAACAGTGGGCTGCGAGGGCAGTTTTTTTTATTTTTGAATTATTCAAAATCAAATCTGATTTGTGAGCGTATATCCTCGTTTTTAATTTTGGTTTTGTAGTACCGACATATATTTTTCCGCACATTGCTGTATCATCCCCATTGCACGTAATTCCATATACAATATCCGTTTTATCCATTTTGTCCAATCTTGATTTCATCTTTGCAAAAATTTTCTTATTTAACGTTTTTATGTAAAATGCTCACAATCTTTTGTTTGTTCCTTGTGTGAAAATCCAAATCACTTGTATCTAATACTCTTCTAATAAAATTCTTTGCAGTATTGAAAATTATATTGAGGGGGTGTTTTGAATAAAAATTTATAAGCCTACCTGATGCCGTTGGTTTTTGGTACCAATCCAGTTTTATCTTATTTTGATCTCTAATTACGAGTGCGTCTAAATATGGTAAATTTCCATTATGCTCTTTTTCCTCGGTGAACTGAATTTGTTTATTAATTGTATTTAATGCTTTCAATGTATTTTCTAGTTCATTAATTTTTAAAATTGCAAAAATGTCATCTACATATTTCGTCATCATTCTCGGCTTTATTTTCAAAGTAGCAATAACTTCGTCTAACAAAATTTCCATTACTATGTCCCCTATTATTGGTGATATGGGAGATCCCATTGGCATTCCCCTGTTTTGTTCAAAAAACTGTTTCCCGAACTTAAAATATCTGAAATCCCTAATACAAAATGTTATCAGTTCCATAAATAATTCCCTTGGTATTGTAATGTATTCCGTCAAAACATTTATAAAACTTTTCCACAAGTTGATCCATTACGGCCGGTTTATCATGTGTATTATTGTAAGATAGTAAGTTAGTCCAGTTTATATTATTTAAAAGTTCATTCATTAACTGATAATTCGTCTTTCTATAACAAAAACTCTTCAAGGTTCCATTATTACCAAATGGAGTAGCAGGACGATCAGTACCCCCAATTCTAAATATCTTTCTTGCCTCTCTTTTGACTTTATTTTCGTCACTATTTCGTACTGTTCCTTTATAATCCAAATCATAGCTTAGCTTTAGTATGTGCTCCATAAATCGAATTTTAGCATAAAGTGGGGACTAGCCAAACTCATTGGCCTCTTTTAAAGTAGTGTCTTCCGTTGGACTTTGACATAATTGTTTTCCAATTTTCTTGCAAATAACACAGCTTCAAGATGATTTTGTTGCAGTTAAAGCTTTTGCAACTTTTCCATCAATCATTGTAAGTATTGTAGTGTACAATCTGGCAACCCCATTTATATGTCAAATTAGAGACATATACGTCCGTCTGATTAGCCAACTCTTTTTCACTTCTTCTTTTGATAGACACCGAAATATATACACGTGCCAACGAATAGCTCGAATAAATAAGTCTTTTATTTATAAGGAAAAGGTAAGAGTTACAACAGTTTTGGCGACGAGGACAAACGAGGGTTGAACATTATATGAAAGTATATAAAATATAGTGCAAAATATACATCATAATGGATACAGCCCAATTCGAAAAGTTTATGAAGTCTCAACAGGAGCTAATGTCGCATATGATGCAAATGGTATTACAGGGACGAAATACAGTGCAAGGCCCTGTCACCACAAATGCTGCTTTATTACCTAATTTTGAATTCTTCGATTCGTCAAAAGAATCGTTCAGGCACTATGTACAAAGGTTCAAAAACTATACGGAGATGAAAAGCATTGCGCAAAATAAAAAATATTGTGCCAAGCTCTTATTAAACTCCATGGGAGCAAAACTTTTCAATATAGCGAGCGCATTAGTAGCACCCGGAAGCCTCAACGACATTCCGTACGACGACTTAGTTCTATTACTAGAAAAGCACTTGTCACCGAAGAGAAATGTGTTAGTGTCACAGCACCAGTTTTTATCGAAGCGTCAAGCCGAATGTCAATCTATCACCGAGTTTGTGGCGGCGTTGCGAGCCGAAATAGCAGATTGTGAATTTGTGTGTAAGTGCAAATCATCTGTAGCCGAACTATTTTTACGCGCGCAATTCATACGTGGTATCTCCAATAATAATATTCGTGAGCAGGTACTTCGACCGGGTTCTGAAGATTTTGAAAGTATTGTGGCAGAGGCAGTAGCAATCGAAGCGGCGAGTACAGATTCTAAAGAAATGGCCATTACAACACCAGTAAATCAAATTGTCAAGCGCAAAAATAATAAGTTCATCAATAAAGGGGCACAAGCGTCAAAAAACAGCCGACCGAGCAAAATTAATTACAAAAAATTAGGCATTGAAGGCCTATGCTTGAGATGTGGGAAAAATAATCATCATGCTAACGAGTGCAGAACTGATAAAGGAAAATTAAAGTGTATCGGGTGTAACAAGAAGGGCCACGTAATAAAGGTATGTATTACCACATTAAATAAATCGTCACATCTAACACCAAATGAAAATGTTACAAACTACATACATCGTGAGGGAGAATATGGAGTATACAGGGTGGTTAATGTTTACCAAAATAATAATAATAGAAACAGTTATGAACGTTATTACACAGACATTGAAATTGAGAACAAGTTGGTAAAGTTCGAAGTAGATTCTGGGTCGGGATTTACATTCTTACCCAGGGATCAATTTAACAAACTCCAATTGAAGTCACCCATACTTCCTACCGATATTGCATTTCGGTCATATTCGCAAACCACTTTTGTACCCGACGGGAAAATAAAAGTTAAAGCTAAATACAACAACTCCATTATATAAGTTAACACCCTTAATAATTACTTATAATTTAAAGTAGGTTTATTGAACTTGTATTGTGAAATCATGTTGCAATACAGCACAACTATGTCGCGCGTGTTGTAACATAATCCGCATTTATTCGCAAATAAATTATTTTATGTGAAAACGCAACATACGCATTTTCCCACATAATTTTATAATTAAGAACTTTCAATAAACCAGAATTGAATGAATAAAATCAATTCAATTCTGGTTCCATTCTGGTTAAGTTGAATAAAATCATTATCGCAAATTAACTACTAAATTGTTTCCTTAAAACTAAATTTTGCCGTGTGAGTACACGAGCAGTCAGGCACCCCTGGGGGCCTGACTGCTAACCCTTTTTTTATAACAAGGAACAATCCTTGTTTAACTGGCGCCCGAGCAGGGACCGGCCAGTCACGGGAAAGGATGTGCCGGATCCTTTTACTTGGCTCGTGATTTAAAAAAGAAAAAAAATATAATAAAAAAATATGTGTGTGAAAATTTAAAAGGAAAAATTTATTTTGAAAATAAAAATTAATTAAATAAAAACATTTTAATTGTGAAATAATTTTCCTTGTTGATTTGAAAAATAAAATTCAAATCAAATCAAAAAAATAATAAAATATGAAAAATATCAAATATCTAATTGTGAAATTATTTTCCTTGTTGGTTTGAAAAATAAGATTCAAATCAAATTAAAAAAATAATAAAATAAGAAAAATATCAAATATTTAATTGTGAAATTATTTTTCCTTGAAAAATAAAATTCAAATAAAAGAAAAAAAAATAAAATATAAAAATTATCAAATAAATTTTAAATGTGAATAATTAACAAAAAATTAATAAATTAAAGAAGGTGACCAATATGGAGCTTATAACTCCAGCGTGCTGCGATACCGAACTCCGGTCCCTCCAGTGCGTAAAAAATTTTTTTTTCACCATATCAAAAAATAATCAAACCCCTAGTAAAACGTGCAATTCTCCTTCGTAGCATCCTTTTCACTGAAGTGAGATTACAGAGGGCTAAGCAAGGCTTCTTCCGCAAGTCGTAGTGAACATAAGAACCTGCGCTACTGAGTGGAAATCCTGTAAGTTGTAGTCAACATAAGAACCTGCACTACTTAATGGGACTTCAGCCTTACTTTACGCCTGGTAATAAAGGGTCATGGTTGGCAGATTCACAGGGTGAGATAAATCGTGCCTTAGTACGTTGGCAGCTGCCATTCGAAAAAGGACTTCGCGATCCTCCAACCAAGGGATTATAACAAAAAAATATCAAATAAAAAAATAAAATTAATCAAAAAATAATTGTTCACATAAAATATATTCAATAAAATTTTGAATAATAAAATAAAATATATAAGAAGGGTTTATTTTTCCTTAGGGAAAATTATCATTCACCCATGAAGAAAAAAAAAACAAAAAATGAAGTGAAATTCAAAAATTAAAAGAATATAAAAAATTAAAATTCCACAATGGAAAAAGAAATTTATTTAAGAGATTGAAAAAAGAAAATGAAAAGATCAAAGGAAAATAAAAAGTTTTGATAAAGGTTAAAAATGAAAAATGTTCCACAAGGAAATTAATAAAAAATTTTGGGAAATAAAAGGTCCAAATGAAGCATATAATTTAGCTTCCACACAAAAATAAAAATTTAATTTAATTCTCACGAATCACAAGCCAAGTTAAAACAAAAAAGCGATTACATGAAATAATAATAACTACTTTTCCTTCTAGGTAAACAAAATAAATGATCTGCGAAACACTCGTGTACGTTAAATTCCAGAATTGAATTCATCAGCTCAGGTAAGTGCTTGGAATTTCCTCCTTTTGCAATCAATAAAAAATATAAAAACAAAATTTTTGAGTTGAAACATTTGTTGTGCGGAAACTTTGTGCGCGAACATCGTTACGAAAGTTAAAATTTTTAGAAAAAGGATTTTGTTAAAACATTTGTTGTACGGAAACTTGCGCACGAACCTTGCTGCAAGGATTAAAATTTTTAGTTAGTTTCAAAGAAAAGAATTTTTACAAAAATAATGGAGGCTTTGCAAACGAAGGTACAGAAATTGGATGGTGCCCTAAATGCTGCTCTTTGTCAGGTTAGACTCTTGGAGGCTAAGGTGAGAACTATGGAGGGTCCAGCTTCAGTTGAAATTTCCTACCAACCGCCTCCTGCTCCAAGGACTGAATTGGAACTCAAGGAGATAAGTCAACTTCCTGACCGTGTGAAGGAACTTCAGCCGTTCGATGGAAATCCTACACAATACGTGTCCTGGGTCCACAACGTGGAGTCGATCCTAAATGACTACGAAATTGTTCGTAGAAAACCCATTTATAGGGCAATTCCTCAAAGTATAAGACAAAAAGTTAAAGGGAGTTGATGAATTTTACGCTACGGTGAACCATCAATTCTCTTTAATAATAAACAAACTGAAAACCGAAAATTATTCTAAGGAAACCGTCGACGCCCTGATCGAAACTTACCGCAATAGGGCACTTGATGTTTTTATCCGCGGATTAAATGGTGACCTTTCCAGACTACTGATCGTCCAGAGACCGAAAACCTTGCCGGAAGCTTACGCTATGTGTTTGGAAATGCAGAACTTAAATTTGAGGAATACTAATTTACATCCAATTACTAGAAACCAGGTGACTGTCCTCATGAATTTGATGCCACCAATCGACCCAAGGCCACCAGTGCCACCAAGACAATTTAACAATTACCAAGGCAGACTACAACATAATTCTAAGCCCTGGAATCATCCTTCAGGACCTCGACCATTTCCTCCAAGACCACTGGGACCAAAACCAGTTGAGAAAATGGAAATAGATGGATCGACACAATCAAAAAATGTGAACTACATGAATAGGCCCTCAGGATTCAAAAGAGGTGCAAGATCTGACAATTTTAGGAACCCCTTTAAGCAACAGAGACTATTTAATATTGAACCAGAGCACTTCGTCCCCTATCCTTATTTAACCGTTTATGATGACCCAAGAAGTGGCGTAAGCCAAGCATGGAGCACTGATTCCGATTCTGCAGAGGTAAATTTTATGACAGAGGCCTCCCTTCCAGCGTTCCATACTTAGAAATAATAACGAGAAGCGGACTGCCATTAAAATTTCTCGTAGACACTGGGGCCAACAAAAATTTTGTTGGATCTCACATATGCGAAACAGGCAGTCGGCTTAAAGAACCATTCCCTGTAAGAACAGCGGGGGGACCCATACACATAACTATGAAGACACAAGGGAAATTCTTTGAATCGGTAGGAATAGAAGACAAAATAATATTTTACATACTTCCAAACTTGAAATCATTTGATGGTATAATCGGCGATGATACACTCAAATCACTTGGTGCAATTATTAATAGGGAGAATAACACCCTAACTTTGAATACAGGAGTAGTCTTGCCCCTTAGGGAGAAATTCTCTCAAGAAGTGAACTTTACGTCGCAAGATTTCCCACCGGAAGTTGCTCAAAATCTCGAAGGGTTAATTGATAAGCATAAGCCCCTATTTGGCCCACTTGAAGATGGTGAAGTGGTGACGACCTCTATCCGAGCCGAGATCAAAACGAGTACTGATGAACCTATTTACACTAAAAGTTACCCATATCCTGCTAACATGCGTCCCGTAGTAGAAGAACAAATTTCAGAATTATTGAAGCAAAACATAATTAGACCATCTAAGAGCCCTTATAACTCTCCAATATGGGTGGTGCCAAAGAAACCTAAGCCTAACGGAGAAAAACAGTATCGCATGGTGATCGATTTCAAAAGACTGAATTCGGTAACTATTTCGGATACCTATCCGATACCAGATATTAATTCAACTCTGGCCAGCTTAGGCAAGGCTAAATATTTCACAACCTTAGATCTGACATCGGGATTCCACCAGATTCCGATGAAAGAATCAGATATATTTAAAACCGCCTTCTCTACCCTAAATGGAAAATTTGAATTTTTACGCCTTCCATTCGGACAAAAAAATGCTCCGTCTATCTTTCAAAGAATGTTTGACGACGTATTGAAAGAACACATTGGTAAAATATGCTACGTGTATATTGACGACATTATAGTCTACGGTAATAGCGTTAATGATCATTTAGAGAACGTCGAAATTGTATTCAAAAAGCTTTTAGAGTCTGGACTTAAGGTCAATTTGGAAAAAACACAGTTCCTTCAAACGAAAGTATCTTTTCTAGGGTACGTTGTCTCGGAGGATGCAATACGCGCGGATCCACAGAAAATTGAAGCAATTCAAAATCTAGCCGTTCCTGGAACCCTCAAGGACCTAAAAAGCTTTCTCGGTTTGACTTCTTATTATAGAAAATTTATTAGAGACTACGCAAAGGTTGCAAAGCCCTTAACTAATCTAACCAGGGGAGAAAATGCCCAGGTTAAAGCAAACTCGTCAAAAAAAGTTTTGATAACCCTTACAGAGGAGGCACTCAAAGCTTTCAACGATTTGAAGGTTTTGTTGATGTCGTCCGAAGTTTTAGCATTCCCAGATTTCGACCAACCCTTCAACTTAACCACCGATGCTTCTAACTACGCGATTGGAGCAGTCTTATCCCAGGATCTTGCGGGAGCAGATAAGCCCATAGCTTTTATCTCGCGCTCACTGAGGAAAGCAGAAGAAAACTATGCAACTAATGAGAAGGAAATGTTGGCCATTGTTTGGGCATTAGACAATCTACGCTCATATCTATATGGAGCAAAAAAGGTGAAAATCTTTACGGATCACCAACCCTTAACCTATGCTCTGGGAAATCAAAACCACAACGCTAAGCTGAAGAGGTGGAAGGCGAGAATTGAGGAATATAATTACGAGCTCGTGTATAAGCCCGGTAAGTCGAATGTTGTTGCTGACGCATTGTCCAGGCTGGAAACCAATCTAAACCAAATCGATATGCCTGACGACGAAGGAACCATAACTGCTTCAGAGGGCGGCTCGGAAACCGTGACAGCGGATGAGGGACAAGATGAGGATGATGGAACCATTCATAGCGCCCAACAGGATTCTAGTGATTCAATTTTTCATGTCGAGTTCCCGCTTAATGTCTTTAAAAATCAATTGATTATACGACAAGGAAAAAGAGTTGCATAGTAGCATTGAGCCACATCCAGGTTATGCTAGACATTTCGCAACTCTCAATGAAATAACTTTCCAAACCCTGACAGAAACCTTAAAACGATGCCTAAACCCAAGTTGTGTCAATGGCATCAAGATCCCCGAATGTTTTTTAAGTCTGCTCAACAGCGTGTATCTAGCTCACTTTGTCTCATATAAATTACGAATCACTCAGAGATTGGTTGAAGATATCACTAATCCAGAGAGGGTTTGTGAAATCATAGGAAACGAACACAGAAGAGCTCATCGCAATGACAAAGAAAATGGTTTACAAATATTAGAAAATTATTATTTTCCCCACATGAGGAGCCTTATTCGCAATTACACCATAAGTTGTGAAATTTGTAAGTCAAATAAATATGATAGACACCCCAGTAAACCTAAAATACAGCCGACACCCATTCCTTCGTATGCTTGCGAAATCCTGCACGTCGATATCTTTGAAATACAGGGTTATAAGTTCATAAGCTGCATCGATAAATTTTCCAAGTTCGCGAAACTTTTTCATATTAAAAATCGCTCAGCTATTCTTTTGAGGACTAAGTTGGCCAAAGTTCTTCATTACTTTACAGTGCCACGAATGATCGTGTCAGACAATGAAAGGGGGTTTCTATCCCCAACAATACTTAATTTTCTTAGATCTTTAAACATTGAATTTTATTTAACTCCCACTCAGAAAAGCGAAGTTAACGGGCCAATTGAGAGGTTTCATTCAACATTAATAGAAATTTATCGTTGTGTGTCCAAAGAAATAAAAAATCTAAGTCCCAAGGACATGATAAATATTGCAGTAGATCGCTACAATAATACAATACACTCAGTAATAAAAAAGAAACCTGCCGACATATTTTTTAACAGAACAGAAAGATTTAATTTTCAAGAATTAGTAAATTTTCGTGACCAAGTAAATCAAGATATACGTGGTCTTATTGAAACCAACCAGAAACTAACTAACGATCGTTTAAACAAAAACAGATCTATTCCAATCAATTTAAAAGAAGATCAAGAAGTATTTGTCAGAGACAAGCAGATTAAGTCTAAGCACAAACCATTATATAAGAAGCACAAGGTTTCCGCTAACAATCGCGTTACTTTTAATACTAACAAGGGGAAGAAATATCATAAGTCCCACATAAAAAAACCGGGATAATCCTTGCACTTACCAATGATCGATTAAAATAAGGAGTAATACTTAATTTAAAATGCTAATTTTTGAGTAAAATTTGTCATTATAAACATAATTAAACCTTATTATAAGTTATATTAACCAATAAGGAACTATTTACTGAAAATATGTTTTGAATTTATATTTCTATTGCTTTAATTTTATTGGGGAAATGCGTTATGGAATCTGGCTATTCGCTAATTTCTATTGAAGTTATAAATTTTATCTTTTTTTAATTTGTATTTTATTACTTAAGATTATTTTTGTTACTCCCCATCAATGATGCCTATCAAATATTTGAATACCGAACACCATTAGTAACTGTCAAAAGTGCAGACGGCTGGATAATTAATGGATACCTTAACGTCGTGCACGTGATAAACCTGGGCAGACTAGAAAGACTGCTTCAGGCCACGGAGGAAATGTTTTCTTCCATTGAAAATAACGAACTGAACAAAAAAACATTTGAGTTTTATCTTCATAAATCTTATGAACGATTAAATTCAATAAAGGGTGTCACACGGAGTAAAAGGTCTATAGACTGGATTGGCTCAGCATGGAAATGGATTGCAGGAAATCCAGATGCAGCAGACTGGAACCAGGTTTTACTTAGCCAGGAAAAAATAATAGACAATAACGAACATCAGTACGTGGTTAATAACCGATTATTTGGGAAGACTAATGAACTTGTAAAGAAGATGAACACCTTGGCGAGCGATATTAATAATAAGATTTCCAAATCCGAAGTTGAGGAATTTACTCAACAAGCGCTTAATCAACTACTCATTGTAAAAGAAGACATAGAGGAAATAGTACGCGCTTGCCAATTAGCAAAGAGCGGTGTTATAAATACCAATCTTTTAGACATGGAAGAAATTCAACATGTAGTCGCTGAAATGGACTCATTACCATACAGTAACGAGGTCGAGGCCGTCGAATATGGAAAACCAAGTATATTCTCTAATGGAACATCACTGCTGTACGTTTTATCTATACCGAAGGTAAACCCAAAGAGATTTGACCAAGTCATAGTGAAGGCGGCCATAATTCAGAACAGACAACTCGATCTACAGTATAGTGCAGTCCTTGTGAATCATGAAAAAGTGTATGCTATCAAGGACAGCTGTATGACAATCAGTAATACAACAATTTGTAGCATTCAGCAATTACAAGAGTTAAAAGACGATGACTGCCTTTATAGAATCCTAAGAGGTGTCAACGCAAATTGCACCTTCCTTTCAAACAGAGAAGTTTTAATAGAGCAACTGGAAGATGATCTGGTATTCGTGACAAACTTCAAGGGTGTCATCCTCTCTCAACAGAATAACAGAAGCATAGAGGATACATTCCTTGTAAAATATTTTAATGAATCAATGGAAATTGGGAACAGAACATTTATAAATGAAAGAATTACCAATATTCAAGCACTTCCGCCCTTGCTTGCCAATGTCTATGAAAAGGAACGTAAACTTGACGTCAATTTGTTGCAAGAACTCCATGAAAAAAATATTGAGCATATTGAATATTTAGGAAACCATTTAAAACTCTCATTTTGGTCACATATAGCGGGCTACCTTTTACTAGTGATAGTTGCGGTCATTGTAGCCGTCCTGTGGAGAAAAATATTTAAAAACATAGAATTTCCAACCAACAGTACATCCGAACCTACGACTAAGGAGTAAGCTTGATCAGCGGGACGCTGATATTTAAGCGGGGGGGAGTTAACACCCTTAATAATTACTTATAATTTAAAGTAGGTTTATTGAACTTGTATTGTGAAATCATGTTGCAATACAGCACAACTATGTCGCGCGTGTTGTAACATAATCCGCATTTATTCGCAAATAAATTATTTTATGTGAAAACGCAACATACGCATTTTCCCACATAATTTTATAATTAAGAACTTTCAATAAACCAGAATTGAATGAATAAAATCAATTCAATTCTGGTTCCATTCTGCTTAAGTTGAATAAAATCATTATCGCAAATTAACTACTAAATTGTTTCCTTAAAACTAAATTTTGCCGTGTGAGTACACGAGCAGTCAGGCCCCCAAGGGGTGCCTGACTGCTAACCCTTTTTTTTATAACAAGGAATAATCCTTGTTTAACTTATATGACGAAATTTATATAGTTCCATCTGGCTGCTCGGCTTTAATCGGGCGGTCATGGATCGGACGTTTAAAAATAAATTTAAATGATCTGGACAACAGCCGTCGCACGACAACCCCTATTAATACTAATCAAGTGAACGTGATAGATGAAATTATTCAAGAATTTTCTGAGTTATTTGAAGAGAAAATTGGCTGTACGCGTCAATATAAGATTTAATTGAAATTACGAGAAGGTGCATCACCAGTTTATAACAGGGAAAGACAAATTCCATACTCCTTAATGGAGAAGGTTGATAATGAATTGTGTACCTTAGAACGAACAGGAATCATAACCAAAACGACAAACAGTGATTGGGGATCGCCCCTAGTGGTAGTACCCAAGGCTGACGGAGGCGTTAGACTTTGTGTAGATTACAAAGTTGGCGTAAATAGCCGTTTGGTCGATGCGCACTACCCAATTCGTAAGATCGAGAGTATCTTCAACAGTCTTCACGATTCAAGGTATTTTTGTAGACTTGATCTCTACAAGGCCTATTTACATATCCCCGTGGATGAACCATCTAGTCTTATACAGACAATTTCGACTCATCGTGGCACTTACAGAATGCAACGACTGTCTTTTGGCATTAAAACGGCGCCGGCCGAGTTCAGCAGAATTATCGACGAGATTTTACGAAGCGTACCCAAGGCAGAGTCATACTTCGACGACATCATTGTGCATGGAAGATCTTTAGAAGAATGCATAGCCAATTTAAAATCTTGCTTCATACAACTGCAACGTTTTGATCTACACTTGAACAAAAATAAATGCTCATTTTTTAAAGAAAGCATCGAGTTTTTAGGCCATATTGTTGAATACAACAAAATAAGGAAGTCACCAACAAAAGTTTCTGCAATTCTTAATATGCCTACACCAGATACGACTGATAGCGTTAGACGGTTCTTAGGTATGGTCACGTATTATTCTCGCTTCATACCGAATATATCATCGATAACCGCCCCCTTGAGATATCTTTTAAAAAAAAATTCAAAGTTTAGTTGGACCACCAGTTGTGAAAAAGCATTTAATCTTCTTAAGAAAGAATTGGCCAGCGATAAAGTACTGACACCATATAATCCCAATTTACAAATTCAATTGGCGTGTGATGCGAGCCCAATGGGTATTGCAGGTGTTCTTTCACACATAATTGATAAGCAAGAGAAGCCGATTGCATACGCATCTAGATCGTTGACGTCAGCTGAGCAGAACTACTCTCAGTAGGACAGAGAGGCATTGGCAATTATATTTTCTGTGCAACACTTCCACGACTATTTATTTGGACGCAAATTTATTCTCATTACAGATAATCAGCCAATAATGCGAATATTCCACCAAACAGCGAAAATACCCCAAATGACCACGGCTAGGCTTCAGCGATATGCAGCTTATTTGTCCGGGTTTAACTACGAATTGCACGTCAAGAAAGGGCTTGACAACGTTAACGCAGACTGCCTCTCTAGAGCCCCCGATACTACTGCAAGGTATGGCGAGTGTTCTATTAATCACGAAGTACACCTAATTTTCAATGAATGTATACAAAAAATTAGCAATTCAAACATTAATTTTCAAACTCTCAGGGAGGAAACACGTAAGGACAAATATATTGCACAAATTATTCGAAACCTTAAGACTTACAACATAAATAAGGGTAGTGACCCTGAATTTACGATCGATGAAGGTATACTTTTTAAAGGCCAGAGAGTAGTAATTCCAGTAACATTACAACCTTACGTTTTAAAAGAGCTGCACTATACACATCTTGGCATCACCAAGATGAAACAACTAGCGCGTCGCTACGTATATTGGAAGGCCATTGACAGGGATATTGAAGATTTGGTACGTTCTTGTTCGTCATGTGCCATGGTTAAAAATTCTCCAGCGAAAGCTGAAATCCATCCCTGGGAAGAACCAGATGAAAATTGGCAACGAGTTCACGTAGATTATGCTGGTCCATTCCAGGATAATTTTTTTCTCGTAGTAATAGACGCAAAATCCAAATGGGCTGAAATTGGAATTAGTCGTGCAGCGCCATCATCATTATCAACCATTGAAATTCTCCGAGAAATATTCTCAAGAAATGGATACCCAAATATATTAGTATCTGATAACGCCGCAATATTTACAAGCGATATTTTCAAAACCTTTTGCAGAAATTGTGGAATTTTTCAGAAATTCATTGCGCCAGGCCACCCGGCTACAAACGGGCTTGCAGAGAGAAATGTACAAACCCTCAAAAACAAATTAACAACAATGCAGAATACAAACAAGTCTATTAGAGAAAAAGTCCAAGACATACTTTTTAAGTATAGAGCAACGCCGCTCAAAAACAACAAAACGCCGTCTGAACAGTATTTAGGCCGTGAAATCCGTACCCGTTTGGATGCATTTAGACCAACCAAGTCTGCGAAAATGCAATATCTGAAATGTATGGCCAGGCAACTTTCTGAGGGGGAAAGGGTCCTAGCTCGTTATTATGCAGGAAATAAAACTACGTGGAAGACAGGTACAATTAATAAGAAACTCGGTAATCTCCATTATATAGTCACTCTAGATAACGGATTTAAGTTCAAGAGGCACATTAATCAATTAATTACAACGAGCATCCAGCAACCACTTGTAGAAGACCCTGTGGAGGAAGATGTCGTTCAAAAAGAAAACAATCAACAACCTGCTGTAAACGTTGAGGATCTGGTAACTATACCACATCCATCGGAACAAAATTCTCAACCAACAAACTCAACCCAACACACAATATCGTCTTACCAGCAACCAATAACATCAAGCCAACACACTCCCCTATTAGACACAGTACAACCACAACGTAAGTCTTCAAGGGTACGCAACCTACCACATCATTTACGAGATTATATAGTAAATTAGTAATAAGCAGTATTTAACAAATAATGGATTAATATTAGAAATGTAATAGTAACTAATAAGCGTGGGAGAATTGTAGTGTACAATCTGGCAACCCCATTTATATGTCAAATTAGAGACACATACGTCCGTCTGATTAGCCAACTCTTTTTCACTTCTTCTTTTGATAGACACCGAAATATATACACGTGCCAACGAATAGCTCGAATAAATAAGTCTTTTATTTATAAGGAAAAAGTAAGAGTTACAACAAGTATCATTTGATAATTTATTTGAACCTCTTGGTTATCGGTTGAAGTTTATCTATTTGTTGTTTAAATTAAATTACTTCTTCTAATATAAAATTCTTCATTTCCTTCTTAAAAGGAAATTTAATTGGTCTGCAGTATTTTTTTGAGGAAGTTATTTCGTTTTTTCATATGTCAATTTCTGTTGCTTTACGTAATTAGCTAATATATTTCATGACAGTCAATTACACTGCTCTGCAAAAATCACTTTTTGGCTCTCTTTTAAATAAAACTATGTGGACTATATGGATTTAGATGCGCTAAGCTCAAGTCCGTTTTCAGTTTTTCTCCATCACGTAGGGATTTTTTTTATGGGCGTGGCAATTTTTTTCCACTAAATTAGTCAGGTACGAAGACATATTTCAGGTTAACTCGAGAACGACTTATCCGATTTTCATAAACAAAGCACCAAAAGATGCATAACAATATTATATTTAATTTAACTCTATATAATTTTGTTCTATATTTTATCGTTATGAAATTATTCAAAAATTTAAAAGGGGAAAAATTTTTTTTCTTGCAAAATTCGTTATTTTTTTCAGTTTAAAAATGAAATAAAAAAAAAATAAAAAGGAAAAATTTTATATCTTGCACATTTTTCTGAGAGCTAAATACCTCAGGAATAAAATAAGGTATAAATCACGAAAATCGATTAACAAATGCGGATTTTATTCTCAATTTACCACAGGTACCCAATATTGAAAGAATATGTGTGCAATCAAAGTTACATATGGTGACAGGATTGTGAGCAGGGCCTAAGAAGCGATCTCCCAAAAACTAATGGGCCTCAGGTGCATCCAGGTAAACCTCCAACACTCCAAAGCTACCTCGGCAGTTTTGGAACGTTTATCTAATGGGGGGCATCTAGATGTCGCTCTTATCCAAGAGCCATACATATATAGCGATCAGGTTAAGCGCTTATCAGGTGAGTTATTTTATGATTCCTGCAATGCAAGAAAAGCCCGATCATTTATACTGATTAGGAAAGGAATTAATGCCATTATTATTTCAGAACACACAAACAATGATCAAGTCACCGGGCAAATGGAGGTGGCAAATGAGCCAGAGATAATCTTATGCTCAGCCTACTTGCCTGGCGACTCAGAGGACCTTTCTTCCTCAATACTGCAGAGACTCATGAATCACAGTAGAAGAGAGAATAACCACATTGTGATTGGCTGTGATGCAAATGCACACCACACAAGCTGGGGCACCTCGAACATAAATGGTAGAGGTGAGTGGTATTCGAATTTATTAACAGTAACATGTTAGAAATTATGAATGTAGAGAATAAACCCATATTTAGGAACGGCATTAGAGAAGAGGTCTTTGACATCACTTTGTGTAATACATTCCTGAGTAATTTCATAAATAAGTGGACAATTTCGGAAGAAACATCCATGTTTGATCACTCTCACATTAGATTTGATATGAACTTTGATATCAAGCTAAATGCTGCATACAGGGACCCTAGGAAAATTTTAATAGAGGTAAACAAATGTAGCAAGAGGGTTCGGAATCCAGATGAGCTGGAAATCGCATGTGAGGCGAAAAGTACAGCTATATTGCACCCGTATCACCAAGCTTGCCCAGAGAAGAAAATATCAGACAATAGAATTACTCCCTGGTGGAACGATCGTTTAGCACGCTTTCGGCAAGAGACAAGAAGGTTCAGCGACGTGTCTAAAAGAAAGGGTATCCGAGCCCTATAGAAAGAGGCCTTTACGAAATACAACACAGAGATTAAAAGAGCTAAGAGGGAATCCTAAAAGAAATTCTGTAGTGGACTTTCGGAGTTAAGCAGTTGCTCCAAAGTTCACAGGGTTCTGTCACACTAGCTCTATGGGGCTCCTTAAAAAGCCGAACCGATCATTTACGAACAATAGCTCTGAGACCTTAGAGCTTCTGTCTGTAGTTCATTTTCCGTGTTCCGTAATTATCTCAAAGGATCTATCCAGTCTATCAGTTGGACGGACACCAAGGTCTCAAGATTGGATAAGAGCTAGGGAGACATTTTGTGAGGAAAGGATAGCATGGGCCATAGGATCATTTTATCCATATAAATCTCCTGAAGAAGACGGAATTATACCAGCACTCCTTCAGAATCGGATTCCTCACATTATGCGACCTCTGATTAATATGTTCAGACCGAGCTTTGCCTGGGGAGCAATTCCTAGCAAATGGAGGGAAGTAATCGATCGGTATATTCCCAAACTAGGTAGGAAGGATAACTTACTGCCAAAGTCGTATAGACCGATTAATCAAACCTCCTTCCTATTGAAAACAATGGAAAAATTAGTTAATAGGCGTATCAGAGAGAGGTACCTCATGGTTGTACCTCTACATAAAAATCAATATGCCCATGCTCTATTGAATCTCCCGTAGAAGATTGAGTCCTCACTTGAGAAAAAGGAGTATGCAGTTGGCAGTTTCTTAGATATTGAGGGAGCTTTCTACCATACGGATTTCTCTCACATAACTAAAACGATCCTCAGCAAAGTTTTCGATGGGACAATATTTTTCACGATTTATCTCGAGTTTTCTCAGAGATCGCGCTATACGGATCGTTATAGGCGGGGTGTCATCAAACGAGTTCGAGATCAATTCAGGGGTACCGCAATGCTCTGGTCTTTCTCCGACTTTATTTCTTGTCTTCTTGAATGACTTCCTATGTAGAACTACAAATCCCATCCATTTTTTTGCGGATGACAGCAGCATTTGTCACTCGTATTCGTCCGTTAGGAGACTAAGCCCACAAGAGATAGCAGCTATGAGGCAGAGCATGAACGATTACTTAAACTACGATATTGTTACTGTCTCTGAGTGGGGTCGAACGAATAGGGTAGATTTTAATGCTCGTAAGACCCAGTGCTTACCCATAAGCGAGTGACAAATGGTGCTGCCGTATTCATGGGGAGTGTAGATATTGAGGAATCAGAAGCTCTTGATGTTCTTGGCATGAGAATCCAGTGTGATGTCCGTTGCACTGATCACATTTTTCAGATCGCTAAAGAAGCATCCAAGTGCCTGGGCTTCCTAAAGAGGTGCAAGAGATACTTCACCCCATCTGACCTCCTCCATATTTACACCACTTATATCCGACCGAGAATGGAATACAACTCACATATATGTGCCGGTGCTCCAAAGTCTACTTTGAAATTACTCGACCGCATACAGGAGAGGGCGAAAGTGGTTATCGGTGACAGTAGGGTAGCCAGCTCTATTGACTCACTGGAACACCGTCGCAATGTGGGCTGTGTTTCACTTTTCTATCGCTACTACAACGGAATGTGTTCTAATGAAATTAGGGATCCTGTTCCCGAAACCCGCTCATTCACACGAGCCACTCGTATTTCAGCAAGAGCACATCTCTTTGTAGTCGATTGGCCAGTGGATCGCACTACGCATTACAGACAGAGTTCTTTTTTTAGCCGCACAGTTCGTATGTGAAATAAACTTCCTGCTGACGTCTTTCCTGAATCCTACAACTTGGGAAAATTAAAATCGAATGTTCATAGACACTACTCCCTCTATCCTCCTTCCCACAACCTATTTTAATAGTTCCATCACAATGCATTGCATGAGTAGGGGCCATCTCCTGAGTGCTGGTCCTAAAAAAAATGCAGATGGATCGACAATATCCTAAACGGAAGAATCATAAATTCTTCCCTGGGATCAGCAAACCTCAGAGTTAAGGCGGCAAAAGGTTGTCCTCAAAGTGGCGTACTCTCTCCACTATTATGGTTCATTGCCGCGGACTACTATCACACATACTAAGCTGTAATGGTTTTGAGGTTCTGGGATACGCTGATGACATAGTTGTGCTAATAAAGGTACTGACTGACTATCCTACACGATCGTACGATTATGTCAAAATAATGTGTGACAGAATTCTGTCCTACTTGAAGAAATCGCTTTAAAATGGCGAACTTTATGCCACACCATTATACAAAAAAAAGATGCAAAAACATATGTTTACTCACTTTAATAATTTTAAAAGTATTCATTTTCTTCTTTGGCGCAAAATATCTTTTTTACAAATATGTAAGTTAACAACAATTTTGTCACTTTTGCACATTTCTGGTTAAACCTAAAATCTTAAAAATAAAACACAATAATTTCCAACTAAATTAAATTTATGGCATCTTGTTGATTTGCAAATATGCTTCCCATAATGTTGTGAAACAATTGCGACTCATATTACTGTGTGTCGCAACTAATTAAGAAGAATTATATTAATAAATAAAATACTGTATTCGTAAAGTGCTGACGCTATGTCTGCTACTTACCTGTTAAGTATTTATGTTTTTCTTTTACAAAATAAAACGAACAAAAGTTTATTGTTAAGTAAGCAAAATTATTTTATTAAAATAAAGAATGATTGACTTAGACGAGTCAGTCGTAGTCAAGTACTCGAAACACAAAAATAAAATTTAGTTTTATTTAATTTGTACAATGAAAAATAACTTAAATGTTTGTATAAACAAAACACAAGTGTGGTATTGTTGCTATTTTTCTGCCTTGAACATAGAAAATGCAACTCTGATCGCACAGATAAAATTTATTTTATGAAAATTTTCATAACATTAAAAAATCGGACAGACCTGTCAAAAAGTCTGCTGGTTCAATACACACTATCATACTTTTTTAGCACACATGGGTTTTTAGACAGATCGTACGACTAAGTAGGATAGTGAGTCAGTACCTTAAGGGGTAGGTTTGAGGATACCATATCAAACCTACTTAAGAGAGTACTGAACTTAGTATCAGACTGATGCAAGGATGTGGAGTTGAACATCAACCCCAAAAAGACCTCTATATTTTGGTGAGCGTATACCGTTCTCAAGAGAAGTTAAATACCTTGATATTACTTTTGTTGACAGACTACTCTGGAATAGCTTCTTAGACAAGACCATCGCAAAGGCCATGGCCACGATATGGACCAGTAAAAGATTGGTTGGTAAAAGCTGGGGGCTAAATCCTAGAATATCGCTGTGGCTCTACACTGCGATTACTAGACCGCTTATAGTCTATGTGACTCCGGCCTGGTTTACAAAAGTTAGCAAGGTCTCAGTGTAAGCAAGGATCAATAGAATTCAGAGACTAGCTTGCGTCTACGCAACAGGAGCAATGAAGTCAATGAATCAAGAAAAAAGCGTAGCAGTTCAATGCAAAGTTCATCTTGGGAGATGCGAAGGACTCTTCTCGAGCACTCAGCTCTCTTTCTAAAGAAATTGCTGAAATAAGTGTGAAATTTGTAACCCTAAGCGATCAATTCCGAACCAAATACAACTTCATTCGTAATTTCAGGGTCAAATTCACAAATAGGGTTAATTGGGAATAGAACAGACCCAAGCCTAGTGTTTTTTTTTTCATTGCGGGCAAAGGGTGTGTGATCTTCATAGATACCCAGTGAGCATCCCGGAACACTGCGTATGCACGATTCGCGGTTAGGGCGCCTACGTACTAAAACACACCACCACAATATTCACCCGATCCCGGCGGTACACCGTGGAGGTATTACTTCGCCGAGCTGGGTTGGTCCAGTAAACCCTACTGTGCTCTAGTTAGAGCTCTACGAAGTTCCAAAAGAACCAATCGTACGTACGTCGAAATGTATCCCCAGTTTTCAGGTGCTTCCATCATTAGCTGGGTCACATTGTGAAGTCCAATCTCATTATTTAATTGTCGCTCCAGTGTTGCTCTTGCGGCTTCAAATCTCGGACAAAGGGAAAACACATGTTCGGCGTCCTCGACCACATTGTGGCACTATGGACAGTGCGGTGAATCTATCAGTCGGAACCTATGCAAGTACTGCCTGTAGGCACCATGCCTGCCAAGAAATTGTGTAATGTAGTACTCTACGTCCCCAAGTCTCCTTTCCATCCAGCTCTTCGGGTCCCTAATTAAGCTATATGTGCACCTGCCTTTTCTACTATCTGACCGTCTACTCGGCCAGGTCGTAATAGTCTCCGTCCGTGCGTCCTCCCTAGACATGTTATCATTATAGGCTAGGCTACGCTCCCTAGCCAACAGGTCCACCGGTATCATACCTGCTTTGACGAACGCGGCTTCGTCCGACACGGTCCTGTATCCACAGCATACTCTCAGAGCAGCCAACCTGTACACCGTGTTATGTTTAGAACAATATGACCTGAACCGCATACAGGTTGCTTAGATTGAGGCTGCATATAGTATGATGCTCTTAACTACTCCCGCTATAACTAATTGCCTTTCTTATTTGAGACCCCTTGTGTTCAGCATAATTCTACAAAGCGATGCAACCGTTCCACTAGCTTTCCCTACTACGTACTCAATGTGGCTCCTGAATGATAAGCGACTGTCAGTTATAACTCCTAGATACCTCAGCGAATCCTTAGAAGTTATCTCACAGTCGCCTACTCTCACCGTCACTAGCTCCCTAGTTCGTCGGCTTGAAATGACTACTACCTCCGTCTTGTGGTTCGCTAGCTGCAGACCCATGGAAGTTAGCCATGATCGCACTACTCCAATACTCGCATTCGTAACTGCGGTTAATCCAGATGCTTCAATTACTAATGCGATGTCGTCCGCAAAGCCAATAGTTCTCACACCGACCGGCAAGTCCAGTCGCAGAACGCCGTCATACATTATGTTCCACAAAAGCGGCCCAAGAACCGATCCTTGCGGAACTCCCCCCGTTATCGTATATTCCCTGCTGCCCTCGTCTGTATCGTAGATGAGAACATGGCGGGCAAAGTAGTCCCCCACAACGGCCAACATATACTCCGGGATCGGCAAGTTACGTAGTGCTTCCATGATCTTCCTCCAGCACTCAGTATTGAATGTGTTCTCCACGTCCAGTGTTACCACAACGCAGTAGTCATTCGAGTACCGTCTCCTTCTTATTGCCCGGCTCGCTGTCTCCACAAATAGCCTTATGGCATCAACGGTAGATCTCCCTTTCCTGAAGCCCAACTGACAATCGGAAAGCCCGTTTGCGCCCTCTACACACTCCTGTAGTCTCTTATTTATAACAGTCTCTAACAGGTATCGATCAGACATATTGGTCGATATGAAGAAGGATCACTCGGCGGCTTATTCGCCTTAGGAATCAGCACCAGTTTCTGTCTCTTCCATATTGATAGAAATACAAAATACTGGAAACAGTTATCAAAAAGGTGCACTAGGTAATCCGGTCGTGTCGCAGCTACCTCCTTTACCACAACGTTCGGAATCCCGTCTATCCCTGGCGACTTTCTATCCTGCAGTCCAGCCACAGCATGTTGAATCTCCTCATACTTGACAGGTGGAATACCCCGAAAAGGTTCCCCAACTGTTCTGTCCCAGGTAAGGTGGAAAGAGGTGTGCAACAATATTCCCAAGTAACACGGGATCCGTTGGCATCGCCTTGTTATAGGACTTGACCTCTTTGTAACGATCTTGTACGCTAGTCCAAATGGATTATTGTCAAGATCGTCGCAAATGCTCCTGAAGCATTGCCTCTTGCTATCCCTAATGGCCTTCTTTAGCTGCTTTTTCTTCGTCCGAAAGACCTCGTGGAGTACTAATTCTTCTGGTCGGCAGCTAGACCTCGTAAGTCTCCTACTAGCCCTTATACACTCCGCTCTAAGCCCCGAAATCTCCTCGTTCCACCAATAAACGGGATTCTTTCTGAATCCTGGGAGCCTCTTCTCATCGACATATCGCAAGCAGTCGAAACTCAGCTAATAAATTCCCTTACCGCTTCGTCTGGTAGTCCAGCTTTACTCCCACCATCCATGCAAAACCCGAAACATCTCGCGGTTAAAACTGTTACACTTCCAGCCCTGTGCGCCAATATTATACCGACTTGCCCCATCATGATCCCTATCCATAAGCTCCATGAGAACGGCCCTGCGATCGCTATGTGTATAGATTCCGCTAATGCTCCACCGTACGCGACCGGCCACTCTATTGCTGGCAAACGCTATGTCTATAACGGATCCTCCTCCGTTTCGACTAAACGTGTGCTCACTCACATCCAGGCTTCCAAAAGCCTCAAGTAATGCCCTTCCCCTAGGGTTTGTCCGTGAGCAACCCCACTCGATAGCCCACGCATTGAAATCGCCAGCAATCAAAACCCTCTCATAGCTAGCCGCGTCCAGGGAAATCCTGTATACAATGCTTCTAAATTCCTCAATACTATATCTAGGTGGACTGTATATGGTCAAACCAGCCATAGTGACCCTTACAAAGCCAACGTCCGTAGTCATTTGGTCCCTTGGCATCCTCCCACTTGCCACCCAAATTGCGGCAGTCTTCGTCCTGTCGGTCCACACCCGAGTATCGTCAGTCCTGTACGGTTAACTTAGGATAGCTATATCTATCCTCTCCTCTGTAATACTCCTCCTCAGTAGGTTCTGTGCCGTCTCGCAGTGGTTTAGGTTCAACTGAAGAAGTCTCATGCCCTATTCTTGCTAGCCTCTAGAGCCAATTTATACCTTTAGCAGGTTGAGGATCCAGTAACATGCCCCCTGTTCTCCTTGCAAAGAAGACAGCTTGGATTTTTCCGGCAAGTCCTCACCAAGTGTCCCCTCTCCCCACACTTTATACACGTGTCACTGTAATCATTCCCGTTCTTACAGTTCGCCGCTACATGCTTAAAGTCCAAGCACTTGAAGCATCTTCTAGGCGTGATCTTCTCACGAATCCTGCACATAACCCATCCTATTTTTATTCTGGACGCCGTCAGTAGCATGTTGGCTAAGTGTGGACTTAGCGCAACAGTTGCTATCTGCGTCCCCCCGAACGCTGTCCTCGTCGATCTAATCGAGGATTGCTGCAGGCTCTTCATTCTGTCTGAGAATTTTCTCAGTGCTTCGAGAATTTCTCCTTTCGTCGTAATTTCGTCCACGTCCCTGATTTCTATTGTAACCTCCTGACTAGCCGCCCTAACATCGGCGTTTTTCCCTAAGACCTCGCTGACTGCATCCCTAAACTGTAGAAGTCCGTCATGTTCAGGTTTATTCAGCTCCAGAAGCAGTTCGCCCTTGACAGTCTTTCTAAAGGTCCTGACATTCTCGCCAAGACCACCCAATCTACTGTCGGTCTTCACGGTCTTCAAAATGTCCGCGTATGACCTATCCGAGCAAACCCTTATTAGCAGGGCATCCGGCCGAGTCGTACGCTTCTTCACCCTTCCCCGACTCCGGACCTTCTGCCACTCGCCTTCTCCTTCGCCTGACCTTGGATCGGCCAATGCTGGTGAAGGGTTCGCTACCGGGTGTTTCCCAAATGTGGAAGTTGCTTCATCGCATCCGCCTTCTTCTTCTTTGGTAAAGTCGCCCCAGGACTTACTGGGCCTGCCGGACGCTTCCCCAATGGGATTGTCAGCCCAGCTCGGGCCTCTGTCTGCGTCTGTTTGTGCTCCACCTTCCTTTCAGCCCCATGCAGATCGCACAAATCCTTCTTCGCTGGCACATACAGTGCCTGTATTTCCCTGGCCATTGAAACAATTTCCTTATGGACATTTGAACGCCCTTTCAGAAATTCCACCAACCCTGCAATCCTCTCACCCATCTTCCCAAAAGTTCGATTTGACTTTGGATGGCTGTGCTCTCGTCACATTCATCGTCGCAGGCACGGCTACGCTACCCGAAGGAGGTGTTCTTCTCAGGATCGCGCTCCTCGCGAACGGTGAAGCGCCCTCTGATCCCCTCTTTCCCGATGCTTCGCGTACTACCCCCGTACTATCTAGACTCGATGCGTAGTTGCGTTCATGGTACCATGTTTATCTATGCAAGCAGGGAGGCCATGCAAGGGTTGGCGTGCAGAGCCAGACCCGTGTTAATCAGGACAATGTCAACTGAACCTACACCACCAACTTAACGGCGACGAAGTTTTCGATCGTACTTTGAGATTTCCCACGTTTTAATGGGACGAAGGCAGCAGTGGCATTAACCCAGGAGTCGTTTCTGTAAGATATCACTCTTACATAATAAGATCCCAGAATACCACAACTGTCAGGCCAAAGTCGTCAGTAAATATACATTTTCCAGTAATCCATAATTAAAATCTTACTGGTCTCGATCTTAATGCCAAAAGGCGGTTCCGTCGGACGAAGTTCTTAGTTTGCGCATGTGCTTCACACACCATGTCGCACCTGCGGCATGCCTCAAATAGCAGTAAGCCCCTACACCGCGGCAAGGTGACTACCTCAAGTAGGGGACCCAAGCCTAGTGTCGGGTCACATGTATGGTACACAGATGGCTCAAAACAGTTTGAGGGTGTTGGAGCAAGGGTATTTGGTCTAAACCACAGAAAAAGTTTATTTGTCAGTATGAGTAGAGAGAACTCAGTTTTTCAGGCCGAAATGCATGCAATAGAGCTCTGCCTAAAAGAGGAACTAGAAAGAGACACAATAACAGTCACGTCTATATTCACTCGGGCAGTATAGCGGCATTACTGGCACTCAATGCCTTTGAGATAAGATTTAAAAAAACTCTTGTGGGATTGCCTAAAACTTTTAAAAAGACTATCATCTAATAACAGGGTTCACTTGGTATGGGTGCTAGGTCATAGTGGATATGTAGGCAATGAGAAGGCAGACAAAATTACAATAAAAGGGGCAGCTAATAGATTTATTGGCCCAGAACCATTCTGCGGGCTGCCTTAAAGCTCTATTAAGCTCATTTTTAGGGAGTGGCTGGAAAGAGAATCGCAACAATACTGGTTGGAAATAGCAGGTATCAGGGTAGCCAAAACATTCATGCCATTCTGATCTTAGCTTAACCCGGTCAGGAATTCGCATTGTTACGCGATTCTTCACTGGACATTTCAGAGTATTGAAACACTTGGCGAATATTAGAATCAGTCTAAATGACCTCTGCAGGTTATGTAACGAAGATTAAGAGACAGCAGAACACATATTGTGTCACTGTAATGGTTTAATTTGGACCCGTTTTTGCTACTTAGGACAACATTACATACAACTGGACAAATCCCCCAAATATGTCTCTGAATTCTTAATGAATACTAGACTCTGGGAGGATGTGTAACTTGAGAGTAGTGTTACAATGGTTAATTTTGGCCGCAATGACCAGGTGCCTTGTTCCCGCTCCTCATTCTAATTCTAATATTGGTTCGATAAACAAAAACTTAATTGTATTCTTCTCTTTTTAAAAAAGTCTCCAATGAATATTGACACTTTTTTAAAATTTCAACAAATAATATTTATCCTGTTTTACTACTATTTCTAAATATGTACTAGTTACAATCACATTTTTATTTTGGAAATATTAATATTTTGTATGGCACAAAACAAAAGAATTTTATTGTCAATACAAGATTCTCCATACCAAGTAGTTTGTTACAAAATGCGTGTACTTGCTTGCATATTCTGTAATCTTTAAAAAAACACCATTTGTTTGCTAAAATTTATGTTATGTACTTACCAGTTTCATAAGGCAACATGTTTACTAAATATAAAAATTTAAAATGCTTAACACGAATCATAAAAACTCGGCCCAGAATTTTTGTTAGTTAGTCAACATTAATATATCGTCGGTTAAGTCTAAATTTTTTTATACATTTTATTAAAATCATAGGATGTTTCTTATATAAAAAATTGTCAGAATTATATATATTTTTGTGTCGTTTTTCTAATTATTTTTTAATTATTCTCTTCTATAACTAATTCTTATTATACTTTTTTTTTTAATAATTTTTGATAATTTTTTTTGTTTGTTTTGTTTTGTTTTTATTTTTAATTTTTTAATTAATACACACTCGTGTTGTTAGGTTTTTATTTTAAATCTTATACTCAGTAGTACTTACTAGTAATTTTAACATTTATATATAAAAATTTAAATCATATGCATGTTTTTTAACATACATATAAATGTTTAAAATATTTTTAAGTACCAAATTTTGCTGACGTTTTATTAAAATTCGCTAATTTTTGGTTTGTTTCTGGTTTAATTTTCTTGAAAGTTCGTTTTTTGCTCTAATACTCAATTTTGAATTCTAATAAAAAATTGTCTTATATGGATATAAATACATACATACATATGTAAGTATGTACACATGGATGTACTATATGTAAATGTATGTGTCTATATATGCAGTCTAAGTCTAGTACGCACTTTTCCATTCCACGAAAGGAAATTTTTTTCATTTGCTGTATACGATAGATAATACGAATGCGCACATTTTTATACCCTTCACTGTAAATAAGAAGCTTGTGATTTGCTTTGTAATTTCTACATCGTACATGTGCCAGCCTATAAAGTATATATATTTTGGATCCTTATAAATAATGGAATAAATCTTATAAAAAATCATACAATAAACTCTACAAAACGCAGCAGATAAACATATAAACGTGTAACTGTACACGTGTTTATTTCATCAATATTTTCCATAGCATGGGAAAATCCAGTTTCATTTATCAAAGTCTGCTCACAGTCTTTTGCTTGACTGGAAAAATACATTTTATCAAAAGAGTTTTGTTTTTTGACTGGAAAAATAAAATTTTTCTCTTTTTAATAGTGTAATCTGAACTTTTATTTTTACGTTGACAAATAACTCTTAATTGTGGAGATGAGATCCTTTTTTATAATATCACCATAGATTCTTAAAGAGCGCGTCAATACGAATCTATTAGTATTTATATGTTAATATATTTAGATATCTATTGACTCTAACATAGAGAGTTTTTTAGTTAAAATTTTTTCGATACAGTTAGTTAGTGTCCCGGTTCTTTTTAACAACACGAAATCGGCCAGGTTTTTCTGCTTGTCTGCAGAAAACATCCAGGATCAAGAAAGAATTCGAACGTATGGTACACTAACCCACTAGTCTATATTTTTTTACACTTTTTAAAGAAATCAACGCTAAAATAATTAATTAATTTCAGATAAAGAAATTCAAATTACCGGCAATAATTAAAAAGATCTATTTTTTCATACCTCTCTCTATAAGACTTCGTAGTTTTAATACACACAAGGTTATTAAAAGACAGACATGCATGCACACAAGCGCTTATGTATGTTTGCTTTCGTTAATAGCAGTCTGTGCACACATATATAAAGCTTAAAAAATTTCCATAAGAAACAAAACCAAAATTATTGAAAAACTAAAATTTCGGTTGTACTTTTGATTTTTCTCGACCATTTGTAAACCGATTATTTTAATTTTTGCTGTTTTGCACAGACTTTATGAGTGCTCTTTATAATAAATCAGTGTACTACGGTTTTTATTCTCTTTTGTATTTAAGTCAAAAAAACGTCCAAAAATTGGGGTAGTCACAGTTTTTCACATATAAATAGAATTTAGCTGCGACTATTGACAGCAACAACTGACAGATTGATATGCTAAACTTTTCTCTACGTTGAGTAGGGACAGAAAATTGATTTCAACGACTAGAGACAGAAGAACAATGCTAAATCACATATATATAAAGTGAAACCTAAATATAACGAATCTGAAGGGGATCGAAAAACACTTCGTTATAGCTATTGAGACCTTGATATAACGAAATTTGAAGAAATACGAAAAAAATTTGTTATACCTACAGTTTTTTTAATCTAATTTCTATTTTACAAAAATAAAACCTTTTGTTATATAGAGGCTATAGAATCAACACTTCGTTATGTAGAGGCTATTGATACTGGGATTTTAACGAAATATTTAAAATTTTATATTTCTCAAGTATGATATCGTTGTATAGAGGCTTTATAGCTCAGAATTTTTTAGTTACAGCTATTAAGTATTTTTGTGTAGCAAACTATGTAATAAAGAGGCTTTTTCCGTTATATTGAGTTTTTTCTTATAACGAAGTTCGTTATATCAAAGTTTCACTGTACTTTATAGGATAATACATGTACAGTGTAGAAATTTCTAATTACAGTGAAAGGTATGAAAAAGTTAAAAAATGTTACAAAACTTGTTTTAAAACAATAATATGTTTTATATATACTCATATGCATGTACTCGTATATATGAGTTTTTTTCTTAAAAGTATTTATTAAAGGGCTGCGACAAGATACTCATACAAAAATATGGACATGTTCGGAAAAGACAATACAAGTACTTGCCCACTCAAAACACAAACAATATCATCTTGTCTTGTCTCGGTAAAACAAAATATTTATTATCTTGCATTTTTAAGAAAGGATAAACTCGGTAACTCATCGATATGCTCATTCAACCACAAATCTCAGTTTATCTTGTAAGATTTTGAGCATTCTGAGATGTCAAAACCGAATGATTTACTCACTGGCTCAAGATAAACGAAAATTAACTGGTTCTTTAATACAAAACTCGAAACTTTTTCAAGTTGAACATCATAAAGCAAGTGGCTGGCTGTGTAACAAAACGTTTACATATTTTGATTTTGAAAAAAAATTAATGTAAGTTTTTTTATTTCTTATTTTGTGTTGTTTTGGTATTTTTTTTCCAAACTCAACTTGAAATTTTATTTTCATTGGAACTCTGGGTTTTTTTTTGTTGTAGTTTACAAGTATACATATGTATATCGTTATAATAAAACGAATAGTTCTGACACGCTCACACACATTCACTTTTTTTATGTAATCTGCATACATACATACACACAAAAAGAAATGACCAATATTTACTCAAGCAAAACGAAATCTCCATCGATCTCGCTTTTCCCATCTAGTGAGCAAATGTTCTCAACTGTTTTGGTATTGATAATTACTCACATTTTGAGAACAATAAGACAAGCATTAAAAATTGAATGAGATAACCGAGACCGTTTTTTGTATGCTCATGCAGATGTTTAGTATTTATATAAAATTTTTGTTTTGGATCAAAAATTTAAAAATAAATTTTAATGAAATTAAAAAGGAAAACTATATGATAACTTTGTGTTGTAAAGAACAGTTTAAGTGGCCGGTCAGCGTGCTTGCCCATTGTCTGTAAATGGACTTCTTATTCCTGCTTAACAGCTCAGCGAGTTCTTATTTGATGCGCAACTTTAGACGTCTCGAGCATCTGCTTCCTTTGCTTATATTCAAAAATACCTTTTTTTTATTTCTAAGCGGTACAGTTACCGTCACCAACTTTAGCCTATTCGTCTGACTGCTCATTGTCAATAAGGCCAATGTGTGCAGGAATTCATACTAGGATGGCGTCAATTTGGTGTCCCAGATTAGTTAACACAGCCTTGCAATGACCAACCAGAATCCAAAGCATCTTTAAATAAATACGACATAAAACTCGCGATAGTTTTTTAACAATTAACGAAAATTTTAAAATGTGCCAAATTCTATTGTAAGAACCAAAGAGTTTTAAATTGAAAATTTATTGCTTTTGAAGAGCACTAACGCAAGAGAACTGTTTTCGTCTGTATGCACACACATGCTATGTGGCGGTTTTACACTATAATTTTGAATAAAACGACTTGTTAAAAAATGAAATCAAATTGAAAAGTATGTTAGTGTGAAAAGAATGTATCAAAATATATGTGGAACCACTGTAGGAAACTGTAGAGCGGATAACCTGGAACGAGGCTGCCAGACAAAATATCAGATCAATAATATGCTATTGAGTAGAGCACAGTCCAATCCTGCTGGACTGAACTTGGCGGTCGGGGTAAAGATTGTTGCCTTTACTGACTACATCGCATTTATAATTGAGGCGTCTGAATAACCTGAGGCTGAAACAATTACAAATCCGAGCATTAGAAAAGAGCGATCATGGTTAACTTCCATGGACCTGTGACTAGCGAACCACAAGACAGAGGTTGTAGTTATATCGAACCAATGAACTTATAGCAGTAAGAGTAGATTCGTTAAAATATCTAAGAATTATGATTGACAACCGCTTATCATTAAATAACCATATTGAATACGTAGTAGGGAAAGCCAGTGAAACTGTTGCATTCCTCTAGAGAACTAAGCCAAACAGAACAAGTCATAAATACCATAGAATCATACTAAACGCTCCAATATGGGCAATTTCTATGAAGTCGTATTGTGCTAGACCAGACACAGTAAACAGATTAGCAGCTTTTAGAGTATGTTGTACCTACAGAACCGTGTCAGACGAAGCTGCGTTAATCATAGCAGGTATGATTCCAGTAGACTTGTTTACTAGGGAGTGTAGGCTAGTTTATAACAATGGCATATCTAGGTAGAATGCGCGGACACAGACTATAAGGACTTGCCAGAATAAATGGTCAAATATTAACAAAGATAGCTGGACAAATAGGCTAATTAGCAATTCGAAGAACTGGATGGAAAGGACACATTGGCACATAGGACACTATATTACTCAGTTTTTTAGTGGGCATGATGCCTATAGACAGCATTTGCATAAGTTGAGTTTAACGGACTCACCGTACTGTCCACAGTGCCACAATGTGGTCGAGGACGCAGAACATGTATTTTTTGTCAGTTCGAGTAAACATGTAAATATAATTAAATAGTGTAATTGGACTTCACAATATGATCCAGATAATGATGGAAATATATTAGAACTGGGGATACATTTCGACGTAGGTACGATTGGTTCTTTTGGAACTTTGTAGAGCTCTAACTAGAGCAGAGTAGGGTTGACTGAACCGTGCATACGCAGTGTTTCGGAATGCACACTGGGTATCTATATAAATCACATACCCCTTGCCCTAAATGCAAAAAAAATAAAATCAAGTCCTGTTTAACAACAATTGCAGCAGGGATTTACTGGATCTCCAGGGAGCCCAATTGAGAAATGTGGTGGCACTAGTAACAGTTTGTTCAAGAATGGGTTTGCTATCAAATGCCTACTGCAGAAGTTATCAAGACGAGGAAGAGGAAGAAACTGTATAATACTTTCTCTGCTTTTTGTCCTGCCCTGGAGGAGAGGCGTAAGCTAAATGTTGGAGAGCGCCACCTGCAAAATCTCACCGCATTGTCATAATTGGAAGCCGCTATTGGATTAAGTGACAGACTCATCTTCTTCTTCTTTTCTATCTCCGAACAAGAACGCAAAGATTTAAATTTGGCGCCATTCGAAGTGTCATTGTTTGACATTTGAACAATTGTTATTGTTTGCTAGTAGAAGGTACGAGGTTAGTAAAAAATGACCATGGACAGCGAAGGGAGTTCGTTAATTGGGTATTGGAGAGACAACATGAAAATGCGATTTTGCCGATAAAATCATCTTCAGTGACGAGGCCCATTTCCATCTTGATGGCTTCGTCAATAGGCAATTGTCGCATTTGGGTAGAGGAAATTCCTCGAGTGATTCACGAGAAGCAAATGCATCCTCAACGTGTCACTGTGTGGTGTGGTTTTTGGGCTGGAGGAATCATTGGACCTTTTTTTATGAAAATGAGGCAGGTCAAACGCAAAGAGTCAATGGTGTTCGGTATCGTGAAATGATAACCAGTTTTTTCTTGCCTAAAATTAAAGAGGGCTTGTGGTTTCAACAAGACGGCGCCACATGTCATACAGCCAGAGAAACAATTCAATTGCTGCATCGGTCATTTATTTAAAATTTAAATCTTGCGTTCTTGTTGGGACACCCTTTATATTGCTGTGCTTTTATACTTGCCTCTTATACCGGCATCACAAAGGGAGCACACCAGAGGACCTAAGTGAGCCCTCCTTTCGTATTTCTTGTTTTGGTGCCTTGAAAAATAATTTAATAATATACGATTCATTGATCGTGCGAGTGGTAGGACAGGCCCTCAAATGCTTTTAAAGGCCGACCAGTAAAGTAACTGAAAGCATTATTTTGTGTTTGTAAGTAAAAGGTGCTTTTTATAGACGTATAGAACTTTAAATTGCAATAAAACATCGATGGATTATTCGATTGACATGAATTTTATTTATCCGAAAGATAATCTTGTGGCATTACATTTTAAATATGATTTCTGGCATATGACCGCCACGGCTGGCTCGGATGTAGTCCAATCTTGACGTCCAATTTTCGATGACTTTTTCCAACATTTGTGGCCGTATATCGGTAATAACACGGCGAATGTTGTCTTCCAAATGGTCAAGCGTTTGTGGCTTATCCGCATAGACCAATGACTTTACATAGCCTCACAGAAAGTAGTCTAGCGGTGTTAAATCACAAGATCTTGGAAGCCAATTCACAGGTCCAAAACGTGAAATTAGGCGGTCACCAAACGTGTCTTTCAATAAGTCTATTGTGGCACGAGCTGTATGACATGTTACGCCGTCTTGTTGGAACCACAGCTCCTGGACATCATGGTTGTTCAATTCAGGAATGAAAAAGTTAGTAATCATGGCTCTATACCGATCACCATTGACTGTAACGTTCTGGCCATCATCGTTTTTGAAGAAGTACGGACCAATGATTCCACCAGCCCATAAAGCGCACCAAACAGTTAGTTTTTCTGGATGTAACGGTGTTTCGACATAAGCTTGAGGATTAGCTTCACTCCAAATGCAGCAGTTTTGTTTGTTGACGTAGCCATTCAACCAGAAGTGCGCTTCATCGCTAAACAAAATTCGCTTATGAAAATCGGGAACAACGGCAATTTCGTTTTGGGCCCATTGCAAGCGTTGTGCAGGCGTGAGTCTATTTATGATGAATTGCCAAAACAAAATGAGAATAAATCACTTGACTACTGTTAAATCGGTCGCCATCTTGAACAGTAATGCCAACTTAAAGTTCTATACGTCTATAAAAAACACTGATTAGAATTTTTGTAAGGACGTCATAGTATCCATATTTTTATATCGTTCAGAATAGAAAGAAGAGAAAAAAAAATTAAAACAATTCGCATAACAGAAACAGTATCAACAAAGTCTTCGTTACTTGCGCAGATTATCTTACAGAAGCCTTTATTAAATCGTTTAGTTTAATTGGAACGGGGTAACTTTACTTGTTCACGTCTTAATTTTTATGGAGCATTTTTCGCTATCACACAAAAAAAAACAAAGAAAAAAATTAGTGTGTTGTTGTTTTTTTTTTTTAATTTAAAATTTGTCCTGTTTAAGTTACTTTTACTTTTTGTTTGTTACTCACTCATTACGTAGGTATTTTTGTTATTTTATTTTATTTTTATTATTAGTTTTTAATTTTTTGCTTTGGTTTTCTTCTAAATATAATTTTATATTTAATTAGTTATGATTTATTTTTTTATGGATTTTTCAAGTTAAAAATATTTAAAAAAAAGAAGAGAGAAAAAGTTAAAATATTTTCAAGTTTTTTCACGTTGTATGATGATGTTGTTGTTGTGGCGGTTGTGTTGTATTCGATGTATTTGTGTTGTTATGATTTGTTGGATTGCTGGATTGTTGTTGTTGTTGCTGACTTTGTTGATGTTGGTTTGCTGTAGAGGTGTTAAGAAAACTAAAGGTTCTGGCATCGTTGTGTAAGCGTAAAGCCTGTTCCAATCGGTGCTCTTGCAGACGTATGACTTCACTAATGTCCTGTGGGTTTTGATTCAAAAGACTTTTTTGTTGTTGTGAATTTTCCTCCATTATAGTATTTTTAGTCTGTTGTTGTTGTTGTTGTGGCTGCTGTTGTACATGTGTCTGTTCATGTTTGTCATTGTTGTTATTGTTGTTGTTATTATTGGTGGTGCTCATTTCATTTGATTGTTGTTGAACCACGGAAGCTGCCAGTCGAAAAGCGGCTTCTGTATGTGATCTCAATATGGCTTCGGCCTGCTCTTGCATATGTAAAGCAGTTTCTGGTGAATGTGTTGGTGGAGGTGGTAACGTAACTTGTAATGTTTCATTGGCTGTATGATTATGTTGCTGTTGCAAATGTTGCAATGTACCGCCAGCAATAGTGGCAGTGGAATTTTGTTGCAAATGTTGAGATGATTGTTGTGGCTGTTGATGATTGTGATGGGGTTGAGAATGGTGATGGGTAGTCTGAAGACTCATATTTGTGTTGCTTACATGAGTATATGTAGTATTACCTGTCGACTGTTGCTGCTGTTGCAGCTGTTGCTGGTTATGGGGTGGTTCTTGAGAAGATGTTTCCATCATTGTGCTGCGCATCATAGTATCACGCATTGCATTCATGACGGCGCTTGACGCTTCTGATTGAAGAGCTGGGTGGTGGATGGGCGGTGACATGGTTCTACCATTTAAGTGAGTCTGAGAGCCATTGGCTTGAGACTGACCTGCACTTTGTGCTTGTTGGGGATTTGCATCTAAAGGCCTGTCATTTGCTGTAGCACCAGCCGTTGTTGAGCTTGTACTGCAGGCAGTATGATTTAATCGCATAGCCGCGGCGAGGTTAACAACAGCTGCTTGTACTGCTGCACTACCAGCTGCAGCATGCGAGGAATCAACAGCAAATCTTTGAGGCGATGGCAACCCACCAATGCTTGTATTATTAGCGCTGGCAGCTACTGCAGCAGCGGCAGCAGATGCTGCTGCCATTAAACTCATGCGATTTTGCAAGTCAGGGTCCACTCCTGGCATGCCACCATAACTTGCTAACGTATGTGGGCTTGCTAAGGTATGTGGGTGATTTGGATGTGTATTGTGCGGATGTGTATGGGGATGAGCTGGAGTACACATAGGATGGTTTGTGTTTGTCCCGGTACGTAAAATATCATTAAGCTTGTTACTCAAATTCAAGTTGCTGCTGCTGTTATTGGAGTTGTTATTAATATTATTATTGTTATTACTAATATTGTTGTTGTTATTCGTATTATTATTATTATTATTATTATTATTATTATTATTATTATTATTATTATTAGTATTATTATTATTAATATTTGGGTTACAGTTTAATAAATTTATTCCGCTGCCTGGGTCTGAGGCAGCAGATGACGATAGGCGACCATTTGAAGAGCATTCCGAATTTGCTGATGGTGAAGGACACAATGAATTAGAACCACCACCAGCCGCACCACTTCCTTCGCTTAATAGTGGTAATAAGCCACCACTAGAACCTGAAGATGCCGCCAGAGTGGCAGCTAAAATATTGTCACGGTCTCGTCTTTCGGCAGCAGCTCTTGATAGAACATATTGAGCAGCGAATTGATGTTTAGGGTCCATGCGCATATGTTCCATGTGTGTTAGAAGACCTTTTTATATTTTTGTTTTTTGCAAATACAAAATTAAAAGAAATAAAGAAAGAGATAAGAAATATGAAAACAATATTAAGCAAATAATTTTAATTTTAATTGGAAGAGTTAATTTTTAAGAGGACAACATAAGTTCTTCTTTTAAAGCTATTATTTTTTTTAAAAAAAATAATTAAATTACATTGTGTAAGTTGTATTTCCCTAAAGCTTATGGTGGATACGCGCCTGATCGTAATTAATTGATTTTTATTGATCTATGCCAATTTCTGAATTGTGGTTTTTTCTTCTTGAAACAACAATTAGAATAGTTACAACAACAATGAAAACTTACCATTTTCATAAGTAAAGACGGCCTGACAAACCGAACATGGCCACATTCTCAAGCTGTTTGTAAGTTGTGAAGTCTCAGCATGACATGCCAAATGTTTGCGTAATGAGCCCTCATTAACATAATGCTTACCACAAACTGGACACGGATGATTTGCTGTGCGACGTTTTGCTGAATATGGATCATTTGATGAAGAAGCTCCCGATGATTGTAAGCAGGTCGAACTTCCAGCATTGCTAAGATTGTTTCCAGCTGATGCACAAACGCTCTCAACAAAAGGATCTAGGGATGCATAAGGAAAATATAATTAAAAAGCTATTAAATCAAAATATTACTTTTCCACAAATTTTTGTACTTTTTGTCATTTTATTTTAAATAGCGATGCCTAGCTTTTTCGCTGTATTTTTTTCTTACTTTTTTGCACTTCACTGTAAGTAAGAAGGGTATTTAGGTGAGCACCTGCCGCTGGGGCCTTAATTTACCCTGGTCAAGCCACGGGTGGTATTCATGCTTCGCACTAGTTCTCCTATGATAAGGATACGGGTACCAAATTATGTGTGCTAAAGGTACATTGGACAGTACTAAAAAGTGACTTTCTGTTGCTATGCAACAGCACATTGAGGCACTATGACACCCTGCTAAAAGTGAACATGTCTCTCATTTCCTGCGTATCTTTTGGTAGCAACCGTAGCCACCACGTGTTCCACCAAAGGGGGCCTCACCAATAAAAGATCACAGATTCCGCTTCATCTTCATGTTGGGGGAATGGGGTACTTCCTGGAGGCTGAAAGCCTTCTGATCGCTGTTCACTTGGGAATAGCTAGAGGTGAATTGCCCAAGCATCTCACTACCTCCACGTGGTATTCCCTGGTAATACCATCCGGACCACCCGATTTGGCGGTAGCTAAATTGTGCATGCGAATATGCAGATAGTAACCTGAAAGGCATGGGAACACCGGTGCATCTCAGGCTACTGCTGCAACGTTGACGAACCGGCAGTTACTATGGATTTGATTTGGTTATTTATAGGAATTGATTGCAAATGGGCTGACAGCTGCGGCATTCTGTTACCTTAGTACACGGGAGTGACATCGCGTAGAAACGGCTTTCAGGGTAATGTCTTCCGTCCCGGTAAGACCTTGGCAAGGATTTGAAGAACGCTCTAAATCACGTCGCCGTTAAGTTGGCCGTGCAGGTTTAGTTGATACAACATCCTAATTAACGCCCGACCTGGCTCTATACACAAGCGCCCATAAAGTCTTGTTTCAACCCTTGCGAGGACCTCACTGCATGCAAAGGGACCCTCGGGGTCATCATAGGGGTAACTGCACTACGGACTTAGATAACGACTTCAAGTTGGGACCCATATAGAAAAGATGACATCCATAAATAAAGAAACAAAAACAAGCGAAAAAATAAATGATAGAACGAACGGAAAACAAAGTAGGAACAATGCATACTATGTGTTCTCGGATAGTATGAATAAGAAGACTGACGACGGAGCATACTTAACAGCCAGGCCTGAGAATAGGACCCGCTCTTTAACGCCAAATGCGATTGTGGACGCGTAAATTTTTACGCACCAATTTGACAAGGCAACTAGCCCAACGGGAACCACTCCAAAAACAAAAGTTGATACACCAACATCAAAGACAGATTCCACGCCGGCAGGTAGGGAAATACAAGCCGGCATGCACAGATACGTAACTGTTACCAAACATAAGGCTAGTCCTAGAACTAATCAACAGGAGCGCACAACTAAGCAACGCAAAGGCAGTCACGCGGATACCATACCAGTCTCCGAAAATAGATTTTCCATTCTTGCACCCGCAGACAATGCACCAGTAGAACCTGTGTCTAAGGAACACAAACCTCCACCTATCTGTTTGCGCGAGCAAACTTCGAACGCTATTGTAAATCTCTTATCAAAGATTGTGGGAAAGGAACATTTTTACGTAGCTTCTATACGAATACTGAGAAAAATTATCGCTTAATTGTTAATAGTCTAAACGCCGAAAAAAAGAATTGCTACACGTACCAACTAAAAAGTGCTAAGGGCCTCGTGGTTGTGGTAAAGGGCATTGACAGTTCCGTCCCTGTTGAAGAAATCAAGAAAGCTATTGAAGATGAAGGTTACGATGTGAGAAATGTTCACAATATACATAACAAGGATAAAATTCCCCAACCAATGCACCGTGTGGAGATTGCTTTTAACGCAGCTCTTCTTAAGACCAAGAATTCTACTCATCTAATCTACAACATGAGATATCTTCTTAATCGAAGAATAACAGTAGAGGAGCCACATAAGCGTAATAACCCCGCACAATGCACCAATTGCCAAGAGTTTGGCCACACAAAATCTTACTGCAAGCTTCCATCTGTTTGCGTAGTTTGTGGTAACGCGCATAAAACCACGGAGTGTACAGCAATTAAAAAATACCCCAATGTAAGATAGTGCAGCAATTGCGGTGGAAGACATTCTGCTAATTATAGAGGATGTGAAGTATTCGAGAGGATAAAAAAATCGAAACAACCTCGAAATTGTGCAAATGCGAAATATCGTGAATTGAATTATCCGAGCCTTCATACTGAAGCTAATGCAATGCCTAATGGTGTACATGGGAATAAAATGAACTATGCACAACAACACTTCGATGGCTTACCAACGTCAAATAGGGCCAACGTGAAAAATCTTTCTTATGCCCAAGTGTTAAGGAGCAGCCCTCAAGTCTTCGCCGATAACAGTTCCAGTTCAATCGACAAGCTGACGGAGACAATGAGCAGTTTCATAACGAATATGAACTATTTTATGAATAATATGCAGGGCATGTTTCAGGAGATAATGCGGAATCAGAACATGATTCTGCAGACACTGCTTGGACAAAAATAGAATGACCCAGTTGCGTATTTGCTACTGGAATGCGAACGGGTTATCCCAACATAGGTTCGAGGCAGAAAATTTCCTACATAGGCAGGAAATAGACATCCTTTTGGTATTCGAAACACATTTTACTGTAAAGAATTCCCGGCCGTCATTGTGCGTAAAGACGTAAGGCACTTTGTTATGCCAGAATTTGGGAAGTATTACATTCAGGCAATCTCAATAAATCTTACTGATTGTCATACCACAATCTCATGTGTGTACTGTCCTCCCAAACACATAATTGATAGCGACAACTTCTAAAGCTTCTTCGCGACAATGGGACACAATTTCCTGGCAGCAGGAGACTTCAACGCTAAACATACCCACTGGGGCTCTAGACTTAGCAGCCCAAGAGGTAGGCAGCTTTACAATACTATTGCTCAAAATAGTCTAGATGTCGTATCTGGCGGTGAGCCCACAAACTGGCCTACAGATCGTATGAAAAAGCCACATCTTATTGACTTCTGATCATTCGCCAACTATAATTACACTACGTAATAGTTTTATAAACTCTGAAGTATCTCCTACGTTCTATCCGAACCGATGCACGAACTGGCTAAAGTATAAAATGTATGTGAGCTCTCATCTGTCCCAGAACATCCCTCTAAGGAACTCGTCTGATATACAATGTGCTGTGAACCACCTTACAGACGTTATTACTTGTGCAGCTAGGAATGCAACTCCAATGAGAAAAACATATTGGAGGAAACCGTCATCAGCTGATGTTGAAGCCCTCATCCGACAAAAAAGAAAATTGGGAAGGGAATGGCAGAGAAATCGTTCTCTAGCTTTAAAGACCCAATTGAATTTGTGTCAAAAATTACTTAAAGAAAAGCTGCGTTTACAGCATGAGTCAGCGCTTGCAAATTATTTAAGTAACTTGGATCCGACAACAAAAACCGACCACAGCCTATGGAAAGCAGGGAAATATTGTACTAAGCACGTTCACAAACTGATGACCTATCCAAATGCCCTTGCTAGAGGCCTATTACAGTTCGAGGGACACAGAAGGCTTAAGAGAAGTGATACCTTGCGCCTAGTTAGAAGAGATATTTAACTTTTTTATTTCTACGTTGTCCATTTCTTTTATTCCTAAGATTTGAGCATAAGAAACTAGTTATTACATTGGTAATAATTATTTAAGTTTTTTCTTTTTATATTTAAGATTTGGATACTTATTGTAATTTTCTTATAGAAAGATTCAATAAAAAAAAATCTTCATGTTGGGCGTGTACGAAGTCCACATACCGAATAACAAGATAGGGTTACAATCCCCAGAACATCATCCATTAAACCCGTGGTTGCAATGAAGTTTGGTTCAGAGACTCTGTGCATTTATTATTTAAACATTCAAGTGAGCATCAACTTTTAACCTAGCGATCGAATAATGCTTCTTCTATTTGGCTACCGGTCAAGTATTATTCTGTCAGGTTCAAGCCCGTAGCACCCTTTTGCCCTCATTTTGGTGATACATTAAGGTGGGGTAATTCAGTAAGAAGACCTCCCCTCGGGGGAATTAGGAAGGTATATATACATAAGTTTGTGATTTTGTTTGCAATTGCTTCCCCGTACATGAGCTGCCCTATGAAGTATATATTAAAGGGCTGCCACAAGATACTCATACAAAAATATGGCCATGTTCGCAAAAGACAATACAAGTACTTGCCCACTCATAACACAAACAATATCATCTTGTCTTGTCTCGGTAAAACAAAATATTTATTATCTTGCATTTTTAAGAAAGGATAAACTCGGTAACTCATCGATATGCTCATTCAACCACAAATCTCAGTTTATCTTGTAAGATTTTGAGCATTCTGAGATGTCAAAACCGAATGATTTACTCACTGGCTCAAGATAAACGAAAATTAACTGGTTCTTTAATACAAAACTCGAAACTTTTTCAAGTTGAACATCATAAAGCAAGTGTAACAAAACGTTTACATATTTTGATTTTGAAAAAAAAATTAATGTAAGTTTTTTTATTTCTTATTTTGTTGTTGTTTTGGTATTTTTTTTTCCAAACTCAACTTGAAATTTTATTTTCATTGGAACTCTGGGTTTTTATTTGTTGTAGTTTACAAGTATACATATGTTCTGACACGCTCACACACATTCACCTTTTTATGTAATCTGCATACATATATACACACAAAAAGAAATGACCAATATTTACTCAAGCAAAACGAAATCTCCATCGATCTCGCTTTTCCCATCTAGTGAGCAAATGTTCTCAACTGTTTCGGTATTGATAATTATTCACATTTTGAGAACAATAAGACAAGCATTAAAAATTGAATGAGATAACCGAGACTGTTTTTTGTATGCTCATGCAGATGTTTAATATATATATTCTGGATTCCTATAAATAGCGGAGTCGAATAAACGATGTCCATCTGTCTGTCTGTATAGTCGTTGAAATTTACTTTCTAAAATCGCTAGGTAACGTACAGTAAAGTTGGGCATACCAATCTGTCAGTTGTTGCTGTCTTTAGATTGATATTGAAATTCAGCCCTATTGCTCATTGGTGGAGCTATGAATGAAAAACGCAACCACCTCTATTTATACCTTTCACAAAAATTTTAGTTTTTAATTCATTTCTGTTTTGTTATTTTATGCAAATTTCATATTACATGTGCGTAATGTTTATGCACACAAGCACGAAACAAGGCAATTGGACTTATACAAACGTGTATATGTATGTGTGGCTTTGTGCTTTGTATGTAAAAGCACTGTGAATACAGAAATCTTATTGAAAGAGGAGTTTTTGATCTTTGCCGTTAATTTGAAATTATTTATAGATGAAATTAATTATTTATTTTAAGATCGACAAAAAATAGTTAATCAAAGAAAAATATTTCATTGAGTGTTTGCCATTTCATTAAGTCTGTTTTTATAATTTAATTTATTTTTTTAATTTTTTAAGAAGAAGGTGCAAAATTAAGTATATGAATATTTGGACACTACAGCGAAGGGTATATAAACCTCAGCAGAAATGACATAAAACTCTTCGTTGAGCTACTTACGAGCCACTGTAGATTTAACTACCACATGTGTAAAATCGATGTGGTACAAGACGACTCCTGTCGTTTCTCTCGGAAAAGACGGGAAATCGCGGCAAATGTTATGCGCTAGTGCCCAGCGGTGGCAAGACGCATAATGAGGTGTTTAGGTAGTGAAACATTGCTCCCAAGAGACCTAGATATGATTAATCCTACTGCAATCACGAGATTCGTAAGTAGTCTCGGATGATAATAATAATAATATAACCTTTCGATCGTTAGCTTGTTAGCTTATTTCAATATTAGATCTCCTTTTAATTTCTTTTCTTTGTCAAGTTTTATTGCTTTTCTCTCAATTAAAACTATTTTTTAACTATCATTTGTTTACACTCCTTGCCACATGAATAGGACCCCCTAACAAATTGTTATTGAACATGTGGCATACACTCAGAAATCACATACTGACAACACTGAAATAAAAAATGTAGCGGCACTATCAATGTTATTTTATTTATATTATCATTTATTATTATTTTCAATTATTAGAAATAACATATATATATTTTTGAATTTAACGGTGATGTTTACCTGATAACCAATTAACTTTTACATCATTTACGAAATACAACTCTATGTAAATTAAAAATACAACTCCATGTAAATTACAGTTTGAGAGTCAATTATTAAAATTATCATCATTTATTTTCTTTTATTCTATATTCTTACTTATCCTATTTAATAAGCATTATTGAAAATAAAACTCACTGTGAAGTCAGCTTTCAAGCTAACCACACTCTTGCAGACTTGAAATAACCCTTGCAGACTTGAAATAGGCCCTTGTGGATATTGTTCGGTTGAGGACTTAAGCTGACCTTTGTGTCTCTTTAGGACCAACCTATAAAAATATAAACTTAGCTCCCCGTTACAGAAACGTTTTAGTAATAAGTATTCATTCAATTTAGCGTCGTTTTAGAATTCGGACATCCTCGCAACGCAAAAGATATTTTTATAAAAACCAGATAAAGATTAATAAATACTTTTTTTTTAATTTAAACATCAATCAAATTAACCTTTTCTTTAATCTTTGCAAAATAACTGATCATCCACATTTGGTGACCTACCCCGATGTGATCTAAAGCGCAAAGAAATGGAAGAAGCAAAAAGCAACCGGGCACTTAGCGTACTTACGCAGCCTACCAAGACAAGCCTATCTACATCAGTGGTGTCTGGACAACACCGTGAAGAGTTGACCCATGTTTCAGTAAAAATACCACCATTCTGGAATGCTCAATCAGAACTTTGGTTTGCACAAATTGAATCCCAATTTGTTAACGCCGGCATAACGACTGAACAAACTAAATACCACGCCGTGGTAGCTGCCATCGATAACACGATACTATCACAAGTAAGTGATGTAATACTAAACGTGTCCAAAGAAAATCAATACTCAACTCTAAAGATATGTATGCTTGAGGAATTTTCTGTCTCCGAGTAAAGAAATTACTGCAAGATATTGAACTTGGCGATTTACGTCCTTCTCAATTACTTAGGGAGATGAAAAATTTAGCCGGCAATCAGTTCGTTGACGCTTTTTTAAAATCTATGTGGATGACACATTTACCGAATCACATGCGAAGCATAATATCGATAAGCAGCGAGCCTCTTGATAAAATTGCAATAATGGCCGACAAAATTTCCGAGGTCAATGATAACATATCAATACACCTATTATCCGCAAAGAGCTATGGATATGTTACAACAACAACTACATCAAATAACTAAAGAAATAGGCAGTTTAAAAACACATTTCATGCGCTCACGTAGTCCTAACAAAGCAAATTCTGGTATTCATAGCCGACCCTTCTCGGCAGAGCACTCAAACGAACGACAAATGTTGGTACCACAGAAAATTTGGTTCAAAGGCAAAAAAAAAATACCAGGAACCATGCAGCGAAAAGTTAAACTAGAAAGTCTGTCACCAACGACGGCAAATGACAAACAAACAATAAAGCAACGCCGTCTTATAATTTTAGATAGAAATTCAAGCTTATATTTTTTCGTAGACACAGGCGCCGAGGTCAGTGTAATTCCGTCTAAGCAAAAACAAGCATATTCCCCAGATAAAAAAGTCTTTTTATTCGGCGCAAATATATCACCCATAAAAACATTTGGTAAAAAAAGTCTGACGCTTAATATAGGCTAGCGCCACAATTTCAAATGGATCTTTATAATCGCTGCGGTATCTCAACCTATTCTTGGCGCAGATTTTTTGGATTTTCATCATATGATAGTTGATATGCGACAACGCAAACTTTTTGACGGCGACACTAATATTGCCAGTAACTGCGGCATATCAACCATCGAATCGCCAATTGAATTCCTATTCGAATATCAATACCAAAGATGAATTCCAAAGGCTTATAAAATTATATCCCGAAATTACACAAATGCAACAAAAGAATAATTCAATTAAACTTAATGTCGTACACCATATAATTACAACAGGACCGGCAGTTTTTTTGCAAAGCTACGCCGTCTATCGCCAGACATGCTTAAAATCGCCAAAACAGAAATACAATTGCTACTTCAAGCCGGTATCTGTCGTGTTTCTTCTAGCCCCTGTTGTGGGCTTGCCCAGGTTAAAAAGAAAAATGATGAATGGCGGCCCTGCGGTTATTATAGAAAATTAACCTCTATTACAGAACCGGATCGCTATCCAATTCCGCATATACACGACTTTACGCATTGGTTAGAAGAATGCACCATTTTTTCAACTTTAGACTTACGAAGGGCATACGTTTCATGGGAATGATAAATTTTTTAGAAGATTTTTGCCAAGCGCCGCAACTCAGCAAGCCATTTTATTCGATTTTATACGTGGCAATAAAAAAAACGACACTTCCACTATCAACTGGACCGAAGAGGGAAAGTTAGCATTTGAGCAATGTAAGGCGCAGTTAATAGTTGCCACATATCTCGCTTTCCCTAAATCCAACGTACCACTCACACTTATGGTTGATGCTTCTAACATTGCCGTAGGTGCTGTTTTACAGCAATTCGTAGACAACACATTTCACCCACTTGGTTTTTATTCAGAACGCCTGACTTAAGCTCAGAGTAAATACAGCACGTACGACAGAGAGCTGCTAAGTGCTTACCAAGTAGTTAAATACTTTCGACACTTGCTGCAAGGGAGAGAATTTTCTATTTATACCGAACACAAACCACTACAGTTTGCCTTCAAACAGAAACTTTACAAAGCAACCCACATTCAAATTCGACATTTAGATTTTCTCAGCCAATTCACAACTGACATAAGACATTGACACATTATCTCGCATTGAGGCCATTCACATTAAAGACACAATAGATTTCGAAAGAATTGTCCCGCCAACAGATCGAAGATGAGGAAATCAAAACGTTTCTCAACACTAATTCAAATCTGCAACTTAAAACTTTCATATTGCCTAACACTAACTATCCCATATATTGTGACATTTCTACAGGTATAGTGAGACCTTTTTTAACAAAAGAATTCCGTAAGACAGCATTTGAATCAATACATAACATATGTCATGCCAACGCGAGAAAAACATAAAAGTTAGTAGCTGAAAAATTCGTCTGACCACGTATGAAAAGCGATTGCAAGTTATGGGCAAAAGCTTGCATAGCGTGTCAAAGAAGCAAAATTCATCGTCATAGCAGAACACCAATTTCGGAATATTCAAGCACTGCCGATCGCTTTGAACACGTCAACATCGATTTAGTCGGACCCCTCTCACCATCTAGAGGATTCCGCTAAGTTTGTCCACTAACAGACATTACGGCTGAAAGTGTTGCTTTTGCTTTTTATTCAACATGGATCTCGCGATTTGGAATACCATTACGAGTAACTACGGACTAAGGACGCCTCTAATGGCCTTATCGAACGATTTCATCGTCAATTGAAAGATGCCATTAAATGCTATGACCCTGAAAATTGGACTGAAATTTTACCACTAATTCTTCTAGGATTTCGACTCACATACAAAGAAGACATCAACACCATCACAATTAGTATATGGCTCCAGCTTACGCCTACCTGGTTAACTGCTGATTAATTACAGCAGCGATTAAACGTGCCAATATGAGGTCGTCAAGAAATTAAGAAATTTCATGAATATTTTACGACCAACTGAAACGTCCTCACATACCAAGGAGAAACCATTCATCGAAAAAAACCTTTATACAACACCGCAAGTATTCGTACGAAATTCCATGATCTGCAAACCGCTTGAAGCTCCATATGAAGTCCCTTTTCCCGTCGTAAAGCGTCATGAGAAATACTTTACCATAGATGTGAAAGGAAAAAAAACAAACATAAGCGTGGATCGTTTGAAAGTAAATAATCAGAGTTCTGCTGACTGCGACAAAAAGCCAGCACCAACGCCAGCAGCAGTGAAGAACCAACAGCTAAAGACCACATAACCCACGAAAAGACAGGAAAGCAATATACGAATATACTACTTGAGCCTAATGGCGAACCAAAAACCATCACTTCTCACTATGGGAGAAAAGTTTGTTTCTGCCTCAATATCAACGGGGGGAAATAAGAAACGTTTTAGTAGTAAGTACGGGAATTAACATTCATTCAATTTAGCGTCGTTTTAGCATTCGGACATCCTCGCAACGCAAAAGATATTTTTATAAAAACCAGATAAAGATTAATAAATACTTTTTTTTAAATTTAAACATCAATCAAATTAACCTTTTCTTTAATCTTTGCAAAATAACTGATCATCCACAAACATTACAAAAAAGGATTCAATATATACACTGATTTTGTTTTTCTAAAAAATGTTGTACAAAAAGTCAAAAAAATGCTTTAAAAACTTGAGTCACATGAGTAGAACACTTCTATAAATAAACAGTTTATGTATAGTTTTCAATAAAACTTTTAAACTTTATGTAATAATTTCTATTTGCAAGAAACGTTGGGAGTAATCTACTCAGGATTCAGAGTAGCGTCTGATGAAATGGTCCATTTAGATATGCTATCCCCTTCAGTACTTATTGTACTGAATAAATAACTCATAAAAATGTCATGAGTAAAAGAATAAATTTTAAAACCAACACAATTTCTGGAATTAAGCACAAATAAAGATTAATATATTGTTAAACTTTTTAACTTTATTTACATTTTATGAAAATTTGTAAATTTTTATTCATGTGGTAAGGAGTGTATATTAAGGGTGGTTAAATTTTAAGGGCCGATGTTGAATGTGAACCACATCTAAACGTCAAGTTTTTTTCTGCATTTCATTTGAGATTTCTCAATTTCAGACTAACTCAATTTGAACAATGGAAAGATACACAATCGACCAAAGCGTTAAAGTTATTCAGGCTTATTATGAAAATGGGCGTTCAAATCAAAATGCAAATCATCTTCAGTGATGAGGCACATTTTCACCTCAGTGGATTCGGTGTATGGGCTGGCGGCATCATCGGGCCTTATTTTTTCCAAAATGAGGCCGGTCAGGCAGTTACTGTGAATGGTGTTTGCTATCGTGAGATGATAACGAACTTTTTATGGCCCGAATTGGAAGATATGGATGTGGACGATATGTGGTTCCAATAAGATAGTGCCACTTGCCACACAGCGAACGAAACAATGGCTCTTTTGCGCGACACCGTTGGACTTCTTTCTTTGAAAGAAAAGGTGTACGTCGACAAGCCAACAACAATTCAAGAGCTAAAGGATGAGATAATTCGGCACATTAACGGCATAGAACCTCAATTATGCCTCAGCGTCATCGAAAATTTGGACCATCGGATGGAGGTGTGCTGCCGAGGTCACGGCGGTCATTTAGCCGATATTTTGTTCCATACATAATTGAACCATACCATGTTATCGTAATAAAAAGAAATGACAATAATTACCTAAATAATTTGTGTTTTATTCAAAATCAACATCGGCCCTTAAAATTTAACCACCCTTTATCTAAGCCACATTCAAATTAGAGATGTAAAAGGTGATTTTATAAGAACTATCGGAAATTTAAAAAAAAAAACACATAAAATTCAGAAAAATGCATGAAATATTTATTTGGATCGATAGTTGGGTCGATATAATTTAATGTTTGAAGATTATTTCATGCAAATATTGGCCGCGGCTGCGCCTCAAATGGTCCATCCGCTTAGTCCAATTTTGGCATACTCTTTCCAACATTTCGGCCGGTATCTTACGAATAATGTTGGCAATGTTGGCTTCCAGTGCGTCAATCGAAGCGGGCTTGTCCCTATAGACATTAGCCTTAACATAGCCCCACAAAAAATAGTCTAGAGGCGTTAAATCGCACGATCTGGGCGGCCAATTGACTGGTCCCAAGCGTGAAATAAACTGTTCACCGAACTCGCCTCTCAATTGGTCCATTGTTTCGCGTGCTGTGTGGCATGTGGCACCGTCTTGTTGAAACCACATGTCATGCAAGTCAAGCTCTTCCATTTTGGGCAAAAAAAAGTTTGTTATCATCGCACGGTAGCGCTCACCATTCACAGTAACGTTGTGATTCGCATCATCTTTGAAGAAATACGGCCCAATGATGCCGCCAGCCCATAATCCGCACCAAACGGTTGTTTTTTGTGGATGCATTGGTAGCTCTTGCAATGCTTCTGGCTGCTCTTCACTCCAAATACGGCAGTTTTGCTTGTTCACGTATCCATTCAACCAGAAATGAGCCTCGTCGCTGAACACAATTCTTCGATAAAAAAGTGGATCTTCATCTAACTTTTCAAGAGCCCATTCACCAAAAATTTGGCGTTGTGGTAGGTCGTTTGGCTTCAATTCTTGCACCAGTTGTATCTTATAAGGCTTAACATCCAAATCCTTCCGTAAAATTTTCCACGTAGTGGAATAACAGAGGCCCAATTGCTGCGAACGGCGCCGAATCGATAATTCACGGTCATCACCAACACTGGCCGATACGGCTGCGATATTTTCTTCAGTTCGCACTCTACGTAAGCGTGTTGGTGGTTTAATGTCCAACAATGTAAATTTGGTGCGAAATTTTGTTACAATAGCCCGAATAGAAGCCTCAGTAGGTCGATTAAACTGACCATGAAATGGAAGAAGCGCGCGATGAACTTTCTTAACAGAGCACGCATTTTGGTAATAAAATTAAATAATTTGCAAGCGTTGTTCGTTTGTAAGACGATTCATGATTAAATTATAGACCAAACTGAAGATGTTTGACAGTGACACAAGATACAAAACTTGCGTGAGCTGTCAAAACTAGTGTTGCCAAAAAGATAATAGCAAAAAAATCACTCTTTACATTAATCCGATTCAAATGCCTTTTTTTATTTTTTAAAAATGTGTATTGAATTGTCATTAAACATTAACTAAATGAATGGTGTTATAACAAGATTCATGATATCAAGTAGTTTGTTACAAACTGCATGTCATGCATGCATTTGATATAAGCAGTTATCATTAATAAAAGCAACGAATCAATTAATAATATTAAAGCTTTTTAAGTAAAGCTTATCAAAGCTGTTTAAGTAAATACATTTTAGACTGAATGAAAAATTATAAGCTTGATGATAAAATATGTAAAAAGACGTCCTAACTTACATATATAACAGGGAAATAGCCTGTACTATTTTTAAGTTCTTGCTGATATGTGATCTGCAAATTTTGCCCTGGAAAAGCTGGCATCTATAGTTTAAAATAAATATCAAATACTTACTATTATTTGAATGAGAGCTCTTCTCTTTGTGTACGTGTTTCATATGTTCCATAAGTGCATCAGTACCTAAAAATAATTTGTGACATATAGGACAGGACGTAGCATTAGGCCCACCTATTAATGCCGCATGCTGCTGTAAAACACCAAGATGCAACTGTAACTCCTGTAGTTGTTTGTAATCGTCATTTCATTTTTAAATAGAAGAGACAAAATGAGAAATTATAAATTACTAAATAATTATTAATTAAATATAGTGATAAAAACAAGGCTGACATGCACTATTAAATTTTAAATTACTTTAAAAAAATTTTATGTACATAATCTTTTTCTTCTTCTTATGTACCAATATAATCGTTGCCTACAAAGAAAACGCAAAAACATAGTTTTTGAGTGAATAAATCATTCTTTGTTAGTTTGCTAGTAAGAGCATATGACTCGTGCTAATTTTTATTTACTTTGAAAATGATAAACATAGAAGCATAGATGCTTGTAATGATGTGTGCTCCTGTCTCGCAAGTGTTGAATTTAGCTTGTTTTTATTTTCATTCATTTGCTTTCTGGTTGCCTACATTTCGATGAATCGTACTGTTTTTGTTACACATGTTTCCATTACTTTTTTATTTATTTTTATTTTATTTTCTGAAAACTACAAAACTAGACGAATGCAAACGTCTCGTTTTGTTTCTTTTCCAACTCTGATTTATATACACAATTAGCTCGAGTGTTGCAGTCGTTATGTAAGTGAAGTGTTAGTAAGCAATTTAAATTTGGCAATATGGTTAACGTAGGCTGCAATAAGTCGTTATCGAGAAATTGTTAATACTGTAACTGCTGTCAATTTTAAGGGATTATACCGGTTAAAAAATATGTGAGTTTGTTGCTAATACCGATAACAGGAAGTGCGTTTGTGTTGTGGGTAGCGATGTTTTTTTGCGTTAGCATATAACTGTAAGACCTTCCTACATCTTATAAATATATGGTTACATGCAATTATAATTGCTGATAACACTGCTCAGCAGTAAAATCCTAATTTAAATAAAACTATAAGCTACATGGATTTTGATGTGCTAAATTCAAATCGGTTTTCAATTTTTCTCCATTACATAAGGATTTTTTTATGGGCGTTATAAAATTTTCCAATAAATTAGTCAGGTACGAGGACATATTTAAGCCTAACTCGAGAACGAATCATCCGATTTTCATAAACAAAACACGAAAAGATGCGTAACAAAATTATATATAATTTAAGTCCAATTAATTTTTTTCTTTTATATATTTTATCGTTTTCGAATTATTCCAAAATTTAAGACAGAAACAAATTTTTTTCTTGGGAAAAAGTTTTTTTCTTGCTAAATTCGTTTTCTTTTTAGTTTAAAAATGCAATTAAAAAAAGAAAAAGCAAATATTTTATAAAGGGTGTTTTTTATAGACGTATAGAACTTTAAATTGCAATAAAACAACGATGGATTATTCGATTGACATGAATTTTATTTATCCGAAAGATAATCTTGTGGCATTATATTTTAAATATGATTTCTGGTATATGTCCAATTTTCGATGACTTTTTCCAACATTTGTGGTCGTATATCGACAATAACACGGCGAATGTTGTCTTCCAAATGGTCAAGCGCATAGACCAATGACTTTACATAGCCCTACAGAAAGTAGTCTAGCGGTGTTAAATCACAAGATCTTGGAGGCCAATTCACAGGTCCAAAACGTGAAATTAGGCGGTCACCAAACGTGTCTTTCAATAAATCGATTGTGGCACGAGCTGTCTGATATGTTGCGCCGTCTTGTTGGAACCACTGCTCCTGGACATCATGGTTATTCAATTCAGGAATGAAAAAGTTAGTAATCATGGCTCTATACCGATCACCATTGACTGTAATGTTCTGGCCATCATCGTTTTTGAAGAAGTACGGACCTATGATTCCACCAGCCCATAAAGCGCACCAAACAGTCAGTTTTTCTGGATGTAACGGTGTTTCGACATACCCTTGAGGATTAGCTTCACTCCAAATGCGGCAGTTTTGTTTGTTGACGTAGCCATTCAACCAGAAGTGCGCTTCGTCGCTAAACAAAATTCGCTTATGAAAATCGGGAACAACGGCAATCTCGTTTTGTGCCCATTTGCAAGCGTTGTTCAGGCGTCAGTCTATTCATGATGAATTGCCAAACCAAACTGAGAATAAATCGGTCGCCATCTTGAACAGTAATGCCAACTTAAAGTTCTATACGTCTATAAAAAACACCCTTAATTTGTACATTTTTCTCAGAGCTAAATACCTCAGGAATAAAGTAAGTTATAAATCCTGCAAATCGATTAACGAATGCGGATTTTATTCTTAATTTACTGCATGTACCCAATATTGAAAGAATATGTGTACAGTCAACCTTACATATAGCGATAGGACTGCGTTAGCTTAGCAGGCAGATAATGGAAATAAAGGACAAGGGTGTTTTGTATGGTTCTTAGAATTAAAACTTTCTTTGTAATTGATCAAATTTTTTCAGCTGCTTTGGATTTATACGTCAATTAAATATTTTTTAAATTACAATGAAAAACTCAAATTTTTACAGCCAATGTAATTTTTTTGTTAGTAAATTATAATTTTTATTTCAGAAACATTGTAAAAATAAAAAATAGCTTAGTTTTATTTAATTAACATTTATTTTTTACATTATCTGTTTGAGGCAGATTCTTGTTTCATAATTTATTTATTTCAATTCGTCTGGCAACTTTGCTGAAGTCCAAATTTCCCTTTGTTTATGAATTATATTTCTTGTTTATTTGGATTTCGGCAAAGTTAACCACTTACGGTCTATGTATCTTTGTTTTTGGTTTTTTGTGTAAAACAAATATACATAATTTACTTGGGTGAAAGCTACGCAACAATAAAGGTCACAACACAAGAAGTTTTTTAAAGGTAACATTTTTTAATTTTCTTAAAACTAATTAAACCTGATATTTTTTATTTCATATTTTATGCAAACATTTGGTCCATTCTAGCCGGATTTCTTCCCTTTAAGGAATTATAATCATCCCTTACCACCAACAGCTACATCGTCATATTTAATAAAAGTTTTAAATTGAAAATAAGGTGCGTAAAATACATATTTATATTTCTTTTATCAAATAAAGAAAAAGGAAAAATAAAAGTGCTACGGCAAATAAAATATATGTGTATATGTAAATGCAAAAAGTGTAAAAATTAATATACATATTTACATACATAGATTGGTTTAATTATTTATGTTTTTTTTCTTCATATTACTTATTGTGATTGATCGTTTCGCGACTCTTGCTTTAATTACCTATCGTTTAATACTTAAAAAACCTACGGTGCGTTTTATTTACGTGGACGGACAGAATTTGTGTGAAAAAATAATATAAAATAAAATTTCCAAAAAGTAAAAGAATAAATATATTTAGTGGTGAAAATTAATTATAAAATTATAAATTTAATAACAATAAGTGCTTTTTAATACATGTATATATTTAAAGTGCTATATACATATATACAAAAATAAGTTTGTTTTTTTTTTCTTTTTCTTTGTTTTCTATTTGTTCAATTTGGTACCCTACGGTCGGTCAGTTTGACTTAATTGTGGTTTTTATTAAATTTGCATAAATTTAATTTGAAAATTTTTAAAATTGTTTTGTGAATAAATTATAAATTAATTTAAATTATTTAATTTATTTTATAAAAGTTTGTCAGTTTTTCGAAAAATTACGTTTGATTTTTGTGAAAATTTTAGAAATAAAATCGGTCACTGATAAAAATTTTTAATTAAATTAAATTTATAGAAAGAAGAAAAATATGTCGAAAAAAGCACCACTAAATAAATTTATAAGAGCAACGGATGCTTTAATGAAATTTGGGCAAAATTTTTATGCGTTTTCGCCGGAAATGCATACGGTTTTCACATTAGAGATTCAAAATGAAGAATTAAAGAAAATTTGGGAATGTGTTAAAATTTGGCATGATTCGTGTTTGGATTTTTTGGACAGTGAGCTTGATCACTTTGAGTCAGTATCGGCAAAATATCAAACCACCTACGTGACTTTCATCAAATGTTCAGGTACTATTAATGAGCAATTAATCCCGATCATAATTTGGCACTCCCACCGTGAGATGTCAATACTTTTGAGGGAGATTATATTGCGTGGCCCCCTTTCGTGATTTATTTACCGCTATTTATATTAAAAGCTATCGAATTAATGATATAGAACGGCATTGTCATTTACTTCGCAAAACCGCCGGTGAAGCGAACGAAATTGTGGCAAAATGACCTTTGAGTCTCGAGGGATTTTAAATGGCTTGGCGCAACCTTAAGGAGGCATATAAGAATTATTATTTAATCTCCCTACGGTTGAAAAAGAGTCTATTGCCGGGCTAAGAACTTTGCAGCGCGGTATGAATAATTGTTTGGACTTTATATCTGTTTATAAGGTTTCCACTGAGAATTGGGACCCAATTTTAATTTTCATGTGCATTCAACGTCTGCCTAAGTCTCCGGTTAGTTTATGGGAACAGGGTGTTAAAGATAAATTTGTTTTGTCCACTTGGCAAAATTTTGATTCCTTTCTAACAGACAGAATTCTCAAACATTGATGAAACCTACGCAGAAGGTTAAAACTCATGTTGTGAATTCTAGTACAGCTTCTAACTCCAATTCAGCTTCTTGTGTTTTATGTCATTGTTCCGGACATGTTTTGCGAACGTGTAAACGTTTTAAAAATCTTTCGCTCTCAGAAAGATTTTCTACAGTGCGAAAATTTCACTGTTGTCTTAATTGTTTATCACGAGAACATAGAGTCAAGAATTGTAAGAGTGCCTTTAAGTGTACCACGTGTAATGAAAGACATCACTCTTTGTTACACCGTGATGTACATAATATAGTAAATGTGAATAGGAATAATTCTTCTAATGGGAGTAATTCCACTCCGGTTCCGGCTAACGTAGCCCGCGATCTTAGTTGTGTAGACTCGTCTCTACCTTCTACGTCGACAGGTATTACCTCAGGTGGTACTTTTAATCGGCAGGTTTTTTATGTTGCTCAGAACCATATAGTGATTTTAGGAACGGGATGGTGAATATTCTTCATCACGTACCCAGCTCGGGCTCTTATCGACCCAGCTTCAGAATCTTCGTTTGTCTCTGAACATTTTTGTAATCGTTTAGGACTAATAACACATTCGACGAATGCTAAAGTTTCTGGTATTTATCAAACATTTTCTACTATGACTAGGAAAATTTGTGCTTTTGCGATTAGTTCTTCATTAGATCATTCAATTATCTTGGAAACTATGGCTTAGTATTACCGAAAATTTCTGGGGACTTACCCTCATTTGTTATTGACTCTAGTGTTCGTACAGAGTTAACTTACGGCTAACTGATCCTAATTTTTGGCGGCCAGATTCAGTGGATATTTTGATAGGTGCTGATTTATATCGTCCGATAATGTTTGGGGAAATTCGACGTAATGTTTTAGGTACATTATTGGCTCAAAAGACAATATTTGGATGGATCATTACTGGATCTGTTCAAAGACCAACTATTCAAGTATACTCCACTACTATAGAGTGCTCGCACGAAGATAGTTTGAATAGAAATCTTCTTAGATTTTGGGAGCTAGAAGAGACTCCAGAAAAGAAGATATGGACCCAGTTTGATAAATTTTGTGAGAAAAATTATAGGAGAACAACGCGACGCGACTCCGATGGCCGTTATGTAGTGACGCTACTTTTTAAGCCAGAATTTCCTCAGACTATCAGATTAGGCGTTTGAAAACAGAATGTCATGGCACAATTCTTGAGAAACGAGTCATCTTTATTACGAAAACCAGACGTAAAAGCATTATATGATAGCGTTGTGAATGAATATTTAACACTGAGTCATATGAAGCCAGTTTTGCATAAATTTTCAGATCCTTCTCACTCATTTCTTATTTGCCTCATCATCCGATAATTAAACCTGATCGGAAAACTATGAAATTGCGTGTCGTATTTAATGCTTCTAATAAAACATCCAATGGTAATAGCTTGAACGATTGTCTATATGTGGGCCCCACATTACAATCAGATTTAGTTCTTTTGATTTTACGTTGGAGATTATTTAGATATGCTTTTAATTGCGACATAACGCAGATGTATAGGCAAATCCGACTTGACCCTGCTCATACCCCATTTCAACGGATTTTGTTTCGATCCTCTCCAACAGAGGAAGTGGTAGTGTATGAGTTACAAACGGTAACTTTTGGCGTCAATTGTGCTACTTATTTAGCAATAAGGACATTATTGCAAAGGGCAGATGATTCAGAGACGGAGTACCCTCTTGCTTCAAATATATTGCGGAAGTGTATATACGTTGACGACGCACTGACTGGGGCTTATGATGTTTCATCTGCTTTAGAAGCACGCGATCAGCTTGTTACAGCTCTATCGTCTGCTAAATTTGAGTTGAGAAAATGGACATCTAATTCCATATAAATTCATAGCGATCTTCCCCCGAGTACTTGGTAGATTCTAAACATTTAAAATTTGTGGAATCTAGCAGCTCTAAAATTTCAGGCATTCAATAGAATGCCAAGTTAGATTCATTTTCTTTTCGTGTTGAGCCTATCGCCGATACGTTACACTTCAGGCATTCAGGGCTTGTCGTGGCGTTTTATTCCAGCTGGGGCTCCCCACATGGGTGTCTTGTGGGAAGCTGCTGTTAAGAGTTTTAAGCAGCATTTCCGAAGGGAATCCCCGTCTGCAAGATATACGTTTGAGGAATTGTCCACAATATTAGCGAGAATAGAGGCATGTTTGAATTTGCGTCCTCTTTGTCCTATGTCAGAAAATCCGAATGAGCCAGTAGCTCTTACTCCCGGTCATTTTCTAATCGGTAGCCCGATACTAGCTCCGCCAGAGCAACCTATATACGAGTCAGCTTTAAGTTTAATAAATTGGTATCGAAAAAAAAAGCTTTTTCTCATCATTTCTGTCGCCGATGGAAAGAAGAATACCTTCGGCGAAAGTTTTTACGAGTCCGGGCTCTCCAATGGCGCAATACACAACGTTTGGCTGGATTATCTCCGGTCAATCACCGACTTAGAGTTTGTCATCCAAGTAATGTAACTCTAAGAATCTACTGTCACACACGGTAGCACCGATTGAAGACAACGATGGCAACTTGCTAAAAAGCGAATGAGTGGCGAAAGAGAAGTACAATTGAGGGCAGTCAATGTATATCGTTGGTTCCGTCTGGTCGTGGATAAAACAAATAAACGAAGTATTTTGTATTTTTTTTTTAATAAAACTTAAATAAATTATTTCGGATGTTTTGATAATTTTCAGAAGTGGGATATTCTTACATAGCGTTCATTTGTAAGAAAAGAACAATCGTTTATATGTGAAAATCGTTTATGTATATAAAAAAAAAAAAAAAAATACATAATTATCGAAATTGCGTTTTAAAGTTTGTTAGTGTTTTTACATCGTTGTGGAAATACAAGCGAAAATGAAACATTTTTTTAATATAGTGCGCGCAGCTATAAAACAGTCGTTTTTGTTGTTATAGCTGAGTGAAAACGAACATTCAACATCTGCGTATTAGTTGGTGCAGTGAGCTTTATTTTTTTTTTCGTGAAAAAAAAAGAAAGGACGTTTGAAAAAGAACAATATCGTATACTTAACAACTGCGTAATAGTGTTTTATATAAAGACGGAACGGGAAAATATACATATGTACTAAGAAATAACTGCCGTATTAGTTGTTGCCGAGTGTCATATATATTTAAAAAAAAAAAAACGAAAATGGAGAAAATAAACACGTTGAAAGTTGAACAATTAAAGGAACTCCTACGCGAAAGGGAGCTACCGAGTTCGGGACAAAAAGCGGAGTTAGTGCACCGATTAAGTGAAGCGATAGAAGGTGATGAAATATTTTTTACGAGTGACATTGAACAAATGTATAATGCCAACGATGGTACGACTAATTTACAAACGCAGGTAAATGAGTTAGAAGAAATGATGAAGAACTTAATGTCGGTCGTTCAAACGCATATAACAAGTGCAAATACGGTGAACAATAACAGATACAATAATTACGAATACAATGAAAATAATGCAAGTGCAAACTCTGCGAGCAATAATACTGACAATCGAAACAATTATGTTGGAAATATGCAAAACAGTGCGTCTATTAGATCGTTTGAAAATGCTCGTGATATGGCATCGTTATTGCCTGAATTTGACCCTTTAATGAACACATCTCTTAACTCGGTTCAATTTATAAAACGCGTAGAATTGCTAAAAGAAACATATCAGTGGTGTGATAAAATGCTTTTATTCGTAGTGCAACAAAAGTTAATCGGTTCGGCTAAACTGTGGATTGATTCGCAAGAAATTTTCAAGTCGTGGCAACAATTTAAAAGCGTATTTTTGCAAGATTTTCCGTGCGATAATAATGTGGCCATTATCCACATAAAAATGTCAAAAAAATATAGAAATTACAATGAAACGCCTCAAGAATATTTCTATAGAATGATGGTAATCGGTCGAAAATATTGTCTTCGCGATGAGGAAATTGCCCATCACATAATAAACGGTGTAAACGAGAGTGATTTAAAAAAAAACTATTTTGAAAAACTATGTCGAGCTAAATGAATTACTTCACGACATTAATTATTATTGTGAATACAATCATATGAAATATGTACAATCGAGTGACAAACATAAAAGTGCTCAGTACAATAACGCTAAAATTGGACAATTGTGCAAACGAAATAACGTCATGTATAATAATAATAATACGCAAAAGACAGACGAAAAACGTGGTAATCGTGATATAGAATGTTTTAACTGTGGACGAAAAGGACACATATCTATAAACTGCCCAGAACCACAGCGTAAAAGCAGATGCATTCATTGTAAGCGCATAGGTCATAAAAGTGAAGAATGTTTTAAAAATAATAATGTGAACAAAATTGTAGAAGGGAACATATCAAATAATTGCGTAAAACGTATTATCGTGAACGGTGATAAAGTGTCATCTTTTGTTGACTCCGGAAGTCCGATTAGTCTGATTCGTGAAAATTTTGCTACTTTACAAAAATGTTCAAAAGTGCTATCGGGTTTTGCTGGTGAAAAGTATGTGTGCACGTCGAAAATTAACGTTTCACTCGAAATAGACCGTAATATAATAAATGCTGATTTGTTTGTAGTAAACGATGAACTTTTACCTGAAGACGTTTTATTAGGTCGTGATATTCTATGCCGTGAAGGTAAAATATTCGTAATAAAAGGTGCTGAATGCTGGCTGGAAGCTGATAATGTGGTAAAAACGAGTGATATTGTGAGTAAGCAACAGTTAACCGAGCTGAAAGCGATTATTTCTAATAACCGTAAGTGCTTTGCAATCAACATATTCGAATTGGGTAAGTGCACAATTTCGAGAATGAACATTATTTTAAAAACCGAGGAGCCAATAAATCTCAAGGCATACCGTATACCCTTCGCTAAACGTGTCATAGTCTCTGACATGGTAAAAGATTTATTGAAAAGTCAAATTATACGTCCTTCGAATTCTCCGACGCATCTCCAATGCCAATATTAGAAGAACAATTTGCTCAATTAGCCGGAAATAGTACATTTACCACTCTAGATCTTAAAATGGGCTATCATCAAATAGAAATTGCTGAGAGTTATAAACCATACACTGCTTTTGTAACTACCGACGGTCACTTCGAATTTAATCGGATGCCATTTGGACTGGTCAACGCACCTGCTACTTTCCAAAGGGTGATGTATCAAATCGCTGCAGAAATGAATCGTGGGGAAATTTTGGTGTATTTGGACGACGTAATTATCCTGAGTGCAACGGTTGAGGATGGTCTCCGTCTCCTGGAGAAGTTTTTCAAAATTTTAAGTAAATATAATTTAACATTACGACTTGACAAATGTAACTTTTTGCAAAAAGAAATAACTTACCTTGGTCATATTGTAAATAAGTTTGGAATAAAACCGGGCGAACGTAAAGTAGGTGCGATAACGAATTTTAAGACGCCAACAAACGCGACGGAAGTACGACGATTCCTTGGTCTTACCGGATTTTTTAGGAAATTTGTATCCGAATACTCTTTGATATCGAGACCACTTACGAAGCTAATGCAAAAATCGGAAACGAAAAATTTTCTTTGGAGTGATGAACAACAACGCACATTCGAAAAATTAAAGTATATGTTAGTAAATCCTCCGGTATTGGCGCTATATGACTCCACTGCTATACATGAATTACATACAGACGCAAGCATCGTGGGACTTGCGGGAATATTGCTACAATCTAAAGACGGTAAAAATTTACAACCTGTTTTTTATTTTAGCCGATATTGCACAAAGGAAGAGCAGCGTTACCACAGCTATGAGCTTGAAGTATTTGCTGCCGTAGAATCTTTGGAACGTTTTCGTATTTATCTATTGGGCAAACATTCTAGAATGGTTACAGATTGTTCAGCTATCGCCCGAGTCCGAGAGAAAAAGGAATTAAAGTCACGAATTGCTCGCTGGTGGCAAAAATTATTAGAATACGATTTCGAAACGATACATCGTCAGGGTAGCCGATTAGCTCATGTAGATGCCCTCAGTAGAGCGCCTGATGAACCATCAACTGATGTAGAACCCGCCGGACTTCTATTTACAGTTTCTGATGATATAAGCGACTGGACTTTAAGAATGCAGTTACAGGACGAGAGGCTAAAAACTATTATGGCTATACTTTCTGAAAAAATTAAATCAAACGAAACAACGCAACTCAAAAACGACTATATGATGCAAAATCACCTACTTTATCGCAAAGTGAACACCGAACTAAAGTTCGTAGTACCCAAAGCCGTAAGGTGGAGGATAGTAAACCATTTCCACAATTATATGGGGCACTTTGCGCTTGAGGAAACCTTACAACGCATTCAGAAGCTATTCTGGTTCCCTAAGATAAGGAAATACGTGAAAGAGTATATTAATGCTTGTGTAACGTGCTGTTTTAACAAATCGCAAAAAGTAAAATCCGAAAGTGAACTACATTTTGATGCGCCTGAGCCAATACCATTTCGACTGATCCACGTTGATCACCTAGGTCCGTTTATACGTTCGCGAAAAGGAAATACCCACATAATTGCGATTTCCGACGCATTTTCTAAATTTTTGATCGTTAAGGCCGTGCATTGCGCACCAAGACTGGTCCTGTTCTAAACGTTCTAGGTGAATTGTCTGGATACTTTGGTGTTCCTGGCCGACTTGTATCTGACAGAGGAACGGCCTTTACCTCTAAAGATTTCGAAAAATATTGCATCAACAACAATATTCAGCACATCAAATGTTTTGATACTACTTTTCATAGTTATTGTACAATATATACTTCTCGATTTATGTTTGAATTTTGTAAATCTTGTGTATATTTGTACCAATATATTTCTACGTTTTAATTGAAACTTTGTATTATCTAATTGAAATTTTTTGTGTTGCACTTCCTTACGTTGTTGCAAGGCGGCCGGCAATGTTTAAGCCAGATTCTTGTTTCATAATTCATTTATTTCAATTCGTCTGGAAACTTTGCTGAAGTCCAAATTTCCCTTTGTTTATGAATTATATTTGTTGCTTATTTGGATTTCGGCAAAGTTAGCCGCTTACGGTCTATGTACTCGTATGTTTGTTTTTGGTTTTTTGTGTAAAACAAATATACATAATTTACTTGAATGAAAGCTACGCAACAATAAAGGTCACAACACCAGAAGTTTTTTAAAAGTAATATTTTTTAATCGAATAAAAACACAATTTTCTTAAAACTAATTAAACCTGATATTTTTTATTTCATATTTTATGCCTGGCGCGGAAACATTATCAGTTGGAGTTTCTCGTCAAATCGACTAACAAAAATCTGCAAGCATTCCTTCTGATGGATTGCCATTATAATGCTTTTCTGTATGTAATATATCTTGGTGAAACCATGTTTATTTGATACAGCAGCAAGATTTTCCGGAAAAAATCTAAATGCGAGTCCAAAAAATGAATTTTAAGAGATATATTACATTTTAGAGCTTTGTATGCAGAAAGCAGTTCTTCGGTAATTTTATGGTAGTTTTCAGATTTTCTGTGACACACATTCACAAAAGCCGTCCATGCTCTTTCTTCCACATCGTTCAATTTCGTTCTAAAGATTGTGTCCTTCATAAGCTCTCATATTTGTAGACCTACAAATATGCCTTCTTTTACTTTTGCATCGCTGATTTTAGGAAATTTGCTCTTAATGTATAGAAAGCACTGACCACCCTTGTTCTTTGCTTTAACAAAATTTTTCATTAGGTCTAGCTTTATATAAAGAGGCGGTAGAAATTTTTTTCTTTTTGAATTAAAGGTTCTTCTGATACATTTCTTTCTCCTGGAATAAAATTTAATTTTGCCGGCCAAATTTTAATGTTGTAGTGTTTTTCTTTCGCGCGGCTATCCCATTCATATAAAAAGCAACAGAACTTAGTTACCTTTGCAATCCGGTTATCATTGCTGGAACTTTCAAATCAGCACATATGTTCGATGAGTAATGTGAGAATTAAATTTTTCAAGTATGATAGCTTTCTTTCATATTTCTTGCATACACGAGTGGGATCGATGGAAATTTGGGAAATTTGTTGCCATTGTGAAGCAAAACAGCTTCCAAACTTGTCTTGGATGAATCAATAAATAGCCGCCATTCCTCAGACTTATGACTGAAACACAGTTGCCGCAAAAGTCCATCAATAACAAATCGTCGTCTTTGGTGAAATAGCTCAAAAAAGCTTGTTCTCTATTTCGAAAGTAAGAGAACGTCTTTAAGCTCCATATTCCATTGTTTAAATTTTGATACAAGAAGCTCAGACTTTATTTTTAAAAGTCTTATATCACGAGATAAGTTACTTAGTTCAGTTTGATTCGGAAAATAAGGTTTGCTCGTTGGACTTTCAAATGAATGCGAAGAAGCACCCATGGTGGCGTAACTGGATTCAATCCTTGCGTAAAACCTATCTTCTTCGTCATTTGGAGGAACTGTTCGCTTGACAAATGAAGTATTTGAATATATCACTTTATTTTTGTTTTTTTTTTCGTAAACCAGCGTGTTTTAGTCATGCAAAAGTAGCAATCAGTTTCATGATTTTGTGATTCACTCCAAATCGCTGACTTCATAAATGGCAAAGACTTCTGACTTCCTTTTAACCAACCTCTTAAATTACTTGAACAGCTATTACAACATATTTTCGGTAGCCAATTTTTATCTCTTTCATCGATAGGAAATCCACAGTATAGCTGATAAAGCAGGTTTCACATTATAATACAGAGTATTAACATTTTCATTAGATCGAGTGAAACCGAAATCAGATGCAAATCAAATAGACTGTCAAAAAATCTAAAGGAAAATATTTTCTGTTTTCATACCATTACACCTCAAGTAAAATTTCACAGCTGATTTCTAGTTTTTTCCCTGGTTGCTTGTACAAAAGCAGCCCTGATAAAATGAGAAGTGTGATAGCTTAGAAAAAATTCTAAAAATGACAAAAACCATAATACTGCCAAAAATACTTAAGTATTTCACCACACTTGCTTAACATTTTGTTTTCACACTATTGGATTTTTACTTAATACACAAATTTTTGACATGTATTAATACTAAATACAATAGTCTGAAACCCGCTTCAGCATCTTTAATCTGGGAAGTTATTGTTTGCCGTTGAAAACTTAAAGTTAGATTGCCACATACATAGCAAAATAAATTTGGAGAATTCTTACAAATCCTTGACATTTTGAAATCTGAAACAAAATTTGATACAAAAGTATTATTTCATTTCTTCATTACAATATTTTAAATTACAGTACTAACCAAATATGTATGTATAAAATGATCACTGAGCACTTTCTGGTTGATGCTTTTATAGTAGATTTTTTTTTTATTTTACAGGGGAAAACACTTGACCTCTTGGTTTCACAATCAATTGTGGTATGACAATTTATGAACGCATAACCTGACTTTATAACAAAAAAATACTTCATTACAGTATTTATTGTTTAGCTGCATTTCACTTACACGTATTTTTTACCTACGAATTTTTCTACAAATATGAACACTTTTTAATTATAAAAACCATACAAAACACCCTTGTCCTTTATTTCCATTATCTGCCTGCTAACCTATCACCACATATTCTTTCAATATGGGTACCCGCTGTAAATTGAAAATAAAATCCGCATATATCAATCGATTTTATTTATGACGTATTTAGCTCTCAGAAAAATGTGCAAAATATATAATGAAATATTTGCTTTTTCTTTTTTATTTATTGCGTTTTTAAACTGAAAAAAAGGAATTTTGCAAGAAAAAAAAATTTCCCCTCTTAAATTTTTGAATAATTCCAAAACGATAAAATATATAATAGAAAAAACGTATTTGGAGTTAAATTAAATATAATTTGGTGTTCTGTTTATGAAAATCGGATGAGTCATTCTCCGGTGAGGCTGAAATATGTCTTCGTACCTGACTAATTTAGGGGAAAAATTGCCACGCCCATAAGAAAACTCCCTACGTAATGGAGAAAAACCAAAAATGGATTTGAGTTTAGTGCTTCAAAATCCAAATAGTCCACATAGTTTTTTTTTTAAAGGAGAGACTAAAAGTGGTTTTTTGCAGAGCAGGCCTGTTGACAAAGGGCTACTAACAGCCCTGTTGAAGAAGGGAACGCAGAAGGCCTTGGCTGGCTAATCCATCGAGTGTAAAAAATGTATGAGTATGGAATGTAGTAAGAATGTCTTGTATCTGACAAGTAAGTGACTTAAGAAGACCTGCTTACTACTTCTCTTCGACGCTCCGTATGTATCACCTTACATAATGCAATATTTTTTGCCGCAATGAGAAAGAGCACACAGTTTTTCTATAAAGAGAAGTCTGAATTTTTACAAGAAAACTCGTCTTGTGTAACCCTAAATACTTTAACGCCTAATTAGCACTGTAAAAAATTTATTTTCGTACTTAAATAAAGTTTAACAGCTATGTTCATTAAAAATTCTTGTACGTTTTAAACATACATACATAAGGTTGCCAGTGCAGAATACTGGCACGCCCTGCGGCATTCTCCTCTCGGTCTGCGAACAGCAGATTGAGAGGAAATTTTTACATAAGGCATAGTGCAGAGAGCCCAATTGAGTAATGTGGTGACGGCAATAACAGCCCAATGCAGTTTTGATAACTATGCGAGGAGAATGGGCTTACCATTGAATAACTACTGTAGAAATTGTCAAGACAATGAAGACTTCTCTTCCTCTGCCCTGGCGGATCAGCGCATATAGGCGTCAGCATGCTATACGACTTCATTATGAACAGCAGCTGGTTTACGTAACGGACTTGTCTTTTTCTTTCCTTTACTATCTTCCAACTTCCTTTCACTTTTCAATCTCTTTTGCTATCCGTCTTTCTTCTTATACATGTATCACAAAAGGACCACGTCAGAGGACTCTCTCTATTTTTCTTTATTCGGGGTGCCCTGTGCAGCCTAACCTAGTTATTAAAGGATTTTTCATTTTTAACTTTCACACAGTGATGCCAAATTAAAAAATTTGGTTATAAAGATTGAATTTTTAAATGAAACATAAAGTTGAATTAAATAAAAAATAACGCTGTGTACCGCAAAAAAATTACTTGCTTATAATGAATAAATTCAGTTACAAGTGAATTTATCTTTTGGAATATCAAATTTTGTCGGATACTAAAAGTTCAAGGATTTATTTTGAGTGGAAAAAGGGAAGAATGGTGGCTTGTATTTTTAATTGAATTGAATTACTTGCAACCAACCTTTGAGGTGTGTGTTCTTAAACTGGATTCGGTGGCAAATCCTTTTCCACAAATATTGCAATGAAATGGACGATTCTTAGCTCTTTCAACTTGAGCGTCGTGATTACGCAAATGCTGTTGTAAATTTGACAGTTGTATAAAAGCACGACCGCAATCGGGCAAATGACATTTGTAAGGACGTTCTCCTGTAAAAGATAATAAAACAAATAGTGTTTAAATTAGCATAAAGAAATAAAAAAGTTTCGCCAACACAGGTTAAGAATATGAAATGTCAAAATTTTATTCACCTCAATAAAACAGACCTGTGTTGATTTTCTTATTCGTCGCGGTCAAGAATTATTATATACAAAATTATATTAAAACGTAAATGAAATCATTGTCGCTACTTATATATAAAATCTATACATATAAAAGAACAACGTTACTGACTGACTTATCATCATCGCCCAGCCCAAACGGCTAAAGCTACGGGCTTGAAATTCTTTGAGCAGGATCCAATCCCAATGTGCAGGACGAACAAGAAGGGATTTTTGGAAATTCGAATATTTAGGTGGTAAAAAAGGGTAAAAACGGGTATAATCGAAATTCTTATATCTTCGGAACTACTACAGACAGGTTGAAATTTAAACTGCAAAATATTCTACTAAAAAAATAAGCGGATACATATTTGGTACTTTTTCTATATTTATACATTTGCGGAATAAAAAGGGTAAGAACTAATGTTGGTACGATTTTTTAACCCCATTTATCTTTCAAAGTAATAATCACAGCAACAAAAACTAAATTGTATTCTTCTCTTCTTAAAAAGGTCTCCAATGTATATTGGCACTTTTTTAAAATATGTACGCCTTTTTACTACTATTTCTAAATATGTACTTTTATATAAATTGATGCAGCATATGAACATTCTATTTTTAATTTGTAAAACCCAATGAAACTCTATTTAATTAATTTTTGTGCTACTTTTTATGTTATCTGCAAACCTCGAATTGTGACAGTAGAATTAAACGAAATAAGAAATCATTAATTAAGGAGCAAAATAGTATTTTTTATAAAATTTTATGGTACTTTTCGATCTTGAAATGTAAACGAATGTAGAAATACAAGGTTGAGCTCAAACGGTGCTGAACAAAGTGAAAAATCATTAAAGGGACAAATGGTTCTTTTTGTTGCTTTTTTTAATACTTTCTGATATTTTATTATTTACAAACCTGGAAGTGCTACGTTGGAATTAAACGATCCTGAGCAAAGTCAAAAATCGTTAAAGGGATTAAATGGTACTTTTTTTAAATTTAATGGTACTTTAAAATTTTTTTTATGAAAACGAACCTAAAAGTACTTTATGGGACACATATTATTTTAAATGGGACATCGTCTAGATTTGTAATCTATCGCAAAAATACTCAGAAATTACTTTGGACTAATTAAAAAAATTTTTTTTTTAATTTCCATATTCCCCAGAGCTGTTGCTTTGAGTAATTTTTACATTCCTCACTTTGCCGAGGTAGCTTTCCCGCTTTGCCCATCAAAATTACCAAAATCAAAAATGAATTTAATCTCTAGGTTCTAAACTTTCTGCACGCAAAAAAAAAGATGGTTGAATATGGTCACCGCAAACATAATGTGTTCTCCACAAAAATATTATTATTAATTTTAAGGATCTAAACATTATTCTGGTTACGATAAACATGTTTCTAGTTATTTTTAACCATATTATGTTTAGTGTCTTAGATCAACCATATAATTATCATATTATGTTTAAAAAAATTTTACTTGAAATCATAAATATGTTCATAGCAAACATAATAATGATAAAAATATGGTTGAATGTAAATTGCTTTCTACTTTGTCTCTTCCGCAACCATATATATAAAGTGAGTATAAAACAAAAACTTAATCGTTGAAACTCAACAGAGCTTTATGGCTGAAGTGGTTGAGTGGCGAGTTAATGCTCCTTAACTAAGTGTTCGCAAGATCGAGCCCTGGTACAGTCAACTAAAATTTAAAAAAATAAATTTAAACTCGATGTATTATGTAATATGTAAATAATAATAATGTAAATAAATACAAATTGATAGAAAAGAAAAATAATGGAATAAAAAAAACTTTATTTAAACAAAAAATTTAAATAAAAATTTTTTTTAAATCATATTAAAATATGTATGTATTAAAAAAATTTTTTTGCCTTGACCGGGGGTTGAACCCAACATCTGCAGCTCAAAGCTATTTTTAAAATCTTTGATTTAAAAACATATATGGTTAGATGCAATCATAAATCTAACCATACTATGTTTCCACCAGAATATGGTTGCCTCAACCATATTTTTTCTTTGCGTGTGGAAAATTTTTAATATTTTCGGATAATTTCGTTGTTTTTATTTTATGATACAAAATAGAAACTGTCAAAATCATTGAGGACAAGAGTACTGGGGTATATGGAAATTTAAAAAAAATATTTTAAAATAGTCCAAAGTAAGTTCTGAGTATTTTTGCGATAGATTACATATCTAGACGAACTACCCTTTAAAATCATATGTGTCACATCCCTTAATCTTTGTGTGAAGTGAACGTATTTGGGCATATATGTACCCATGCACTTATATTTATCCTAAACATGTCATAAATACTAAAAACATATTTAGAAATATTTAATGATATAAGACGTATTTGATAAATGTGCCATAAATACTAAAAAGATATTTACAAATACTAAAAAACGTAACGGGTTACGTCAAAACATATTTAACTCGGCAGATTTATGTTCACTCACTTAAATTATAAATATTAGCGACAGTATGGTACTTCGCTGACGAAGTAGCGAGTCAAATGCTAGTTAATTAAATTTAAATTAGAATTTTGTTAGCAATTATACTTACCTCAAATACTTATCTAAAATTTACATACCTGTAAACAAAATTAAACTTATAAATTAAAAGAAAAACTATATAAACTTTATATCTACCTGTGCGCTAAACATAAAATACTTACCTAGTTACAAATTAAAAGCTAGATATATATCTACCTTCAAAACTTGATTAAAATTACCAAAACTAAAATATTCTACATACCTACACTTTTGCAAATTATAATTTAACCAAAAAAAAAGAACTTAAAATTAATAATTATCTAAATACAAACTTTCCTACAACTCAACATTACTTATACAGGGTGGGCCAAAAGAAACCAAGGGGTGTAAAAGTTTAATAACTTTTTTGTTTATTAATTTTTTTTTATTTTTTCTTTCAGATTATATAGACAACACTTGGAGAATTTATAATTCAGATCATCGGCAACGTCTAAATTTTGCAGTTAAATTTCAAGAGTTGGCTAGAAATGAAATCAACTTTATTGAAAATTTTATTATGAGTGATGAAGCTCATTTTCATTTGAATGGCTTTGTTAACAAGCAGAACTGTAAAACTTAAATTTTACAACAATTAAATTATACATAAAACTGGAAACAGCCAGTTTTATACAAATAGATAAGAAATTTTATAAAATTCGTATATAAACACAAATATGATATGATACTTTTATAAATATACTAACACCACATATATACTCGTACATATGTTTAAATTAGACTCCATACGTACTATAAACTGTTCAGTGCACACATTGATTAACTATAACAGTCACAGAATAAAATTGTAACGTGACGTTACATTCTTAACTTAACAGCCTAACCTGAATTATGTAGCGTACAACTTCTACGATAGCAGTGACCAAAAAGTAACACTAATAATTCTCATTATGTTTAACTACGTACTTTGCTCCGGTAGCTATGATAATTGTAGTTATTAGTATTAGTTTATACTAGTCGTCTGCTTTAAATCATTCATTTATTTCTATTCATTCAAATAAAAAAAAATAATATCCATTAAGAGAGAGTAAAACAAATCAAAACCAAAATGGATCAATTAAGTTGTATGTATATGCTTGACGATACAAACACAATAAATACAATGAATGAGACTGATTTTGATTTGAAATAAAACAAATATATTAACAGTTTGGTTGTTTACACAGTTTATTCAAACAATATTTTAATATATGAGTTTATTCAAATTTTAGGAAATTTAATAGTGAGTTCTAGTTTGTTTAGTGCGGTGCGGTAAAAAATACAAAGAGTGCAATACATACATCTGAATATATGTATATAAGTGTAACAAAGTTTATAGTGTTTTCAGACTGAAAGTTAAATACTGAATTCAACATTAAATTCACCAACAGATGATTTTGCGTTCATACTGCAAAATTTTTTAAATTCAGTATTTAACATACAGTGTGTCAAATAAATTTCTACAAAACAATAAAAATTTCACATAGAAATAAGTGTATTTGATGCGTTACTTTGTACAAAACTTATTTGACCAACTGTACAGAAGCCACAACATGTGTGACCTTTGGTAAATACACTTACGGGACACATATTTTCTTTGTCTTTCGTCGAAAAACTTCGTTTTCTTCGAAATGCTTTTATTGCTGCTGCCATTGAAAGCATTTTCTTCTGAAAATAGTTGAAATGGTTTTTATTATATTATTTCATTCAATAAAATTATCAGCTGTTGCTATATTTACAGATCTTTTTAACTAGGTAGCACTGAGCTTAACGGACAAAAATAGAGTTGTGTTTCATAAATCCAACTTAAATTCAATTCCAAAATAACATTTAATGTGGATTTATTAAATTCACTTTGTATGGTAAATACAGTTTTTATGAGTTGAATTTAACGTTAAAACCGCATTTATGTTAAATTCACTCAGTCTGAAAACACTGTTAAACAAGTAAATATATAAAACTAAGACTTTTTAGAGGTAAGAAATTGGTTGTATGGATTTATTTATGTACATATATGAGTTTATAATATTAAATATATGTATGTTCATACATATATTTCTTTAAATATTTGTGAATATTTGCCGCATCCTAAAATTTACATGTATCTAATAAGAAAAGTGTTTAGGTTTAAGTCGACTTAATCACATTTATCTTATTAGCGCAGTAATATGACAGTATGTTCCGAGTGGGTTACATATTATTATTTATTGGTAATAAATTTTTCGGGTACCCATGTAGATGGCGATGAACGAGTCTGATAAAACAGATAGTTATATTATGTTCAATAACTCAGCAATCAGATTACGAATTCTAAATAACGAGCTAAAAATAAGCGACAACAGAGGCAGAAGTAAAGTATGGAATATATTTGGTAAAATATAAAATGCAAGAGGCGAAGATATACAAAATCTAGTAGCCTGCCGAAATTGTTTTAATGTCTACAAATGTACTAATAAGTCTACGGCGAATTTAGTCAAACATAAATGCTATGTTAATAAATATATGCCGCCAGTAACAATACATCAAAAATAGAAGCAGACGCTGTTACAAAATGTAATTTATTAAATATTTGTAGGGAATGGACAGTAGAGAACTGCAGACCATTTAAAATTGTTGAAGACTCTGGTCTTACAAAGTAGCAGAATACCTCATATCTATCGGAGCAAGGTTCGGAAGTAATGTTAATGTCCAGAGTATTTTGCCACATTCTACAACCATATCCAGAAATATTACTAATGTATATAAAAGTCATTTTCAAAAAGTTAAAGAACACATAGCTGCAATTAAAAGCATTGGGTACGGCCTTACGTTCGATCTTTGGAAATATGACTTCTTTAAGAAAACGTACATAGCATTGACAATACATTTTATTAAAGGAGGTAATTTGATAAGTAGACTCTTAGGAATGAAGTGTATGAAGGCTGAAAAATGCACAGGTAGTACTTTTTACTAATAATTTTTTTAATTTAAATTTTTAAGCTATACATGAATGTGCGTAATTTTTGTGCACATAAACACGACGTCAGTGTCTTTAAAAGGCATGCCTAATGTATATAATTATACAATCATTTATAATTCCTTTTTTCTAGTGTATGCACAGTTTAATTACGTCATAGCTTCAAAACTCAATTGATCCATTTTTGTTTTGATTTGTTTTATTCTATCTTAATGGATATTATTTCTCTTGTTATATGAAAGAGGAGAAATGATTGAATGTTTTAAAGCAGACCACTAGTTTATATTGTAGTTAGTTAGCCGAGGCCAAAGCATTTAACTCGATGGAGTATTGTACTCAATGAGTACTACTCATATTATTGTATATTATTGTAATTAGCCGATGGGGTACCGAGGCAGCTATCAATGTTCGGATCTAATTGTTTAACTTTATTTTTGCCGAATTATATTAGTTTATAGAGGCCATAGTATTTATTTAACTTGACAAATTATTCCCATACATTTTTCTATATTTTTCGTTCCAAGAAGGATTTGATATTTTAAAAATTAACAATATTTTATTCAACTTTCATAATCGTAAAAATTCTTAGTCCTTAACGGTTATTTATATAAATTATTTATGACATACTACATACATATATATACATGACTATTTATTGCTCGTAACCTTAAAAGTTTAATATTTATTTAGTTTCTTAGGTGATTTTTTTTAGCAAGAAAAACTTTTGTTCGCAATGTCTCCTATTAGCATAGGAGCCTTTAACTTAAATATTTGCTTTTAATATTACATAAGTATTTTGCTGAATGTTTTAAAATTATTAACAAGTTGACATTCAGACTAGTGTTATAGTATTTAAGTATCATTTACTCTCACCATTTTATGGTAGATGCCTCAATTGATTCTATTTAAGACACCATTATACCCAAAAAAATTTTGTTTTTATTCAGCACATTTAAGCACAGCATCTCTTTAGTCAAGTACTACTTAGCACTTCTTTTTTGTGGTTGTCTTCTACCTTGTTTAAACCTTTAATGTGAAGTCGTTTATAAAAGTATTACACAAACTTAAAAATGTGTAAACGACTTTTCTACACCATTTACATTGAAAGTTAAATGGTTGTTTTGAAAAAGAAACCAATTTGTATATATATCAGTACAGTAAACGAACCAAAAAAGGCATTTATATAATGCCATTAACTTAACTAATTAAATAAATTTTTTGTGATATATACTTTTTTTTCTTAAAAAAGAAGAGTTAAAAATTCTGTTATCTATCATCTGTTTGTTAAATTTATGCCACTGTTGCGATTCACAACTTTTATAAAAATTTGGTTGTTTTTGACAAATCGGTATTGCCATTCTCCACGCAACTAATATTTTAGTTGAATTCACTTTCTATGAGCTATTGTGGTTTACAAGTCTGTATTGGTTTGTTTAAAAAATCGTTATAAGTACACAGCAGATTAGCAGTTGAGTTCTTTTCAGTTTCAGTTGAGTTTTATATTAAAATTCAGAGAAAGCTAATTTTGCAAATTTAAATGCTTAATATATTTTCAGATCATTAAAATTTACAACCAAAGCACGATTTGAACGACTGATACAGATTATGGAAAGGAATCTGGAAATAGCATGCAGGAAACCGAAATTCGACATGATTAAAAATGCAAGTAGAAAGTTATGACAAGGATTTGCTATACAAATAATCAGTTTAGCAGCACCAACTAGAGGTTTTACAGAATGCAACGTGTAAGCACAATCTATGTACGAATCTTATTTTATTACAATTTACTTTATTTATGTAGGTTTGTATTCATTATAAAGCAAACGTAAAGATTAAAAATTTTGCTAAAAACAAGCGGAATATACAGGCCTTTAGGAGTTTGTTTTGCAGCTTTCTCTTTAAAGCAGCAGGTGACACTATCTGGCCAAGTATTTAGTGCAGAAAATACTCTTGTCGCTAATAGTGACGCTACTGTACCATCGAACGGAGTCCAAACGTGCCACGCTGAGTTAATACATACAGATGAATCCACACATTCAGTTATACACCGTGCCACAGCAACACCAAATACCTCAATGAGGGCTTATTCTTCTTATACGTGGCATATTTATGTTGGCGTTTTGTCTATTTTAAATTCGCAAAAAGACTTACAGTCCAACCTAAAATGGAGCGGCTGGTAGTGTGTATTCTTTACCGTAGTGTTAATCATCTTGTTTAATAAAATCCACTGAAGACAAACCAAAATAAAGTTAAAAATGTTTAATTAAAAAAAATAGCCTAAATATCGTTAGAAAATAAAAATAAGAAACAAGCTTTGCAGCGAACTTCACTAACAAACGTGCTGTCGAAATTGGATTTACCAATTGCTCAGTGTTGCCGCCGCGCTATTTCGGTATGCAACATACATTTTGTATGAGCATGATAATTTTTGACAGTTAAAACACGCAGCGCCAATTTAAATATGACTGTTATTTTATTTTGTTGAACTCAATTTTGATATGAATATTTATTTTGGAAATACCCTAACAATTTCAACTAAGAACAGTGATGTACCACAACACCAAATAGCAGTTTGGTCGTGTGACAGTTGGGTTGACTTTCAGAAGACCAAACTGAGTTGAGTTGTGAACCGCAATAGGACCATTAAGTAAAGCTGCAAAAATTTAACCCAATTTATCTTCCATACATAAATTCCCAGAAAGCCTAAAAACTACATACACATACCAGCTCTAGTTCAATCGACAATATGACGGAGACAATGAATAATTTCATGACCAACATAAACAATTTTATGAATAATATGCAGGGCATGTTTCAGGAGATGATGCGGAATCAGAACATGATTTTGCAGACCCTTCTTAGACAAAAATAAAATGACCCACTTGCGTATTTGCTACTGGAATGCGAACGGGTTATCCCAACATAGGTTCGAGGCAGAAAATTTCCTACATAGGCAGGAAATAGACATCCTTTTGGTATTCGAAACACATTTTACTGTAAAGAATTCCCGGCCGTCATTGTGCGTAAAAACGTGAGGCACTTTGTTATGCCAGAATTTGGGAAGGATTACATTCAGGCAATCTCTATAAGTCTTACTGATTTTTATACGACAATTTCATGTGTATATTTTCCTCCAAGACACATAATTGATAGCGACAATTTCAAAAGCTTCTTCGCAACATTGGGACACAAGTTCCTGGCAGCAGGAGACTACAACGCTAAGCATACCCACTGGAGCTCTAGACTTATTTGCGCAAGAGGTAGGCAGCTGTACAATGCTATTGCTCAAAATAGTCTAGATAACCTTACAGACGTTGTTACTTGTGCAGCTAGGAATGCAACTCCTAGGTCCTCCTCCAGAAAATAACACCCCATCTAGGAGAGTGAAATATTATTCCAGAACATCAGTTCGGCTTCCGGGCTGGCCATGGAACTACAGAGCAGGTTCACAGAATCGTCACTGCTGTCAGGTTGTCCTTAGAGAAAAAACTGTTTTGTTCAGCATTGTTCATTGATGTCTCCCAAGCATTTGATAAAGTTTGGCATGACGGTCTCCTCACAAAAGTAACACGACTTCTCCCTGCAAACACCCACAAGCTGATTAAAAGCTATTTGACTGATAGAACATTTAAGGTACGGTCAAAAAATTTATTTTCTCCAGTTAAGAATATTTTTGCCGGCGTTCCCCAAAGAAGTATACTTGGCCCGCTATTATACATCGTTTATACATCTGACATGCCTACAAATCGAAATATTATCACGTCAACGTTTGCAGATGACACGGCATTCTTAAGTGTGAACAAAGATCCTAAAATTGCATCTGAGCACTTATAAATTCATATAAACGAGCTGGAAGGTTGGCTAAATAAATGGAAAAACAAAGTAAATCCATTAAAATGTGCCCATGTGACTTTCACACTAAGAAAGGCAAATTGTTCGCCAATAAAAATAAATAACGTCATTGTTCCGGTAGAAACCCTAACTAAATATCTAGGAATCCATCCAGACAGACGCCTAACATGGTCACGTCACATTGAGGCCAAAATCTCAGCTATAAAACTAAAAACAGCTCGACTAATGTGACTAATAGGTCCATATTCATCTCTTTCTTTGGAATATAAAGCCATTATTAAGCCAATCTGGACAAATGGCATTGAGCTATGGGAAATTGCGTGTGCATCTAACATCCAAAAGTTACAAAGACAGTCGAATATTTTACGAACAATAGTCTGCGCCCCCTGATATATAAGAAATGAGAACATCCACAGAGATCTAGAAATTCCAACGGTTCGGGAGGAAATTGGGAAATATTGTACTAAGTACGTACACAAACGGACGACCCATCCAAACGCCCTGGCCAGGGGCCTGTTACAGTTCGACGGACACAGGAGGCTTAAGAGAAGTGATACCTTGCGCCTAGCGAGAAGAGACATATAACTTTTTTATTTATACGTAGAATATTTCTTTTATTCTTAAGATTTGAGTACAAGTGACTAGTTATTACATTGGTAATTATTTAAGTTTTTTATCTTTTTTTACAGTTAAGGTTTGGGTACTTATTGTAATTTTCATATAGAAAGATTCAATAATAATAATAATAATAAAAAACATACATAAATAGCAAGAAAAAGCATCTCCTCCAATATATTTTAAGAAGACCAGCAACTATTAGATATTAACAAATTTTCTAAATTTTTTTGTTTAGAAATAGCTTTTTTACAAATTCCATAGAATTCAACCCCGTTTATATAAAAATTAGAAAAACAAAAATTCTAAATAAGTTACTTTTTGTTAATTAAGTAGGAAATAGTGTTGTGTATTAAATATTACTCGGAAATGCCCGTCTAGTGACTGCTGGCCAGATCTGATGTTTTCTTTATTTAATATTTTTTGTCGCGTGTTCATTTTGCTTTACTCCTGTATGTAAGTATGTATACGCTTGTGTCTGTGCATGCACATACATATACATTTAGTGTTAATACACGTAAAAAAGAAGGAACATACCTATCAAGTAGATTTACCATAAGTTAAGTGTAAATTGCAAATGCATTAAAAGTTTTTAACGTAAAAAATTAATTAAGCGTGTGCTTAAATTAAATAACATCAAAAGTTAAGACATATTTTCACAACTATACATACATATAGTGTATATATATACATACATATAGCGTAAAAGTGCCGATAGTCGGCAGTTTAACGTTTCTCCTTTTTTCAAATTAGTATAATTTTATAAATAACTAGTATTTAACTCGCTACTTCGTCAGCGAAATATCATATTGTAGATAATATAATTTATTATTTCGTTGTAGACGATTTAATTTCAGTTCAAGGTTTTTTAATACAAATAAAATCAAAAGGTATTGATTTTTCTATTTACTAAGCATCATTTGAGCTCAGTCTGATAGTTCTAAATTCGTTACTGTTAAAAAATCAAAACGTAGCATTCAAATGAATAAAAAAGTACTGTTTTGATTCTGAATGAATTTTTACTTTGCTAAATAGCGTTTGACCCCAATTTAATAGTTCTAGGGTTGTTGGTATGTACCCATATATTCAATAAAAAGCACAATTATTTGCATTTATGGTTTTCCATCTTGCTTCAGACCATTTGAGCCAAATCTCGTACTTTTAGATTCCTTAATAACAAAATATCAAAATGTATAAAAAAAAGTAATAAAAAGTACCACATATCCCGTAATAAATTTTTACTTTCCTCAAGACCGTTTGACCGTACTTCTAGGTTCCTTTGCATTAAGAAGCTTAAAAGTATCATTAAAATTAGTAAAAAGTACCATATTGTCCCTTTGTTGTTTTTTTTAATTTGCTCAGAAACGCAAAATCGAATTTATAGGTTCCTTAATAATAAAATATCAAAAAGTACCAACAAAATATATAAAAAGTACTATTTTGTCCCTTTAATGGTTTTTCACTTTGTTCGGGATCGTTTGAGTCCAACCTTATAGGTTCGTTTTCATCAAAAAGTACTTAAGCCTTTTGCTGACCGACGGTACTTATAAGTACTAGCTCAGAAAATAAAAACAGAATCAATTTTTATTGTTTTTGAAAAATAAATAATTTTTTAATTTATTTTAATTTGGTATTCCAACGATAGTCAAGCTTAAGACTTTTTGCAGAGGTATGATGCCAAACGAAAGTAACATTCTGTGAAATATTTTCACAAATATTGAATGTTTTAGAGATAAGTCTTTGTCACCAGTGGATAACTTATCTGTCCGAAGAAGAACGTAGACTTACAGCCGAAGACTTATTCAACCCAATTATGGATAAAAATTCGCCGGTAGTTTTTTTGCTTTTCCTCTTCCTCTTATCATTAACAAAATTTTTACTGTTTTTAAAATAGAAAGTTCTCTGATTTGGAATATTTTTTTTAAAAAACTAAAATTTTTCTTGAAAAAAAAAAAATAACTGGGGTAAATTCATAATTCGTCTGATCGTAAATTTGGAATACCTGCTGTTATGGGATGTATTGACCATACCCACAATAATATTATAGTCCAAAACTAAAACGTTTCCTCAGCAAATATGAAGTGAAAAAATATTAGCGAAAAGTGAACAAATTTTATGGAAAAAAAATATTTACGATAAGGGGGAATTTCTTGAAGTAAACATTTTTTCATGATGTCTATCTCAATTGAATTACTTAAATTTTATTTTTTATGGCAGTTATTCATGATTGCAAATATGTGAAATGGAAATAAATTACGAGTTAAAAATTATACATGATAGGGGTGATTAATTCTAATTTTATTTATACCTTTTGGCACCTTTTTTCTCCCTTGAAATTTATTTTTTAAATAGAGTTTTACAAATTATAAATAGAATGTTCATATGCTGCATCAATTTATATAAAAGTACATATTTAGAAATAGTAGTAAAAAGGCGTACATATTTTAAAAAAGTGCCAATATACATTATAGACCTTTTTAAGAAGAGAAGAATACAATTTAGTTTTTGCTGCTGTGATTGTTACTTTGAAAAATAAATGGGGTTAAAAAACGTACCAACATTAATTTTTCAACCTTTTTATCCCTCAAATGTACGAATATCAAAAAAGTAATAAATACCCCTCCGCTTATTTTTTAGTAGAATACTTTATTTAAAGTTTGACTCTATCTCTAGTAGTTAATTAGATATAAGAAGTCCGATTTTACCCGTTTTTACCTCTTAATATTCGAATTTCTAAAAATCCGTAGCTTTAGCCGTTTGGTCTGGTCGATGATAATAAGTCAGTCAATTAGTCAGTAATGTTACTCTTTTATAGGTATAGAAGATCATTGTACAGGGTGGCACACAAATAACTTTTTTATTTTTTAACATAATTTATTTTTTCTTTTTGCAGATTATAACTGAACTCTTGGAAATTTAAAATGAATACGTACAGTCCACAACAACGCATTAAAATTATCGATTTTTATTATTCTTCTCAACGATCAATTGTTCTGACGCAGCGAAAATATCGCCGTTTTTTTTAACGTAAGATCAGCGCCCACATCTTCCATGATTACAAGTTCAGTTCGCCGTTTTGAGGAACTGAGTTCAGTTGCCGACCGTCCAGGAAGAGGTGTTCATCGAAATATTCGTACTGAAGACACCGTGGAAGCTGTGCAGCAGTGTTGCAAATGATCCATCTGTCTCAACTCGTCGCCGTTCCGGCCAATTGGGTATACCCAGAACAACATTACATAGAATTTTAAAGCTGGATCTTAAGATGTATCCATACATAGTTCAAATTGTGCAACAGCTTCTATCGCAAGACCCCCAACAACGACTATAATACGCTCACTAGGTCTCATTTGGGCCACCCGTTACTATTTACTTTAATAACATGCTGTAATATTATAGTATTGGGTATATTTAAAAATAAATTTTTTTTTAAAAATTATTAAAAAAAAATTGAGTAAATTATAGTTTTTTTTTTTTTAAAGATGCACCACATATGCCAGTAGTCGACATACATGTGTCAATGCTCACCATATTATTTTGCCTTAAATTTTTTCAAAGCACTCAGTTGCCGATTCCAGAAACATGATCCTGTATTCGTCAGGCTTGAAATTACTTAATAAAACGTTCTGCCGATTAATGGCAAAACGCAATTTACGACTAGTCGGCACGAAACGACGACTACAGGATATAATTAAAATTGTTTTGTGTTTAAGAGCGGCATCATTAAAAAGTAAGAAAACATTATATTTTTCACTAATTTTTTACTTATCAACAACAATATTTCAACTGTTTTTTTTCCATAGAAACTATTAAAGGGCGGTTACATTTTAAGGACTGATGTTGAATGTGAACCACACCTAAACGTCAAGTTTTTTTCTGCACTTTATTTGACATTTCTCAATTTCACACTAACTCAATTTGAACCATGGAAAGACAGATAATCGAGCAACGCGTTAAAATTATTCAGGCTTATTATGAAAATGGGCGTTTACATCAAAATGCATATCGTGCTTTTTTCGGTCAATTTAATCGTCCAAATGTGCGTACAATCGGAAAAATCGTGCAAAAATTTGAGCAAACCGGGTCTGCAGGAGATGTGAAAACACCAGTGCATGCACGTACTGCAGAAAATATTGCTGCTGTTAGCGATAGTGTGGCTGAAGAGCCTTCCACCTCAACTCGTCGCCGTCCGCAACAAATGCACCTCTCACGCTCGTCGTTGATGAACATTATGCATAAAGACTTGCACTTACACGCTTACAAGGTGCAATTGACTCAAGAACTAAAACCTCTTGACCACTCCAAACGTTGTCAATGGTCAGAATGGTGGCAAGAAATGGCAACAATGTATGATAAATTTTCGAAGGAAATCATCTTCAGTGATGAGGCACATTTTCACCTCAGTGGATTCGTCAATAAGCAGAAAAACCAATGCATTCACAAAGAGTGACAGTTTGGTGCGTTTTATGCGCTGGCGGCATCATGCGGCCGTATTTTTTCCAATATGAGGCCGGTCAGGCAGTTACTATGAATGGTGTTCGCTTTCGTGATATGATAACGAACTTTTTATGACCCGAATTGGAAGATATGGATATGGACGATATGTGGTTTTAACAAGACGGTGCCACTTGCCACACAGCTAACGAAACAATGGCTCTTTTGCGTGACAAATTCAATGGCCGTGTTATCTCACGTGGTGGCGATGTCAATTGGCCGCCAAGATCATGTGATTTGACACCGTTGGACTTCTTTCTTTGAGGTTATTTAAAAAAAAAGTGTACGTCGATATGCCAGGTACAATTCAAGAGCTAAAGGATGAGATAATTCGGCACATTATGCCTCAGCGTCATCGAAAATTTGGACCATCGGATGGAGGTGTGCCGCTGAGGTTGCGGCGACCATTTGGCCGATATTTTGTTCCATACATAATTGAACCATACCATATTATCATTATAAAAAGAAATGACAATAATTTCCTAAATTATGACAATAATTTCCTAAATTATTGTCATTTATTCAAAATCAACATCGGCCCTTAAAATTTAACCACCCTTTATAATATGTAAATAGCTCCAAATAAAAGCTTTACCAACCCATTCCAAATTGGTCTTGCCGCAAAATTTTTCCTAATAAAACATTCACTTCTGCAGATAAAGTCAAATTATGAAAAAACTTCTCATTTCAGTAAGATGAACTTATTTGAAATAGAGATTTGAGTATATTAATTAACCAAACATGGTTTTTTTTATAAATTATGAACTCTATTATTATTATTTATTTAAGTTTTAAAAACAAAAATAAGAACTACTATGATTGGTGAAATTACGAGTGTTTACCCTATTTCTTTTGGCTACAAACTTCAATACCACAAATAGTAAGTCAAATCAAATTCAATTGATAATCAATATACATATAATACATACATACATGTGTGTATAATAATAATGAATAATTCGTCAGCTTAGAGGGTAAACCCGCTTCTTATTTGGCCATTTTCATTAATTAAAATTAAATCACATTAATTAACTTTCATTGTTTCCTAGTACCATGACGCTCTATTAATTTTTGAAGATGCTTTGTTAGAATATAACGAGGAAGCTATGGAGATAGCTGGTTTATCGTCAGTAACTTGAATATATTTTGCCCGGAATGAATATATCGCCTGCTGTGTCAGAAAAGGCGTGTGCTTTTTGTGGACAGCCAATGATCAAGTGGTTGTGCGGCAGCAACTTTCCACCTTAATCGTTTAGTCCAATGGGCAAGTGGACACCTCTGACTCGAAAGATCACCCTTCAGCCGTGGCTTGCACTCTCTTCAAAAAAACTCACCCATTTCAATAAAATGTTTGTCAAGAAATGTTGCCAGTAATCTACTAAGCATTCAGAGTACCGTCTGATGAAATGGTTCTTATAAATATGCTATTCCCTTCTAAATAAGCAATAAAATATCATGAGGAAAACTTGTGACCACATGTTTTCGCTGGTTGCTGGGGTAGATCAGCGGTTTTCAGGATTGTATATAAAATTCACTGTGGGTAATAGAACTACAAATAAAGATATTTTATTGAAAGATAGATCCTATAGAGTTTGCTGTTAATTTAAATTTCTTAATTTAGGTATTAACGCTTAAAAGAACACCAAAATATGCTCACGCAAACGAACACCAGGGCCTGGCTGGGACTACATAAAGGGTGTTTTTATAGACGTATAGAACTTTAAATTGCAATAAAACAACGATGGATTATTCGATTGACATGAATTTTATTTATCCGAAAGATAATCTTGTGGCATTACATTTTAAATATGATTTCTGGCATATGACCGCCACGGCTGGCTCGGATGTAGTCCAATCTTGACGTCCAATTTTCGATGACTTTTTCCAACATTTGTGGCCGTATATCGGCAATAACACGGCGAATGTTGTCTTCCAAATGGTCAAGCGTTTGTGGCTTATCCGCATAGACCAATGACTTTACATAGCCCCACAGAAAGTAGTCTAGCGGTGTTAAATCACAAGATCTTGGAGCCCAATTCACAGATCCAAAACGTGAAATTATGCGGTCACCAAACGTGTTTTTCAATAAATCGATTGTGGCACGAGCTGTGTGACATGTTGCGCCGTCTTGTTGGAACTACAGCTCCTGGACATCACGGTTGTTCAATTCAGGAATGAAAAAGTTAGTAATCATGGCTCTATACCGATCACCATTGACTGTAACGTTCTGGCCATCATCGTTTTTGAAAAAGTACGGACCAATGATTCCACCAGCCCATAAAGCGCACCAAACAGTCAGTTTTTCTGGATGTAACGGTGTTTCGACATACACTTGAGGATTAGCTTCAATCCAAATGCAGCAGTTTTGTTTGTTGTCGTAGGCATTCAACCAGAAGTGCGCTTCATCGCTAAACAAAATTCGCTTATGAAAAACGGGAACAACGGCATTTATTTTCGAAATAAAATTGCATTATTTGCAAGCGTTGTTCTATCGTGAGTCTATTCACGATGAATTGCCATGCCAAACTGAGAATAAATCACTTGACAGCTGTTAAATCGGTCGCCATCTTGAACAGTAATGCCAACTTAAAGTTCTATACGTGTATAATAAACACCCTTTATTAGCCAATCATTTGATCCATGATATCTATATTTGTTTTAGTTGATTCCGGTTTTTTCTTCACTCTAATAACAAACGTTGGTAATAAAATAATGTTATCGTAAAATCCAAATTCACTTAATAACACTTCTCGTTTTTTTTTCATTTCTAATGGCATAAATTTTTTTGCTTCTAAATGTATTAACGAAATCTACTCCAATATTCTTTAACCATTAGATGTATGGATGCGGTAAAAAAGTTTTCGACAACAATTGTTCTACCAGAACCCTGATAACGCATCGCAAATTGCAATAGCTCATTTTATCCATATTTTCAGCTCAAATTTGGTTCTGATATTTTTCAGTAAAGATCTTTCCTTCTAAAGGAAAATGACATTTTGCATCAAATGCAAACCATATTTTTATTCCACATTTAGCGGAGTTTGAAGAATATGCCGTGTAGGCTACCTTCTTCCTTTAAACGAATACCGTATTTCACCGACACTAATATTTTTATGCGGTTTATAATTATTTTTAAGAATTAAGTTCAAAAAGTTATAAATATTTCGCATTAGCAGCTGCTTTTTTGATGATACCTGTCCAGGCTTTGGTGGTATAAATAAGAATAAAAAATTTTAGAGGGCAACTGCTCCGCCCACACATAAAATAACCACAGTTCCTCTTGAATTTTCTACACAAAACACTGTATTTGTGGAATTTATAAAAAATCAGGCTGGTAGGTTTTTATTATCTATATAAAAAACTAACGAGTTAAATTCGGCTGTGCCGAGTTTTATATACCTTTAACTGTGTTAGCCAAATATTCAAATTTTTTCACTTTCCACATTCTTCTTAATGAGCTCTTATTATAATACAAGCGTTCAACTCGTCAAAAAAAATTTTGAATGAAAAACGAAGCACATAAATATCAAAAAACTAAAAAAATTATATAATGGAAATGGCTAGTTTATTAAGCTTGAGGTCATATTAAAAATAAAAATTTATTTATTATTGAAGTGATATATCGATAAAAAAATAAATTTTTATAATAAAATCTCAACTTAATAAACTAGCCTTTCAATAAAAAAAACAAATAAAAAATTATATAGAATTAAAAAAAAACAACATATATTGATAAAAATAATTTTCTTGGAATACTTATTGTTTTATTAATCCTAAAATAAATAATTAATTTCGGTTTAAGAAACTAAAATTAACGAGTTCTAAGAAACAATCCTTTCTGAGAACCTCATTTTTAAAAGCAATAAAATATCTGCTGTCACTCAATTTTTAAATTAATAAAAAAAGAAATTCTAAGAAAGATAGATATCCAATAGGAATACAAATTATATATAATTTAATTTACGAGTAATTTTCCAAACATTTGTAAAAATTTTTTAAGCCGAACATATTTAATTAAATATTTAATATACGACAAAAATTGAAAAAATTCTCTTTCATAAAGTTGTTTGCATACGTAATGCTATTACACTAAAAGCATTAAAAACACACACACACACTTTTTACGTTTCGTTTTTTTTGTGTACAAGCATTACGCACATTGCAGCATAAACAAGTTAAATTCGGCAGTGCCGAGTCTTATATACCCTTCACTGTGTTATCAAAATATTAATATTTTTCACTTTCCACATTCTTCTATAATATCAAAACAATAGAAAAAGTTAAATAAGTGAAGATAAATATTCCGTGTTAAATATGCTCTAACGTACCCCATTATGTTTTTTTAGTATTTGTAAATATATTTTCAGTATTAATGGCATATTTATCAAATACCTCTTACGTCATTAAATATTATTATCTATATTTGTAACCTAAAAACCAAATATTCAGATATTACTTTGGATATTTAAATTTTTTTTTAAATTTTCATATACTCCAGTAGTGTTGTTCTCAAAGATTTTGGCAGTTTCCGTTTTGCATCATAAAATAAAAACTACGAATTTTTCAGAAAATGTTAAATCACTTTCAAAACGTTTAGAACCTACAGATTAAATTCCTTTTTGATTTTGGTAATTTTCATGGGCAAAATCATGAACGGTACTTCGGCAAAGTGGGGAGTGGAGAGTGTTGTTCTTAAGGATTTTGGCAGTTTCCGTTTTGCATCATAAAATAAAAACTAAAAATTTTTCAGAAAATGTTAAAACACTTCCAGAAAGTTTAGAACCTACAGACTTAACTCCTTCTTAATTTGGTAATTTTCCTGGACAAAATCGGGAATGGTACCTCGGCAAAGTGGGTAAAGGTAAAAGTCCCTCAGAAGAAGAGTACTGGGGAATGAGGGAATTTCAAAAATTTTTTAAAAATAATGCAAAGTTTTTTCTGAGTACTTGGGCAATAGATTACAAATCTAGATGACCTCTTATTTAAAATGATATGTGCACCAATCCGTAATATTCTATGGTTCGTTTGCAATATCGTAGAGAAATCAGCGTATATATGCACATTTGTATCTACATATGTATGTACTTATATGTCTATTAAACATATTTATAAATATGTCATAAATACTCGAAATATATTTACAAATACTAAAAAGCATAAGGAATTACGTGAAAACATATTTAACTAACCAGATTTATATTCACTCACTTCAAAAAATTATGTGACTGAAACACTTATTTATTAAGCTTGAGGTCGTATTAAATATGAAAAATTTATTTATTTATTATTGCAGCGAAATATCTATAAAAAAATAAATTTTTATAATACGACTAAAATTAAGGAGTTCTAAGAAACAACCCTTTCTGAGAACTTCATTTTTAAAAGCAATAACATGTCTGCAGGCACTCAATTTTTAAATTAATAAAAAAAGAAATTCTAAGATTTCTTTTCATTTAATTTTGAAAATTTTTGTAAAAATTTTTAAGCCAAACATATTTAATTAAATATTTAATTTTCGAGTAAGATGTCTGTATTCGTAATACTATTTAACTCAAAGCAATAAAAGCCACACACACACACATACACTTTTTTTATTTTTCGTGTTTGTGTGTATAAAGCATTATGCACATGATAGCTAAAAAATTAAAAAAAAAAAAAAAATATAGCAAAGCAAAAACAAAACAAATTTTAATGAAGATGTGATATGCCGGTTGTATTTTTGATTTTTCTGGTCCATTTGTGACCCATCTTTCTGATTTTTTTGCATAGACATTACGACTGTTATTTTTAATAGAACTGCTTACCACGTTTTATTGTCTGTGTTGTAGTTTAGACAAATTACGCAAAAACGCACCAAAAATGGTCAAAAATAGAGGTATTCGCAATTTTTTACTCATAGTTCCGCCATTTATGAACCCATTCAACTGAGTTTTGGTTACGATACTACGAATGCGATGTTTAAAAAAACTGCGTACTACTTTTTTCAGTTTAGATAAAACACGCAAAAAAAGTAAAGCCATAATTAATGAAAATCTAAAATTTCGGTTATAGTTTTGATAGTCCTCGGCCATTTGTGGACCGATTGCTTTCATTTTTAGCACAGGTATTATGATTTATACTTCAAACAAAACTGCATACCACGTTTTTTTGTCCGTTTCTTCGTTTAGACAAAATAGACAAAAAACCCTCTCAAAAAATGGTCAAAAATAGAGGTAGTTTTGGTTTTTGACTCATAGCTCCGCCATTTATAAACCGATCTGGCTGAATTTCAATAGCAATAGGCTTACAGCAACAACTGACCGTTTGGTATGCTATTCTTTTCTGTATGTTGTCTAGATTCTTCTGAAAGTTGATTTCAACGACTACACGGACAGACAGACGGAAAGACAGACAGACGGACATTGCTAAATCGACTCCGCTACTTATAAGGATCCAGAATATATATACTTTATAGGGTGTCCCATGTACGGTGTAGAAATTACAAATGGAATCACAAAGTTATATATACCCTTCTTACGTACAGTGGAAGGAAATGCAAAACAAAAATTAATGAATATGTGAAATATCGGTTAAATTTTTGATATTTCTCGGTCATTTGTTGTCCGATTTGTCTCGTTTTTCGCACAGACATTACATATGCTATTTCTGTTAAAAAAATGTTAATACATTTTTTTTTCCTTTTGTAATTTAGACAAAATACGCATAAAAACAAAGAAAAAATTAAAAAAAATCTGAAATATCGGTTATATTATTAATTTTTCTCGGTCATTTCGAACCGATCGTTCTGAGTTGTGGCACAAACATTACGACTGTTTTTTTATGTTAAAACTGTATACCACATTTTTTGGTCTGTTATATACTTTAGACAAATTACGTAAAAAACGCAATAAAAATGGTCAAAAAATTGATGTAGTGGCGATTTTTGACTCATAGCTCCACCATTTTATTTGTTTATTGTTTCCATACACAACAAGACTAGGTCTTATAATTATAGTGCAGGAATTTTATGGATCTATTCAGCTGAGTTTTGGCCCAGATACTATGAATATGATGTTTGAAAAAACTGCCTACTATTTCTTTTTAGTTTAGATAAAATACAAAAAAAAAAACAAAGCAAAAATTAATAAAAATCTAAAATTTCTTTTTTTTTTTTTGGTATTCCTCGTCCATTTGTGGATCGATTGCTCCGATTTTTTGCACAGAATTTATGGCTGTTATTTCTAATAAAACTGCATATAAAGTTTTTTTTTTCTCCCTGAAAATGGTCAAAAAATAGAGGTAATTGCAGTTCAGAGTTCATAGCTCAGCCATTATGGACAAATTGGGCAGAGTTTCAATAGCAAACTGATAACAGAAACTTCAACAAATTGACATGCAAAACTTTTCTGTAGGTCTTTGAGGGACTTCAGAAAGTTGATTTCAACACACGGACAGACGGACATCGCCAAATTGACTTGGCTATTTATAAGGATCCAGAATATATAAACTTTATAGGGTGCATCATGTAAAGTGTAGAAATTACACACGTAATGGCAAACTTATACTATATGCCCTTTTCACTTTTTTGTGAAGGGTATAAAAAGGATCAAAAATGGCTGGCCAGGCCCTGGAGTTTAATTAAATATGTTTGGTCTAAGAATTATTTTCAATTATATTAAATTTAATTAATTTTGATTTCTTATTGGAAGGCTTTCTTAAAATTTCTAATTTTTAAAGCTTAAATTTGAGTAGCTATAGACATGAACACTATTAATTTGAATTTCTTTAAATGAAATTAATTATTTATTTATGATTAAAAAAAAATGGGTATTCACAGAAAATTATTTTAATAAATATTTGACATTTCATTGAAAGAATTCAGTAATTTATATTAAATAAATAAAATTCATTAAATAAAAAATCAATTGAACCATAAACACATGCTGTTAAGCAATATTGAATGAATGTTATTATTCGAATTGAGTACTTTGAACGATAGTCCGAAGTATCTAAGCTATTAGCGTAATCCCATATTTTAGTGTAAATAGCCAATTTTTTAACGCTGTTTATGTTAACGCTTAATTTTTAGAAACGCTAAACGAACTGTATTTGTCTATAACAGTGAAGGGTATATAAGACTCAACACAGCCAAGTTTAACTTTTTATTTTTTATTTTACTTGAGCTTTTGTTATTTAAGCAATTATCGCAAAATTCAATTCAAATGATGCAATTATTTAAATATTTAACTTTAATGTTTGACGCAGATTTTCAGATATGACCCAAATATAGATTTTTTAAGAGGCAAAGTCGTCATTCAATCATTATTTCTTATTTGTAAAATTGAAAGAAACACAAAGAGTACTACGGCATATTTGATGGCTTGAGTTCAATTTTACAAGCTTGCCTAATTTGCAATGAAAATTGTTTGCCCGTCATATACATTTTATTACTGTTGTTCATATTTAAATGGAAAATAACACGCTGTAAGGAAAAATTGTTAATACAATTTTCAAATGCCGGAAATGTTTACTCCACTTTAAATGAAAATAATATAAGATACATTTTGTCAAGCGATTTCGTTTGCTTTGTTTTGATACATTTCCCCCACCACTAAATCATGGCACATATATTGAAACCCTAACGCCTAATACATGAAATAGGCAAATACCCTGGTAACTGCTTATGAAGGATGTTGCAAAATCTTAATTTTTAAATGTTCTTTTCTATTTTTCAATGAAATTGTCAGTGTGTATAAGTAAAGAATGGACATTTTGATAAACAAACATCTGTCTTTAGCAATTGCCAACAAAACAGAGGCGTAGACTGTAATAACAGAATTTCACTCAGCAATAATAAATAACTTGGCTCTATGTGCGAAAGTTTTAATTATTTTGTTGAAATACTTAAAATGAAAAGGGGCTGATGCAGTTACCGTACCTACGTCTTTAAATAAAAAAAAAATTACAAATAATAATTAAAAAGCGAATGAGAGTTTTGTCTGTATAACGTGATGGTGATGACGAGAACGATTAAGTTTAAAATGCTAAAATATAAAATATTATATTTTGCTGTCTTTTTTAATTTTTTTTTTTTTTGTTGCTATTTTTATCATTAATTGCTAAGCGAACAAAAAAAATGGGTTCGCTTTTAATTAATGCTTTATTTGATAAAAAAAAAAGGTACACCAGACATTTTAAGGAAACAGTTCTGTTTTATATTTTTACTATTTTTTTAAGGACTTTAGTTACACTGACGCAATTATTTCTAAGGAATTTGAAATCCCTTTGATTAAAATACTTAAATTATTTGAAAATTCGTTATAAAACCTACAATAGATTAAGGTTAACAAGGCACATGAATTACATATAAAGCTCATTTACTCACTACGGCCAAAATAGACCTATTGTCTAGTATTCATTAAGAATTCAAAGTCTTCTTTGGGTAATTTGTTGTAGTAAGTAGCGAAAATGGGTCCAAATTAGAATATTAAAGTGACACAATATGTGTTCTGCTGTCTCTTCTGTCTTCGTTATATAACATGCAGCGGTCATTTTATCTGATCCTCATATTCGCCAAGTGTTTCAATGCTCTTCAATGTCCAGTCATGAATCCAGACAATGAGAATTCCTGACCGAGTCAGGATAAGTAATTCATTCGTTTTCTTTCGAGATCGGAATGGCATGAATGATTTCGCTAACATGATACCTTTTATTTCCAGCTAGTATTGTTCCAGCCATTCTCTAGAACTGAGAGCTCAAGGACAGTCCGCAGAATGTTTCTTTGGCAATGAATTTTTTTAGCCGTGAATTTTCTTGCGAGTTCGCTTGCTTTCTCATTGCCGACATATCCACTATGACCTAGCACCCATATCAAGTGAACTCTCTTATTATATGCTGCTTGTATTAGAAGTATTAGGTAATCCCAGATCAGGTTTGATCTTATTTCAAAGTCACTGAGTGCAAGTTAAGCCGATCTACTGTTATTTGTATCTCTATTTTGTTCCTTTCTTACGCATAGTTCTATGGCATGTATTCCAGCCTGAAAAACTGAGTTCTCTAGACCCATAATGACAAAAGAGCTTCTTCCGAGGTTTCGACCAAATACCCCTGCTCCAACACTCTCAACCGTTTTCTGTTTTGTTTCCAATTAACCATATTTGAACGTACCATATTACTGGCATTTTTGTGATAAAATTTTAATTGTAACCATAGGTATGTTCATAATTAATAGTAAACATATTAGCCTTTATCAAAAAAAAATTAAGGTAAAGTAGTATACACACAGAAAACAATTTCGGTCGTGCTAACTAATTTTGTTTCCAATCTAAAATTCGGTTGTGATATATATGTAATGTTACATGCCTTGGCTACATGCGCCACATTTCGATTTTGTGATAAAACAACATTTCATGTACTATCAAAATTTTAACATACTCGTATGTAGCTACTATTTAAGATTTTTCTACGTGCATGAAAACAAAATGATAAACTTATCGTGACGTTAGAGCTACATGCACATGTGGCTTTTTACATTTCGTGTACGGCGGGCTTTACACAAATCACTTGTAATATTTAAAAATGAAGCAAATCTTTTAATAATTAAAAATAATAATAAATCTTTATTTATTTATGGTATGATACGAGTACAAATCAATTATGATCATTAAATAACATATTGTGTAAAATTGTCGTTTATTTAAGATTTAAAAAGAAATTGAATATTTCTCCAAAAGTACCAATATTCTCTAGTTTGCAACTGTGACAAAAGCTCATAATTACATTATACCTAACTAAAAGTTTCTATAAAATTGCTTAAGCAATTGACAGACTTTTCGCTCAATTTTGCCCGTAGTTTAAGTTTTGTTATGCATATTATAGTTATAGGCCTTTACTCTTCCAATTACACAGTCAACATCCTCCTTACTCTACTATTCGTATTGGAAATCATTTAATAGATTATGTTGAATTCCTTAAATGCCTAGGTGTGATCATTGACTCTACACTTAACTTCGAGACTCACATTAACTCCTTATCCTGCCAAATTTCTTTCATTTTAAGAAGACTGTATACTAGGGCGGGTCGATTTGTATGGAGGCAAAAAAATCGCTCAAATTACAAGGAAAATCGTATTCTAGGGATCAAAATAAGAAACTTTGCCGAAGGAACCATGCCTCTAAAATGTATTTTGATGTCCCGACTTTTGACCCGAAGGGTTAATAATCTTTTTATATTTTCTTTTCTATTACTAAGTAAAATTTATTTTTTCATTTCATTCTGACTGAATAAATTTCTAAAGAGAAAAATAAACTTCAAAAATAAAAAAGCATAGCCATTTCGCTGATTTTTTCTTGTAAAGTGCCAAAAATGGTGATTTTTTTAAAATGTTTGTATGGGGAAGCCCGCAGGGGTGGTTCCAGGAGATGTGCCACTGGCATAGGTGGGTCGGCCCTCCAAAGTTAGTGGGGGTGGATCATACATTTTGACTCGATTGAGGCACTCTAAATGGGTCAAAGTGAGATTTTTCAAAATTTGACCCTTCGGATCAAAAGTCGGGACATCAAAATACATTTTAGAGGTATGTTTCCTTCGGCAAAGTTTTTTATTTTGATCCCTAGAATACGATTTTCCTTGTAATTTGTGCGATTTTTAAATCGACCCGCCATACTGTATACCCTTAAATCATACCCACCTACTCATTTAAGAATTCAACTAGCTCATATCCTACTAATGTCTAAAATAAATTATTCTCTAGAGATTTTTTCTGGGTGTCTAAGAGGCAATCATATATATTTTCAATATTAGCGTACGTGATGACGATCGTGCCACCACCCTTGTACTATTTTTTAGGTTGCAATTTTCAGTAGTATATCCGTCATCGCTTAATGCTCGTCTTTTATAAAATAATTAGGACAGGCCAACCATCTCTCCTCTTAAACTCTTTCACTTTTAATAACTCTACTAGAAATGTCCAGGTAGAAGTTCCGAAAATCTATCGCTCGGTTTTTTAACGTTATTTCATTATTAGATTTAGCCGCATTTGGAACAATTTTCACTCAGATTTGAAAATTTTTTTAACCTTATTATTCATCTAAAAACTTACTTTTAAATGGTATATTTATTATAATTATAACTATTTTTATCTACATATGTTTGTTGGTAATTTTTCACCTATCCAGTCAAAAATTCTACTTTGTGTGAGAAGAACCATTTATTATTTTTAATAACCATTTGAAGAAATCTTATTTCTAAGATTGTAGTATTTGTTCATTAAATTTAAAATAAATTCAATAAACAATATAATATTATACGAGTATTTATATAATATTCTTAACTTTTTCTCTTTAAATTCTTAACTTTTTCTCCGTAAATAATAAAAAAAAACGGTATTGATAAATTCAAATAGTGAAATTATATAAATTTTGTAAAATAAATAAAAAGTATTATAGTTAATTAAATAACCAACTGCTTCACATTTATTATTTTAATAATCTTTTGTTATTAAATATAAAATTTTTTTTAGCCCTGTACGCACTTTCTTTTTACTTTTTTGGAAATACCAAAAAAACTTATATACAATTATATTTACATACGAGTATATAAAGGGTGTTTTTTATAGACGTATAGAACCTTAAGTTGGCATTACTGTTCAAGATGGCGACCGATTTAACAGCTGTCAAGTGATTTATTCTCAGTTTGGCTTGGCAATTCATCATGAATAGACTCACGCCTGAACAACGCTTGCGTAGATTCGTCGAATGGGCCCAAAACGAGATTGCCGTTGTTCCCGATTTTCATAAGCAAATTTTGTTTAGCGATCAAGCGCACTTCTGGTTGAGTGGCTACGTCAACAAACAAAACTGCCGCATTTGGAGTGAAGCTAATCCTCAAGTGCATGTCGAAACACCGTTACATCCAGAAAAACTGACTGTTTGGTGCCCTTTATGGGCTGGTGGAATCTTTGGTCCGTACTTCTTCAAAAACGATGATGGCCAGAACGTTACAGTTAATGGTGATCAGTATAGAGCCATGATTACTAACTTTTTCATTCCTGAATTGAACAACCAGGAGCTGTGGTTCCAACAAGACGGCGCAACATGTCACACAGCTCGTGCCACAATCGATTTATTGAAAGACACGTTTGGTGACCGCATAATTTCACGTTTTGGACCTGTGAATTGGCCTCCAAGATCTTGTGATTTAACACCGCTAGATTACTTTCTGTGGGGCTATGTAAAGTCATTGGTCTATGCGGATAAGCCACAAACGCTTTACCATTTGGAAGACAACATTCGCCGTGTTATTGCCGATATACGGCCACAAATGTTGGAAAAAGTCATCGAAAATTGGACGTCCAGATTGGACTACATCCGAGCCAGCCGTGGCGGTAGTATGGCATTATTTAAAATGTAATGCCACAAGATTACCTTTCGGATAAATAAAATTCATGTCAATCGAATAATCCATCGTTGTTTTATTGCAATTTAAAGTTCTATGCGTCTATAAAAATTTTAATAAAGTTAAAATTTAGTATTGAGTTTTACGTTATATATATAAAAATGAAATTAAATTGATATCTAAGAAAAAATTAATTTTCTTATATTCTGTTGAATCTGCGGCGGATTAAAAATGGGCTTCGTCGATTCGGTGAAGAAAGTACCTAGTGTATTGATAATAAAAAAGTGCGTTTAATGTTAATAAATTCTATTATTTTCTTTAATTTTAAGGTTGACATAATTGTACTAAAGATACATATATCATTGGCCTTATAGGCTTAACTTGTATTAATTTTTGAAACCAAATAAATAAAAATAAATATATACGAGTATAAAAAAATATTTAATGTAAGTTAGAGCATTTTTGAAATCATATGACGACATGTGTGCTTACTGACACCTATGTATTGAACTGCATTTCTTTCATTAAAGTAAAAAACTAAATACTTTATCTGATCATATTTCTATAATTTATTAAAATATTCGTGGTTTAAATACGAAATTAAGTACAATATATAATCAAAGTGTTGCTTTTACATACATATATCATTGTATCATTGTTCTTATTGAAACCTGGCTTGTTGATAATATATTAAGTCCTGAAATTCTCTGTGATTGCAGTTGCTAATCGTTTGCCTTCTGAATCTCTAAAGAATGATTGAGTTTGTTGGTGTCAAAATTAATTTAAAATATAGCAACATTTTCATTCCTCCAACTTCGCCTGAAATGGGTTTAATAAAACATGTTAATGATGTAAAGAAAATTTCTCATTCTACTAATTAAAGCGAATATATTATGGCTTTTGGGGATTTTAACGTGCCGCTATTATCATGGGACTTTTCGTTGGAAATATCCTATTTTATTCCGTCAACGTCAGAAACTAGATTTTTTCATTTAGATTTTGTCAATTTTCTCTTTGATCTAAATCTTTATCAACTAAATGGTCTACAACGTCAACTCGAGACTACTGGATTTTGTACTTATAAATGATTTAATTGATGTATACATTTTCTCAGTCCGAAGATTTATACCATCCTACTATTGAAATAAAAATGTCAATGCCAGCTATTTCTGCTTCAATATATGCACTTGTTACTTCAAAGAGTAAGACTTTTTTGCTTTAGTAAAACAAACTATAGCTTATTTATTAAGATTTTATCTAATATTTACCCACTGGGTCAATTTTTTTTGGAAACTCTGATCCAATTAATAACATGCAATTCATTAACGCCATTGTTGAAACATTTTATAATAAAATATATAAGTATATTACTCAGTGAATACCTAAATCTGATCATTTTAAACGTGTTGGCCCACCTTGGAACTCCAAACTGCGTTCTGCTGTTAAAAATAAAAATAACACTCTTTACAAAAAGTATAAATTCTGGATCTTTTGCTGACTACGTCAGATATTCTGTTACTCGTGTCCACTGTAACTCTATTAATCAATCTTGTTATTACAGTTATTTAAATAAACTAAAAGAAAATTTTAAATCTGATCCAAAGACCTTCTATAAGTTTGTAAATTTAAAAAAAAGATCGAACTAATTTCCAACCATTATGCAGTGTCAGAATATTGAATCTGATGATGATCTATTAATTTGTTTGCTGAATTTTGTTCTTCTACGTATTCTGATTCTATTTTTGATGATTCTAATTATTTTCCGCTACCTAATCTACCAAATTCACCAGTATCAATTGTATTTTTTGATAAATTAACAGTAGTTAATGGAATTCTGAACTATCTGCTAATTAGATGTGTAGAAGCCTTAGCAACCCCGCTTACTATCATTTTTAATGTGTCAATCAAATATGTTAATTTTCTTACAGCTGAAAGTTCGATTAGTGGTTGTAATATTACGAAATATTCGGCTTGCGGTAAAAATCCTGATGAATAACGTTATCGAAGCAATAAAACTTAATGGAAAACACAAAGGATAAAACTTTTTGATATCAATAACAGAAATGGTTGAGACTAATATGTCATTCCATTTTAAACGGTTGCAGTTTCCGGTACGACTGATATTCACAATGACAATTAAAAATTTTTTGCGGCATTTACCTTGAAAATCAATGCTTCTCCCATGGTCAATTGTATCTTGCCCCCCCCCCCCCCTCCCCCTCGCTTCGAAATACTATCAACATTATATGCTTACGAGTCAGACAATAAATAAAAAATGTCGCGTTAAATGAACGGAATTATGATATCACAGCAAAACAATTGCAAAAAAATATTTATTTATTTCAATTGGTTATCTGAATATCCAATAAATAAAATAACTTACAATTCATTATAATTGGAAATGTAAATTTAATATACCACAATGATTAATCAAAAGTTATTTTTTTTTCTTTTTAACTATACTTATGCATATTAATATAAATAAAATTTTAAGACAAAACAACGTTTGCCGGTGCAGCTAATTGCTTATAAAATTGCTTATTCAAAATACTGATATAAACCTCAGTAATTTTGATTAAATAAATAAAATTCATTAAATAATAAGTTAAATTCGGTGGTGCTGAGTCTTATATACCTTTCACATTTTTCATTTTCAAAATTTTTATAATACAACCTCAAACTTGATAAACTAGACGTTTCAATAAAAGAGGTCAAATAAACTTACAAATAAAAAAAATTTTCTTTGAACATCTATTTTTTTTTATTAATCCTAAAATAAATAATTAATTTCAGTTCCTGAAACTAAAATTAACGAGTTCTAAGAAAAAATTCTTACTGAGAATCTTATTTTTAAAAGCAATAAAATGTCTGAAGGCACTCAATTTTTAAATTAACAAAAAAAAAAAAAAAGAAAGAAATTCTATGAAAGACATTCAATAGGTTCCGTGTGTGTGTGTGTACAAGCATTACGCGCATGTACAGCTTGAAAATTTCTATAAAAAAACAAAGCAAAAGTTAATGAAAATCTTGTAGTTTTCTCGGCCATTTGTGGACTGATTGCTCTCATTTTTTGGCACAGATATTACGACTATCATTTCTGACAAAACTAAATACCACGTTTTTTGTCCGTTTTGTATTTTAGATAAGATACTATAAAACCCACGCAAAAAATGGTAAAAAATAGAGGTAGTAGCGGTTTTTAACTCAAAGCTCCGCTATTTATTGACCGATCCGGCTGAATTTCATTTAAAATTAAAAAATAGCAACAACTGACATATTGGTATACTATACTTTTCTGTAAGTTTCCTAAGGACTTCAGAAAGTTGATTTTAACGACTACACAGACAGATAGGAGGACATCGCTTATTCGACTCCGGTATTCATAAGGATTCAGAATATGTATACTTTATATTTTTAATTTTCATTGCTAAAAAGTCTTCTCCTTTGTGTTGTCCGTTATGTATTGTTGCTTCGATAAAGTTACTCATCAGGGTTTTTACTGCAAGTCGAGTACCATTTCATATTTCAGCTGTAGATTGAGAGTTGATAGTCCTCGTAATTCCAGCAAGTTTAAAATATCGGGTGGGTAGTTGACGACATCGTTGTCGGAATTAACGGAGGCCACCAATTTGTACTTCACAAATTCGAGATCAATTTCACTTTGAATCTGAACATTTTATTCAATATGTAATTCTTATTGTTATTTATAGTGAATATTACAAACAAAAATTAATTATTTTGCAAACTGTTTAAATTTTAAGTTTTTTTTAACATTATAACGAATTAACTGAAAAATAAATGCAGATATGCATTGTTCGTATTGAAATTTATGGTCTTCACGTGATACTTCTCTGTTTTAAACAAATTTTAAGGGTGGAGTAGTAATATTCTTGGTCAATTTATTTTTTAATAAAAGCCCAAGTTGAGCTATAGCGAGCATATAAAAAAATTATCCAAATCAGTCCAGGTGTTCTCTGATTTTACATAAATTTATAAAGGGGTCGTAGTAATGGGCGTGATAAATTTTTCGTCCCGAAAAACCTAAGTTAGGTTGTGACAAACATTAAAACAAATTATTCAAAATTATCCAGCCGTTCTCTGTTTTAGATAAGACTACAAAGTATGCGTAAAAATAGGCGTGTTCAATTTCTCTTAACATAGGAATCCAAGTTGGGCTATGACGAACATATAACAAACAAATTAGCCAAATCCTTCTAGGCGTTCTCGCGTGATGTAATTAAAAATGAACGACATTTGATTTTTATATATTGTTACGAATAATCATTCTGTTGAACCACTGTGCTATTATTCATAAGAAATTGTATTTATGTATGTAAATATAGCAATTTTGTCTTTAGTGAATTCGTAGAATTTATGAGTGTAATGGTTGTGTGTGACTTATAAAGTAAAATGTGTAGTATTTATTATATAATGTGTAGTAGTGTATAAGTTTCATGTTAGTTTTAAGTATTCTAGAAATAGCTAGAATGAAAATATTCGTTTACCATTTGGCTCTATAACTTGATATACCTAGAACTATGCAGTAATATCTAGCTGTTTGTATGAGGTTCTAGGCTAAGGTGCGAAATGACCGCTACAGTTTGGCATTGCTACTACATAAATCTAGAGGGCTGTAGACTTAGGTTAAGTTAGGTTAAACAGGTCGCCCGAAAAGAAAAGAAAACAAGAGCTGGGCTCACTTGGGTCCAATGACGTGGTCCCGTTGTGATAGGCTCTAGACTTAAGTGAAACAGTATATAAGGCAATGCTGATATTGCCAGATAAGTTCAGTTCTAGTTGAGACATTAAACTGTAAACAAGGTGTGTTATAAACAATAAAGTGTCGTGACGGTTATAAAAAAGTGTGTTTCTACAATAAGGGTTGAAAAAAAGAGAACTTCTTGTGTTTTATTTTATATTAAAGAAACGTAACAATATATTGTTACGTTTTTACACTATTATAAAAGCATTTAGTTTATTAGGGTTCTTTATTGTAAAATAAAAACACAATTAGTTCTCTTTTCTCAACACTTGTTGTAGAAACACACTTTATTTATAACCGCTACAACGACACTTTATTCTTTTGAGCACACCTTGTTTACAGTTTAACTTCTTATATAAAACTTGGTCGAATTGAAATAAATTTGATTTTATTAGTTGAAATTCTAATAAATTTTACTCCAAACTGATTGAATTTATCACGCACCGACTGTATTTACTCTGGCATTTTTATCTGTGTTTCTGTTTTTTAAGACTTATAACTGACCCTAGTTTACTATTGTCTCAGTAGAAAACAGTTAAAAACACATTTTTTTTAATAATTGTTACAAGCAAAATTAAAAACAACTCTACACAAAATATATTTTTCAACATCATTAGCTCCATTCATAAGAATTTTTAAATACAATCAAAGAGTAAAAATATAATTTTTTACACCTGAATGAAAACAAACGCCTCTTTTATTTAACGAGCAAACTAAAGGGGACCAAAAAATATAGAAAATAAATTCCTTAAAGATTTTTGAAACATTTTTTTTTTTGCTAAAATAAGATAAAATATTACAAAAGGAGCAAAGAAACTACTTAACATAAATAATTGAAACAAAACTCACGATATGCGTTACTTACGAACAACCCTTTCGGTGCTTTTGCGTTTTCATTAAAATTTCAATGAATAAATGGTTTTTATTTTTTATATATTTTTTTTAAATTTTTTTCCTATTAACGGATGCTGTGGTATAGTGTTACATTTATGCACAAATGTGATTTCTATTAAAAAAAAGGAAGAAAACTGGTTCTCTAAAATATTTTTTTAAAGGCATGTGTTGCCTTTAATTAAAAACTATATGCCTTTGGCCCTTTGCTAAACAGTTGGTGGCTTTAAATAAAAAATTAAATAATATCAATTTCTGATTTCCGATTCTATATATATTTTAAATGTCTCACAGTGGCTTATTTTCCAAAAAACTATTGCAAAAATTAAAAATTCGACCATAAAATTTTGAGAAATGCAATTTTGCATATTACAAAGAACACACTGTAAAAAAATCAGTTTTCTACAAAAACTTTAGACTTGAAAAAATGTTTTCGGTAAAATTTACAACCGACTGTTACATTTTTTATTTTCTAAAAAATGTGTTTGTTTATTTTTCAACCTGATTATAAAAAATTCTTTAGCTTTTTTTACGTTAGTAGTAGTGGTTTTCCGCCACCCCATATTTGGGTCGTTTTTGTAAATTAAATAGAGTACAACTAAAAAAGTTACAGTAAGATACAGGAAATATTACATACGAGTACACACTAATTTAAGTAAACTTGACTGCCCCATCCCTGCCGTTTACCTGCAAGAAGAAAAAAACTGTCACAACCTCGTTATTAAAACCAATATACGTAGTATTGTGGGTACATGACTTTCTTGTTTAAAGTGCTTAACTTTTATATTAATGAAGATTTCGCCAAGATTTAAAAATCATTTAATAAAAGGCTTCTGACACTATAAAATTAGTGCTAACAAATTGTGTCACGCTTACATAGGACATAAGTACTTTGTATTTATCAAATATCAATGCTACTTAAAATATTTTCAGTGATAAGCTGTTATTAAATAACTACAGTCCTTAATTTTTTTTTTCGTCTTTTTTTAAACAACACGAATCCGGGAAGTTTCTTGGCGTACCTGCAGAAAACACCTAGCAAGAATCGAACCTGTAACCCCCAGATAGGTAGGTAAGTGTCTTACGAGCACATGGGTACCTGACTGCGTTTTAAAAATAATCAGGTAAATAAGACAAAACTCAACAATAAGATTACCTGAGAGTAATTTTGGCTTATCGGTATTTTGTGTCTTATGTTTATTCTTTAGAAAGCAAGCGCAGCTTCTTGAAAGCGGTATAGTACCAAAGAGCAACTTATTGATATCATAAAATTGACTTGGTCGATCATTTCGCTCGATTACATTAAATTATTCGATTATTCTTTACTCAAGTGAATTTACGAAAACATCTGTAAAAATGGAGGCTCTACGATTTATTAAAACGGCTTTGAAATGTACAAATTTTCATAAAATTGAAATAAAATTACAAATTTAACAAAATATTAATCTTTATTTGTGCTTAATTCCAAAATTGTGTTGGTTTTAAAATTTATTCTTTTACTCATGATATTCTCATGAGTTATTTATTCAGTACAATAAGTACTAAAGGGGATAGCATATCTATATGGACCATTTCGTCAGACGCTACTCTGATTCCTCAGTAGATTACTCCCAACGTTTCTTGCAAACATTAGAACCTTTATATTGTAAAAGCAATTGACTAAATAAGAATTATTAATCAATAGTTACAAAAAGATTCAAATATTAAAAAAAAAAAACTCAGTAAGCATTGAACTGAGTAAATAAATAAATTACCCAACCAACATTTTAATATTGAAAACTATATATTCTATATATATATATATATATATATATATTCACCTGGCATTCAAATGTAAAAGAGAAGAGAAGAATAAAAATAGAATATATAGTTTTCAATATTAAAATGTTGGTTGGGTAATTTATTTATTTATTCAGTTCAATTCTTACTGAGTTTTTTGTTTGAATATTTGAATCTTTTTGTAACTATTGATTAATAATTCTTATTTAGTCAATTGCTTTTACAATATAAAGGTTCTAATATTTGCAAGAAATGTTAGGAGTAACCTACTGAGGAATCAGAGTAGCGTCTGACGAAATGGTCCATATAGATATGCTATCCCCTTCAGTACTTATTGTACTGAATAAATAACTCATGAGAATATCATGAGTAAAAGAATAAATTTTAAAACCAACACAATTTTGGAATTAAGCACAAATAAAGATTAATATTTTGTTAAGCTTTTAAATTCCAAATAGAAATTATTAAATATAAAATTAAAAATTTTTATTGAAAACTATACACATAAACTGTTTATATTTTTATAGAAGTCCTATTCATGTGACGCAAATTTTGAATGTCTTCACTATACCCATTTGAACGCTGGAGTTGATATATTTTTTTATTTTATTTTTTTGTAATGTTTGTTCAAAAAGAGATGTTATCCACAACCAATTCTTATTTCCATAGCTGAATATCGACACGTCCTGCGGCATTGCATATTTTTGTTAAGATTACATTCCAGATGGAGAGACGAACGAACGTGCAATACAGCGAGGATTATCTGACTTAGGCTAAATAGCAATCGCAGCACGGACTTACTGGGACTCCAAAGAGCCCAGTTAAGAAATGTGGCGGCAGTAGTAACAGGCCACTGCAATTTTGGCAACCATGTTACGAGAATAGGTTTGCCATCAAACGACTGCTGTAGAAGTTGTCAAAATGAAGATTAAACTGTAGAACATCTTCTCTGCTGGTGTCATGCCCTGGAATAGCGGCGCATGCTCCATTTTGGAGAGAGCTATCTCGGAGCTTACTGCACTGTCGACTAACAAGTTTGACATTCTATATGGCTTCGTTAGAAGTAGCAATTGGTTCCAGTGACGGACTCATCTTCTCTATCTGTTTTCTTATGAATTATTCTTCACCTCTTATACAGGTATCACATAGGAACCACTTCAGAGGATCCAAGTGAACTCAGCTTCTGTTTTGTTTTTCTTATTTGGGCGCCCTGTGTTACCTAACTTAACCTAACCTAATATTCAAGTAATTTTATGTACAATTTAATTTTTAAATAAAAAAAAATAAAAGTCTCAGGTCAAGAGCATAAATTTCAATACAAACAATGGATATCTGTATTTCTTTTTCATATAATTCGTTATTGTATTAAAAAAGTTTAAAATTTAAACAGTTTGCAAAATAGTAAATTTCCGTAAGTAAACTTCATGATAAATAACAATAAGAATTGCGTATTGAATTGAATTTTCAGACTAAAAGTGAATTTGATCGCAAATTTGTGGCGTACAAATTGGTGACCTCCGTTACTTCCCACAACGATGTCGTCAACTACCCACCCGACATTTTAAACCCGCAAGAATTACGAAGATTACTAACTTACAATCTATAGCTAAAAGTCGGATTGGTACTTGTAATGTTGCGAAATATCAGGTCTTTGCAATGGCACTTGGCTTGCCATAATAAACCTGATGAACACCGTTATCGAAGCAACAATACATAACGGAAAACACAAAGGAAAAAACGTTTTGATATCGTTAACAACAATAGTTTCAACTAATAAGACATTCAATTTAAGTCACTTGCAGATATCGGTGATAGTATTTCCCGTTTAGAAACATTATCGGAATTATGTTTATACTTACGAGTCAGTCAAAAAAGAAAAAATATCGTATATTATAAATACAGCATTATAATGAACGGAATTCTGATGTCACAGCAAAGCAATAGAAAAAATTATTTATTGATTTCAGTTGGCTATCTGAATATCCAATAAATAAAATAACTTACAATTCATTATAATTGGATTCAAAAATACGTTATTTTCTTCTCTTTTTAACTCTTTTAACCATTTTAATATATATACAATTTGAAGACAAAACAACGTTTGCCGGGTCAGCTAACCAGTGTATATATTCATATAAGTTAAACATATAAAATTTCAAGTTAAAATTTTTTTTTTAAATTTGACTGTGATATTTGAAGCACCCTGTGGTTATGGAAACATACGTGGTACACTATTTCAAGGTCAAAAATGTTTAAATATCTTTATAAATTTTTAAATATCTTTATTCCTTCAAAAGTTATGATTATTGCAACAGAAAAAGTCAAAACGCGTCACTGTGCATCTGTTTCTACGTCATAAAAGACCAAATTTGTTTGTAAAATTTGTTAAGAATCTTAAAAAAACAGTAATAAATGTTATGTTAAAGGTTTCTTTTTTTTTGAAATAGTGTTTTAAGCTTGTGCAGGTGCGTTTCCAGAGAGAGCTTTTGCGGAAATAAGATCTATAAAAGTAGCTGGCTAGAAAAATGAAAATGAAATCATGTAATTTTCGGGATAAATTAATTTTTTTTAATTCTATATAAATCATATTGTACCAAATCATAATTGTACCAATATCTAAGACTGTAAAACAAAACAGCATGCTTAAGCTAGCAAGCGATTGATGCATTCAATTGATGTTTTATTGTAATAAAGAAAAAACAAGAAACTATTCAAATTTTTTATTTAATCCATAACACTGGGATCGAACCAGTGCATCTCTGCAGTTAGGAAATATTAACTCGTCACTCAACCATTTCATCCATAGAGCTCTGTTAAGTATAAAGGGTTGAGTGTTTGTTTTATTTTTACTTTCAATAAATACTTAGTGTGCGAAATGTGTGTTTGCCTACATATACAAAAGCAGGCACGTAGTCACTGCCTGTACAAATATTTTTTGAATCTCACTTCTCTCTATAATCGGTTTCAACCATACTCTTGGCTAGAAATATTTTGACAGAGGAACAATTATAAAAACTTTACTTCTGTGGCACCTAAATTATTAACAAAATTTTGCAGGGCCATAGACTTCAAAAACCTAATTTAGAGTTACTGAGAAGGGGAAATTGAAAACACCTTTTTCTTCATCAGCATAATTTGTGTCATCAATAAGGTTGGTTGATTGGTTTGTGTGGCGGTCTGGCGGTCTTCGAGTAGAATCGTAAAATTAAATTTTGAGCTACCATGACAACGGAGTGATAAATGACCCTGTGGCATTGAGAAGATTCCTTAATTTTATTCCCGATATCTCGGTAGCTTGTCCATAAAATGTGCACAGAGAAATTTATGTCAGCCAGAGAAAGTGAAAGACTGTCTCCTTACACGACAGCTGCTGGCATGCGTGTCGATTGCCCAGTTACCGGTTATCACACCCACCAGTCTGGAAATATACTTTCTATTCCTATTCACCAGCCCCTCCTGATGCTACTAAGCGATGCAGCAACCGTCACTGACAAAGAAGCCTCCATGCTAGAGCCAGCCTTGGTCAATTTGTCCGTCTGCCATATCAAAGGTACGTCAGCTTGACGTTCCAGACTGTATAGCACAGCCCTGCACCGGTCAACTAGAGCGAAAAAGTAACATTCGATTGAAGTGGCAGGATCTTTTTTTTAATTTTATATATGAATTGAATCCAATTTTTTAAAGTAATTTTAATTTAACTATTCACTGCAGGCAAATATTGCAGTCTTTTCTTTCTAAAATCTAATAGTACTTAATGATGGTACCAAACTAGTTCACTTAAATTTTCAACACACTCTCAAACCATAGAAAAATAAATCGTGTGCTTGTCTTGTACACAAACAGAAAGCTTTAATAAAGTACACGCAAAGAAAAAAGATGGTTGAATATGGTCACCGCAAACATAGTGTGTTCTTCACAAAAATATTATTATTAATTTAAAGAATCTAAACATTATTATGATCACGATAAACATATCTCTAGTTATTTTTAACCATGTTATGTTTAGCGTCTTAGATCAACCATATAATTATCATATTATTTTTGATAAAATTTTACTTGCAACCATAAATATGTTCATAGCAAACATAATAATGATAAAAATATGGTTGAATGTAAATTGTTTTCTATCTTGTCTTTTTCGTAACCATATAAATAAAGTCAGTATAAAATAAAAACTTAGCTTCTTAGCTAAGTGTTCGCAAGTTCGAGTCCTGGTTCAGTCAACCAAAATTTAAAAAAATAAATTCGAACCCGCTGTATTATGTAATAAATAAATACAAATTAATAGAAAAGAAAAATTAATGGAATAAAAAAACTTTATTTATACAAAAAATTTAAATAAATTTTTTTTTAAAATTCATATTAAAATTATTTTTAAAACTGATTATATAAAATATGTATGTATTAAAAAATATTTCTTGCCCTGACCGGGGGTTGAACCACAACATCTGCAGTTGAAAGCTATTTTTAATATCTTTGATTTAAAAATATATATGGTTAGAATCAATCATAAATCTAACCATACTATGTTTATACCAGAATATGGTTGCCTCAACCATATTTTTTCTTTGCGTGCACAATGTAATAAAATGATAATCCGGTCAATTTTAAAACATAGATCAACACGTTTTTTTTTGCAATTCGTACAATCATTTTCAATTACAGCTATTTCAATTTAAATTCTCATTAAATTTGTTTCATTAGTTTTTTCGCTCAAATTTAAAAAGAAGCAAAAACGCCTCTTTATAAAGGTGGTAGAAATTGTGTTAAATATTGGCTGCAATACACACACAGATACAAACTGTGTACATTAAAGTGTTAAGAATAAAAAAAGTTCAAAAATATATAAAATTACCAGTTAAAAAAATATTCAAAATGATATTAAGTGTCCTCAACCCTTTTTTGGCAAAAAGAAAACAAACCGTTTTTCAACAATTCCCAAAACGACAATAACAAAGACAACTGCAGCCAGAAGCAACCAGCATTAAAAACCTAATAACAAAGACAACAAATTACAAAACAAAAAAATAGCTCTTTACAACACAATCAAACACAAGACACTTGGTTAAGGATTGTAATAAAAAAAGAAAAAAAAAAAGTTTTTTAAAATTTGTTTGTTCAAATTTTTCTACATTTTTATTATAACATGTAGAGAAAGAATGCAATAATAATATGTAATTATTTTATATTTTTTGTACTGAAAAAGATTTTATTTATCTTTCTTTTAGCGCATAAAATATTTTTAAAACGAGATTCTTTATACATAGAAATAAATTAGCCAATAAGCATTTTAAGAAATATTCTAACTTCAGACTGGCAAATGCCACCTTTTACAACTGGCATTTATTTCTTTATCATGTACTAGCTTTTTCCCGCGGCTTTGCACGCGTTAAATTCGTAGTAAAACAATTCCCCTTTCCCTATATTGTGAAAATTTCTTGCTATCTTTGGAATATCTAAATTCATATACTACATTTTTACTTATTTAGTTTTTGCATTTTTACTTATTTATTTTACTTTTACAATAAATATACTACAGAATCTCTGTATATACAACGTTCACAGCTTTCTTGTTAAAAATATTTACAAAATAATTTCACTAATACTAAATTGCCTTAACTTTAAATTCCGACTAAGATCTTAATAGAAGAAATAGAATTGATAAATTATGGTTTTAATCTAATATTATCTAAACTAATGTAAGTACTTATTAAAATTAACGGTAACACCGACTAAAGTACGAACGTACAATTTCGGAAAAAAAATATCGCGCTGAAAAGCACGTTTTTATTAAGTTTGTTATTTTCCCTGCTAGAGAGCTCCGATAAACGCGTTCGATCGCTGCAAATCACAAAGTCCTATAAGGAGGGGCGCGCGCTTCGACGCGCTATTTATAAAGGTAGGCACGCGCCGCGCCACCGGCCGGCCAGTACCACCGCAAGCACGATGTCCCTATATTTTATCTTCGAAAATATTCATTTAAATAGCATGCTGTACAGGGCTATATTATTCCATATTAAATGTAAAATGTATTTAAGGTACTTAATTAGATAAGGATTAATGCTATATTGCTTAAAATCGCTTTGAAAATAAGCCATTATTTCTCGTAAAAAGTAAAAATTGGTTATTGTGGGTTATCCCTAAGAGATAAACATATACCATCGCTGACTTTCGTGTAGACCTTTTTAAGGTATACAATGCTTAATAGATTATTTTGATATATCTCGTAGAGTTCAGCCAGCGTTTGCAATGTAAGCGCAAAAAAAATGTGTTTATTTACGACTTCTCGAAATTATCAGTGGTTCTCTATAATATATTCAGCATGTTATTATACATAAATATAAAAATTTCTTTTGAATCACTCTATCTATTAAAAAAACTGCATCAAAATCCCTTCTATAGTTTTAAAGATCTAAGCATACATACAGACATAGGGACAGACGCGGGAAGCGACTTTGCTTTATACTATGTAGTGCTTTATGACACAAGTTAAATCCGCGCTGTGCCAAGTCTTATATAGCCTTCACTGTAATAGTCAAGTATCTTGTTTTTAATTTTGAACATTCTTAAATATTAAAATATATAAAAGCTTTCCAATGCGATTGATTAAAAATGTTTTAAATACCTTTTAGTTAAAAAATTCAAATTAACGACACCTATAACATATCCACTCGGTGTTTTAATCACAGTTCTTCCAAAAATTCTTGTGCCCATACAAAATATATGGAGCATACCGAAATAACGTGGGGGCAACGCTGAGCAATTGGAAAATCCAATTATGACAGCTCGTTTTGTAATGAAGTTGGTATTTATAACTCTATTTTTGTTTACCTTTAGTGGGTTTTAAGGAACAAGATGATTAACTTATTTATTTTAAGAATATGCACCGCCAACGCTCTTATTTAGGGATGACGCTTTAATATAAATAGAGGGCGCAAAATATACTCCGCTTGCCACTCCAATTGAGGTTGGACTGGAAACCACAGATTTTAAAAAATTTCATTCAAATTTTTTCAACTCAAATATTTTTTTTGTCTAATTACCACCTAAAATATCGAAATTTTGTATTTTAAGGTCAAAGTAAAATTTTGTGTTGACCCGCGTTATTAAAAACTATAAAATAATTTTTGTGATTTGCAAAAAAAAGCTTTTAGCTTGCTAAATTTTTATGCCAAATGAGAATGCACATTGAAAACAAAAAAGAAAACGTAATTTTGCTACAAAGCTGTTTGATAACTCCATGACTTTTTGAATAAAATTTTTTTGCAGCAAATAAGAGGTTTTTTCGAAACATTCAAAATAGGGCCTAGGTTATGAACTCTTTATTCAACCCAAATCTCTTACCACTTAGTCATTTATTCAGGTATGAAAAAGGAAAATAATCTCATTGGGCTAAGTCTGAAGAATATGTTGGATAGGGTAGCAGTTAGTAGCAACATTTATCAACACAAAAAATTTACTTTTTTAAATTTTTGTTAAAATTCACCATGTTGTCTGCTTATAATGTCTGCCAAAGACAAACTAAATGACACAGCTTGCTTAAAAGTTGGCAGTAGTTTATAAAAAATAGGTGCTTGACGTCAGCAAGTTAAAGTTACTGCTAGGGAAATTCAAAAAGTCATGGAGTTATCAAGCAGCCCTCGTATACTTATGGTATACGAAAACGCCTCGTGACAAACAAAATTGTTGTTCGTCAAATATTTGTTTTATATGTATGCCTTCTTTTTGTGAGAAATATAAAATAATTTGTGAAAACAAAAATTTTGTTCAAAACAAATGACTGAATCCAGCTTTACTTGTTTTTTTTTTTTCATTACGTTGGCAATGACAAAGTACCGTCGCAAATGACTTGTGAAGTAATAATAACGTACCCGATTGACTGATTCTTTAATTACTACTGATTTTCTTATTCCTCAAAAATCATTGTTCATTTAAGCATTTAAAGTAACGTGATTATTTGCGTAGTAGTAAAGTAGCAATCATGTTCCACAGTTACTAAATTCTCTGGCCGTAGTTGTGCCGGTCGTAACTGTAAAAAAATTATGCATGTAAAAGTAGCAAAAAAAAACTTTAATAAAAAAATTTTGTTGCCGTTAATTACAAGTCAATTATTTTAAATGTGAAAAACTTAACACGATTATTTTTTCTCTTTTTTTCTTGTTTTGCTAGCAATCACATTGTTTCCATCTAGGTCATTCTCTGAGTCTGTATGGATTTTCCAGCTTAATATAACAACGTATTTAACTCACATCATCCTGAAACACAGTAGTATCAACATCATAATCGTAATTCTTGTGCTCTCACTCATACCCATTCTAACTGTCGTCATCCTTCATCATTGTCATCGTTAGTCTCAGAGCCATATCACCATCAATGAAAAACTCAAATACTTGTCGTACATAAAAATCGACACAAATACACTCAACAATAACAAAATTTGTGTAATTGTGTGTTAAAAGAATAAAAAAAATGTACGCGTAAAGAACAGCTTTTAAATAGCGGTTAAAAATCATTTTTTTAACACTTTTTTAAATCACGTACTAGCGTGAAACGTTTTATATTGGCAGGGAAGGTTGTGACAAGACTTAAGCAGAATATAGACAACAAAATCAACAGTTTGTTTGGTAATGTTACGTACAGACGACATACACTCAATGAATTTGTAGAATGTAGCACAGTGGAAGAGAAACAAGGGAAGTAGTACAATTTGAAGACTTTAAAAATTTTTTAAGTTAGATAAATTTAAAGCAACATAACATTTTGAAAAGAGAGATATAGATATTCCTTTACTCTTTCCTTTCTCTTGTATGTAAAAAAAAATTTTTTTAATTGTCAAGTGGAGCTGAAGGTTAAGCATCTAGAGAGATTAGATTACTAATAAAGCAATTACTAATTGGTAATGGTTTTTGAAAAGGAAATTTCGAATTGAGCCAGACGGAGACTTTGTCTGAGGCTCTGCTATAATCACTTATAAGGCATGATTTTTGGTTGGGGTGACCCACCTAAATGCAATAGCTTAACTAAGAAATAATACTTAATTTATAAATACATGTTAGGGCCTCGAGTTGTGTAAGATTACGTTTCAATTATAGCCTCGCTATTATTATAAACGCTCCGGTCAGCAAGCATAGGAAGGATACTTTCAGACCCATGGCTGTGACAACTGGTAATTGGGCGATAGGCTGGGACTACCCTTTAACCTAAGCTATCGCAGATAAGGGGCACCTAAAAGTAAGGAGCTTGTCAACATATCTCTAAGTGCCCGGCCCTTCTGTCTGCAAGCCAAAAATTTCTAGGTTCACTTTTTATGAACGGCCTTCCTGGGATGTCCGGTATAGGGTTTTTTACGACATCTTCTCAGATACCTTAATGACACAGGATAGGCCTAGATTACTTTATTATTCAGTTATCTAGGCGAGTACGTGGTACAAAACGGAATCTCGAGATCCTAACAAACCAACCAATACATTCTATGATTTCCTTCTATGGAAAAGAAAAAAAAAAGGATTCGGACCAGCCAATCTACAGGCTACGAACCACTCAAATAGTTCAGCCATGAAGATATGTGGAGTAAGGAATAAAATTCTGTTCAATAAAATACACAGGTAGCTCTCAAAATACACGTGTACTGTATTTTGAGAGCTACCGTATGTGAGAGTTTTTTTTCGCAGGTAATAAATTTTAAATTGAAAACTGACCTACGTATCTGTCGTATATTTTCCGTTATATACGATTATTTTTAAAATAAAATTGTTCCAGAAAAAAAGGAAACTTAATGCTATACAAAAAAATTATATATAAAAACTGTCATAAATTTTTTTACATTTAAAAATTTTTGTTAATAAGTAAAAAGCTAGTGTCGATTTATGTCGTATTTATTTAAAGATGCTCTCGTTAATCATAAGAGAGCATATCCAAAAATATTTTTCCAAAACTACGAATTATTTAATACATCTATAAAAGTTATAAAACTGAATAATAGGCATAGCAAGCATTGGCTGCAAAACAATTGTTTTTTTATTTTTGTTTTGTTATTTTGGACCAGTAGACACTTTAGCAATTTTTTAATCTATCGTTTTTAACTCTATTTTGTTTGCCTTTACAATTTTTTAATCTATCGTTTTTAACTCTATTTTGTTTGCCTTTAGTGAGTTTTTTTATTAAACGAGATGATTACCACTGTTGTAGAAAATACGCACCGCCAGCGCTTTTATATTTATAAGTATGACGCTTTAACATAAATGCTGGGCTGGCCTCTAAATTTTTTAGCTTGTAAAAGCATTTATTGAAACACATCTATTGCAAGGCCGCTATTGTTTCTAAATCAAGATTTTTTTCTGTGAATGTAATGAGAAACTCATAAATTTTATTGAAATTATATTCATGAAAACTTTCATAAAAAACATGAAGTATGAGTACAATAATTATAACTTTTGATAATTCAAATAATGGCTCTGCTACACGGCTATTTTCCTTGCTGCATATAACATGAAAATTAGCTTTTTATTATGTAAATGCGTGTAGAGTTACCTGAATATTGACAATGAGGAATATCTGTATAGTAGATATGTTTGTCCGGTCGGTATCCTTAGAGAGCGCATGTACCAATTTTTAGAGACATTCATTTACAAATAGAATTGTTTAAAAAACCCATTAAAAAATACAGCCATTTACTAATTTATAAAGTGAACTCATGTTTTTTCTAAAATTAGTATCACACCCAAAGTGGTAAATAAATTATTTCAAAGCGTAATTTCAGGCCTAAATTAAGTACGGGCACACATCTTTTTGAAGACTGGCGAGATAAAATTGTTAAAAAGTGGGCGTAAAAATTCAGGTTTTCGCTCTAAAAGCATATGGCGACCTTCCTTGGAGTATAGAGAATATGTATATGTACCAAATTTCAGACAAATCCATTGGAAAACAAAAATTTTTATAGCGAACAAACAAACAAACAGAAAATAAGTTTTATTTGTATAGATTAAAAGCTGAACTAATTTGGCAATTAAGTGCTAGTGTTGACAAACAATTTTGTAATTTCCTATTATGTATGTTGAAGACGATTTAGTTGCAGCTCAAGATTATTTATTACACTGGTCGACAAAAAAAAACTTTTTGTGTGTAACAAGAAAACTTTTGTCTTGCTATGTTTAGGACAAGGATGTGGATAATATAAATAAAATTAGAATGCTTCCAATACGAATAGTTTTTTTGTAATTAGATGTTATATAAATTTAGAAAATTTGAGATTTTGTTAACAAAAGTAAGTTATTTTATTATGTTACAGTATTAATTTAAATAAAATTTTATGATTTTCTGCTGTATTTTGCTTCAGGTACATTTCGTTGTAATGTCCAACAGTAATCCGCTAGCATACGTGGACTCCACTTGCCCTGGTATCGTTTTTCCATGGTAGAAATGTCTTGGTGGAATCTTTCACCATGTTTATCGCTGACGGCGCCCAAATTTTCAGGAAAAAAGTCTAAATGTGAAAGAAGGAAGTGTATTTTCAATGACATATTACAACCCAAAGCCTTATAAGCAGATATCAGCTCCGCGACAATAGTTTTATAGTCATTTGATCGGTGATTTCCTAGAAAATTGAAAGTTACTTTCATGAAAGATTCCCAAGCACATTTTTCCAAATCACTGAGTTTTTCTTTAAATATGTCGTCTTTCATCAATTGTCTGATTTGTGGGCCAACAAATATGCCCTCTTTAATTTTTGCCTCACTCAATTTAGGAAACTTTTCCTTCAAATATAAAAAGCCGTCACCACTCCTGTCCATAGCTTTCACAAAATTTTTCATAAGTCCAAGTTTTATGTGTAAAGGCAGTAAAAATACATTGTCAGGTTGCACCAATGGAGGATTTTTAATATTTTTTGTCCTGGAGTAAGAGATTGCCTTTTGGGCCAATCTTTCTTAACATAATGATTTTTTCGATCTCTGCTGTCCCACTCACAAATAAAACAACAGTATTTTGTGTACCCTAGTTGTAAACCTAAAATTAGGGCAATCACCTTTAAATCTCCACAAACTTTCCAATTGTGTTCTTCATATATAATTTTTTCCAATATAAATTTAATCGATTCAAAAGATTCTTTCATGTTGGAAGCTTCACCTAATGGTATAGAGGGCAGTTTATTGCCGATATGTAAAAGAACAGCCTTCAAACTTATTTTTGACCCATCGATAAATAAACGCCACTCTTCTGATTTATATTCTATACCCAAGGCAGTCATTACGCCATGGACATTGTTACAAAATACCAGCTGATCATCTTGTGAAAAAAAACCTTTTAGCTCTTCATCTCGATTGCGAAAGTAACATACTTTTGTTTTTGGTTGTAATAAATTCCATCCCTTTAATCTAGAGCCCAAAAGTTCTGCCTGTTGTTTGGACAAATTTAAGTCACGTACCAAATCGTTAAGGTCTCCTTGAGAAAGTAGATGTGGCTTGTTAGATGAGGAAGCTTCTTGAAAGTCAGGATCTAATGCGTCGTTTCTGGTGGTTCTGGTACAGGTAGTTCCTCACTATGAGGGATCGGTCTTTTAGCAGATGGCAGGTCAGGATATGTTATTTTATTTTTTGTTTTAATTGTGATACCTTTCGTATCAGTAACACAAAAATAACAATCAGATGAGTGATTCGTTGGTTCTGTCCAAATTACGGGGATTGCAAATGGCATAGATCGAGATCTCCTCGCCCATCCAGTAAGAAGACCCACACATGTAACACAGCAGATGTGTGGAACCCACGCTTTGTCTTGCTGTCCGACGGCAAAGCCAAAATACTGTTCATATAGCTTAGTCACTAATGGTGTCAAATTCCTTCGCTGAGTTTTAAAAGTAATGTTACCACAAATATAACAAAACCTGTCAGGATCATTTTTGCACTTTCTTGACATTATTTAAGTCGATTAACTCAATAAATAGAAAAAAACACTATACTATTCACATAAATAAAATCTCTGAATGCAAAAGTGGAACAAAAATGGTTAATTTTAAATTTTACGGGGAGTAGCTGTAACACGAAAACTAGAACTGATGGAATCAAAATAAATACGGTGATAAAATGAGGGTATTTAGGTAATTCCAAATTGGTAAGTACCTTTCTTGTTACAAAATTTTGTTGACCAGTGTTATCATTATGGGCTATAATCGCACCACAATGTTTAAGATCTATTACACAGTCAAGACTATTCAATACTAATAAAATCGAAAGGTACCATTAAAGTACTGTATACAATTTAAAATTGTATCCTTTAATGATTTTTCAATATGTTTAGGACTATTGTTTTCTCTCCTAATATCTTCCTACTTTGTTTTACTCTTCCATCTCTATCGCTATCCGCCTTTTTTCGCATACAGTTATCAAAAAGGGAGCACGTGAGAGGACCCTTTCTGTTTTTATTTATTCCGGGCATCCTGTGCAAGCTAAGACTGTTGCAATTCAGTTACATAATTCCAGTTTTGCTATATTAAAAAATCTAAAAGTACCTCTAAAGTATGAATATCGCAGTTATGTTTCAGAATAGATTAAGTAATAAAAAAGTCGGTTTTGGCTGAACGACTCATTTTAATGCTTCCAAGAATGATACTGTTGTACAATTATTAAATGAGCTGTTATTTTGATAAGTTCACTTAAAAAAATGAGTTAGCGGTAATTTTAGGAAGATGGTGTCTATATGTTATTAAAATTACCGCTTACTAATTAATTTTTTTTATACCACTTTCAAAACTAATAGTTCAAATAATAATGAACTGATGCAAGCAAATAAAAAGAAAAAGTTATTTTACTGTTAATGGCCTGCCTATGAATCAAACTCATATTTACGTGTTTCACACTGTACCTATATATAAATAAATAAATATATATATATATATATCCTTTTGTTGTGTTTATTTTTCTTTCCACTATATTTTGCTTTTGCTTTAAAGGGTTGATTGAATTGAGCCTGTTGTTTTTGAAATTCACTGCTAAAATAACATTTTTAAGTGGCTAAAATGAAGCTGTTGCGTCTAACGAGAGTCGCTACTATTGAACATTGATGAGTTTAGACGTGTCGGTCGGCTTTTCTTTATGCTGGCAATTTTGTGTTCTGTTAGTTACGATGAGAATTAATTTGCATTGGTTTTGAGGCCAATTAAAAATCAAATTAGTTAAAGCAATTAAAAATGTAGTCGTTAAAAAAAATTAAATAAAAAAAAGCAACAAGTACTTATTTTTTTTTCTACTATTTAAATTTTTTTCTCCTCTTGCAGTAACACGATTTAAAGCATCTAATGAAAATAAATTGAAACACTGTTTTGTAAACGAGTGAGTGTATAAAAACAGAGGCTGTGAAAGATAAGTGTGGTAAAGACAGATTTATCGGTTAACTTTGTTGTACTTTATCAAATTATACTTGAGAATATAAAATTTATTTTAAACACATTAGTTTTTGATATTTACATCTTATAAATTATTTTTTCAATAAATAACACTGGTCAACAAAATTTTGTAACAAGAAAGGTACTTACCAATTTGGAATTACCTAAATACCCTCATTTTATCACCGTATTTATTTTGATTCCATCAGTTCTAGTTTTCGTGTTACAGCTACTCCCCGTAAAATTTAAAATTAACCATTTTTGTTCCACTTTTGCATTCAGAGATTTTATTTATGTGAATAGTATAGTGTTTTTTTTCTATTTATTGAGTTAAGCGACTTAAATAATGTCAAGAAAGTGCAAAAATGATCCTGACAGGTTTTGTTATATTTGTGGTAACATTACTTTTAAAACTCAGCGAAGAAATTTGACACCATTAGTGACTAAGCTATATGAACAGTATTTTGGCTTTGCCGTCGGACAGCAAGACAAAGCGTGGGTTCCACACATCTGCTGTGTTACATGTGTGGGTCTTCTTACTGGATGGGCGAGGAGATCTCGATCTATGCCATTTGCAATCCCCGTAATTTGGACAGAACCAACGAATCACTCATCTGATTGTTATTTTTGTGTTACTGATACGAAAGGTATCGCAATTAAAACAAAAAATAAAATAACATATCCTGACCTGTCATCTGCTAAAAGACCGATCCCTCATAGTGAGGAACTACCTGTACCAGAACCACCAGAAAGTTATGGACAGGAGTGGTGACGGCTTTTTATATTTGAAGGAAAAGTTTCCTAAATTGAGTGAGGCAAAAATTAAAGAGGGCATATTTGTTGGCCCACAAATCAGACAATTGATGAAAGACGACATATTTAAAGAAAAGCTCAGTGATTTGGAAAAATCTGCTTGGGAATCTTTCATGAAAGTAACTTTCAATTTTCTAGGAAATCACCGATCAAATGACTATAAAACTATTGTCGCGGAGCTGATATCTGCTTATAAGGCTTTGGGTTGTAATATGTCATTGAAAATACACTTCCTTCATTCACATTTAGACTTTTTTCCTGAAAATTTGGGCGCCGTCAGCGATGAACATGGTGAAAGATTCCACCAAGACATTTCTACCATGAAAAACGATACCAGGGCAAGTGGAGTCCGCGTATGCTAGCGGATTACTGTTGGACATTACAACGAGATGTACCTGAAGCAAAATATAGCAGAAAATCATAAAATTTTATTTAAATTAATACTGTAACATAATAAAATAACTTACTTTTGTTAACAAAATCTCAAATTTTCTAAATTTATATAACATCTAATTACAAAAAAACTATTCGTATTGGAAGCATTCTAATTTTATTTATATTATCCATATCCTTGTCCTAAACATAGCAAGACAAAAGTTTTTTTTGTCGACCAGTGTAATTATTATTCGTATTAATATTCCAAATAGAAAAGATTGCCTTTTATTTTTCAATAAACTTTTTATTTTCACTTCTCAGTCTGTGACATAATTGCAATGTTAAAAAATCATTTCACGGAGTTTTAATAATTTGTTGAAGGTTTTTTTTTTATTTTAATTTTTAATTAAGAAAAAAATTTATTTAAACATTTTTATAATAATAATATAAAAATATAATTTATAACACACGTTCAAGCTATTATTGTATAACTATATTTAATTTCTAACACTATTTAGCTTATAAATTTAGGTTATTTGTTTTTCGCGAAGAGCGTTGCATTTAAGCCTTTTTAAGGCTAGATTTTCTCCCATTTAGCCTCTAGCTTTTTTCCTAGCGTTTTTATACCTTTCACTGTAAGTAAGAAGGGTATATACATATAACCGTACATGGGACACCCTATAAAGAATATATATTCTGGATCCGTATGAATAGCGGAATCGATTTAGCAATGTCCGTCTGTCTGTCTCTCCGTCAAGTCGTTGAAATCAACTTTCTAGGCAACGTATAGAAAAGTTTAGTACACCAATCTGTCAGTTTTTGTTAAAACTTTTTTGCGTATTTTGTTAAAACAACGAATCGGATAAAAAAAACTTGGTATACAGTTTTGTTTGAAATATTAGTCATAACACCTGTAGTAAAAATGAGAGCCATCGGTCCTCAAATGGCTGAGGAATATCAAAAATACAACCGAAATTTTAGATTATCATTTATTTCTGCTTTGTTTTTTTGGCGTATTTTATATAAACTACAAAAAAATTTTTTATATATGATATAAATAGTATCTGGACCAAAACTCAGCTAGATCGGCTAATAAATGGGGGAGCTATGAGTCAAAAATCATGATTACCTTTTTTGTTTTAGCATTTTTGGTGGGCTTTGTGCGTATTTGTCTAAAAACCTGGTATGCAGTTTTATCACAAATGATAGTCATAATGTCTGTGCAAAAAATCAAAACAATCGGTCCACAAATAGACAAGAAAAATCAACCGAAGTTTTAGATTTTCATTAATTTCTGATTTTTTTTTTGCGTTTTTTATCTAAAGTAAAAAAATTAGTTAGCAGTTGTTTTAGATATCATATTCATAGTATCTGAACCAAAACTCAGCTAAATTGGTCCATAAATGGCTTAGCTACAAGTCCAAAATCGAGACTACCTCTATTTTTTGACCATTTTTGGTGCGTAATTTGTCTAAACTGCAAGACGGACAAAAAGAACGTGGTGCGCAGTCTTATTACAAATAACAGTGGTAATGTCTTTGCAAAAAAATTAGAAAGATTGGGACACAAATAGTCCAGAAAAATCAAAAATATTTACAACCGACATTTCACATTTATGTTTTGTTTTTGCTTTGTTTTTTTTTTTTTTTTTTTTTTTGCTTTGTTTTTTTTTTGTGGACACACAAACACGAAACCTAAAAAAGTGTATGGGTGTGTGTGGTTTTTAATGCCTTGAGATATCTATATGAAAGAGAGTCTATTCTATTTTTGTCGATAATTAAATATGTTTCGCTTAAAATTTTTACAAAAATTTGGAAAATTAAATGAAAATAAATTTTTTTTGCATTCCTATTTAATATCTTTCTTAGAATTTCTTTTTTTATTAATATAAAAATTTAGTGCCAGCAGACATTTTATTGCTTTTAAAAATTAGATTCTCAGAAAGGATTTTTTCTTAGAACTCGTTAATTTTAGTTTCTTGAACTGAAATTAATTATTTATTTAGGATTAATAAAAAATTCGTATTTCAAGAAAATTATTTTTATCAATATTTGTCATTTCTCTTTTTATAACTTTTTAAATGTAAGTTTATATGACTTATTGAAACAGCTAGATTTTTAAGTTGAGGTCGTATTATAAAAATTTATTTTTTATTAATATTTCTTTCCAATATGGTTAGTTAAATAAGTTTAAACGTAACGTTTCTTAGTATTTGTAAATATATTTTCAGTATTTATGACATATTTATAAATATTCTTAGGAGACATATAAGTACATATGTACATAGATACAAATACGAGTATGCATAAATACGTTGATTTCTCTAAGAGATTTCAAACGAACCATAGAATATTACGGGTTGGTACATATATCATTTTAAACAAGAGGTCGTCTAGATTTGTAAACTATTGCCCAAGTACTCAGAAAAATCTTTGCATTATTTAAAAAAAATTTTTTGAAATTCCCTCATACCCCAGTACTCTTCTTCTGAGAGATTCTTACCATTCCCCGCTTTGACGAGGTACCATTCCCGATTTTGTCCAGGAAAATTACCAAAATTAAAAAGTCTGTAGGTTCTAAACTTTCTGCAAGTGTTTTAACATTTTCGGAAACATTCGTAGTTTTTATTTAATGATTCAAAATAGAAACTGAAAAAATCCTTGAGAACAACAGTACTGGGGTGTATGGAAATTTAAAAAAAAAAATTTAAAAATAGGCCAAAGTAATATCTAAGTATTTTGGCGGTAGATTACAAATCTAAACAGTCTTCTCTTTAAAATGATATGTGTGTCATCTCACAATCTTTAATGCTTCGTTGGCAAGTTCCTAAAATCACTTAGAGCAACAACACTTGGATATGGAAATTTCAAAATAATCCAAGGTAACTTTGTAGTGCCGCTTGTAGTAACAGTAGTTAGCAATTATAATACTTAAAATAACAAAATTTAATAACAAATGTAAAAATTTGAATCAAATTTTTTTAACAGTCATCCTTTAGACTTACGTTTTTCGCTATCATAAAGAGTGATTTTTTTGCTATTATCTTTTTGGCAACACTAGTTTTGACAGCTCACGCACGTTTTGTATCTTGTGTCACTGTCAAACATCTTCAGTTTGGTCTATAATTTAATCATGAATCGTCTTACAAACGAACAACGCTTGCAAATTATTGAATTTTATTACCAAAATGCGTGCTCTGTTAAGAAAGTTCATCGCGCGCTTCTTCCATTTTATGGTCAGTTTAATCGACCTACTGAGGCTTCTATTCGGGCTATTGTAACAAAATTTCGCACCAAATTTACATTGTTGGACATTAAACCACCAACACGCTTACGTAGAGTGCGAACTGAAGAAAATATCGCAGCCGTATCGGCCAGTGTTGGTGATGACCGTGAATTATCGATTCGGCGCCGTTCGCAGCAATTGGGCCTCTGTTACTCCACTACGTGGAAAATATTGCGGAAGGATTTGGGTGTGAAGCCTTATAACATACAACTGGTGCAAGAATTGAAGCCAAACGACCTACCACAACGCCAAATTTTTGGTGAATGGGCTCTTGAAAAGTTAGATGAAGATCCACTTTTTTATCGAAGAATTGTGTTCAGCGACGAGGCTCATTTCTGGTTGAATGGATACGTGAACAAGCAAAACTGCCGTATTTGGAGTGAAGAGCAGCCAGAAGCATTGCAAGAGCTACCAATGCATCCACAAAAAACAACCGTTTGGTGCGGATTATGGGCTGGCGGCATCATTGGGCCGTATTTCTTCAAAGATGATGCGAATCACAACGTTACTGTGAATGGTGAGCGCTACCGTGCGATGATAACAAACTTTTTTTTGCCCAAAATGGAAGAGCTTGACTTGCATGACATGTGGTTTCAACAAGACGGTGCCACATGTCACACAGCACGCGAAACAATGGACCAATTGAGAGGCGAGTTCGGTGAACAGTTTATTTCACGCTTGGGACCAGTCAATTGGCCGCCCAGATCGTGCGATTTAACGCCTCTAGACTATTTTTTGTGGGGCTATGTTAAGGCTAATGTCTATAGGGACAAGCCCGCTTCGATTGACGCACTGGAAGCCAACATTGCCAACATTATTCGTGAGATACCGGCCGAAATGTTGGAAAGAGTATGCCAAAATTGGACTAAGCGGATGGACCATTTGAGGCGCAGCCGCGGCCAACATTTGCATGAAATAATCTTCAAACATTAAATTATATCGACCCAACTATCGATCCAAATAAATATTTCATGCATTTTTCTGAATTTTATGTTTTTTTTTTTTTTAATTTCCGATAGTTCTTATAAAATCACCTTTTATAAACAAAAAGAGAAAGAAAGGGTAGAAGAAAAAAAAATGATCTATCAATGATATTTTTAAAGTTAGTTAGTGTTCATGAGCATAAATCAAAAGAAGAAAAACAAAACTTTTTTTTTGTGTGACAGAAAAACTGTTAATCAATATTAGATATTTTCATTGTTGAACAGTAGGTAGCTTTTTAAGAGTGTCGTCAGCTCGTAAACATAGGGTCATAAGTTCGACACCTATCTCAGGTGGCGTTTATTACTAATGAAATTTTTTTTTTAACCAAATTAATTAGAAAGAGAAAATAATTTAACAATTTTTTTAGAAAAAAAAAATATATACTATATATAATTTTTTCTTATATTTCCTTTTATTTCCGGTTAAGTGAAATAAAATACTATTGCAGCACATGGTAACAGAGACTGTAAAGTTAACAATAAATAAGACATTTAATAATGTGTAAATAAATATTATGAATTTGTATATTTATTAAAAATGATACACTAGAAGCGTACTTAATTATTTCCGACTAGCTAAGCAAACAGTAAAGTACATAAGAGATCATGTTGCAGAAAGCCGAATTTAATAGCATGATCAAGGTTGGGTGGGTAGTCAGTACGTTGAAACATCTAACTACGTACATATTTAACGAATCCAAAGCAATTGCCCTTTTGATTCCGCTCTTTCTATAATTTTTTTCCTTATATTTAGATTTATTTTAATCTTCCCATAACAAAGCATGCAGAAATAAAATAATTGTATTTGTAGCCATGATTTTATTTACTGACACGACTTAGCCCCGAACCTCCCCATTAGCCGACGAGCCAGATGCCGGAAATATATGCATGCTAGTGCTATAGTCTATCCATGTTAGTAGAATTTTCTTTCCCTTACATCGTTAATTGCTGCAACTTCTGAACGAACCATAGAAGATTACGAGATGGTACGTATAACATTCTAAAGGGGAGCTCGTCTAGATTTGTAATCTATTGCCCGAGTACTCAGAATTTGGATTACTTAAAATTTTTTTTTAAGTTCCCTGATACCCCAGTACCCTTCTTCTGAGGGATTTTTACCATTCCCCACTTTGCCGAGGTACCATTCCCGATTGTGTCCAAAAAGGAATTTAATCTGTAGGCTCTAAACTTTCTGGAAGTGTTTTAACTGTGTGCTATCCCGAAATAATTTATGGTTCTTCCGGAAGTTGCTACATTTAAAATGATCCAAAGTAATATTTGGTTGGTAGGTTACTCCGCTAAATTACTACTAAAAACATTTAATGACGTAAGACGCCTTTGATAAATATTCCATTAATACTGAAAATATATTTACAAATACTAAAAAACTCATTGGGGTACGTTAAAGCATATTTAACGTGACATATTTATCTTCACTCATTTAATTTTTTCTATGGTTTTGGTATTACATTATAGAAGAATGTGGAAAGTGAAAAATAGTAATATTTTGCTAACACAGTGAAGGGTATATAAAACTTGGCACAGCCGAATTTAACTTGCTTAGTTTTCAGAAAGCTAAAATTATCTATTTATGTGTAATGCTTTTCTTTTGTTTTTTAATGAAAACAATTTATAACTTAACTAAGGCTGAAGAAAATTTATCTCCGAACACAATTTAATTTAGGCTTCACGTCTCTCTGCTTGGTTTGTTCTATAAACTCCAAGCTTAAATTTAAATTTAATTTGTATTTTGCTTGCACAATGTTGAATTAATTTGCTGCTACTCTTAAATTTTAATCAAGTTTTATTGTTTGTATAGAAACAAATTTGTACATTTGCTTTGGAAGGAAAAATATTACCGAAATTACTTAAAGTAATTTTTTTAGATAAAATCATGAAACGTAAGTTGATTTCAGAAATTAAAAAAAAGTATTCGGCTTTATTGCTTTATTTTCAGCATGTATTTCACATCGTGGATTAATTTTCAAGTCAAAATTATGCGAAATGGTTTAATGTTGTTGCAGAAAACTATCATTAAAAAATCTCTTGTAACAAAAATTTTGTTCTAAAGAATTTCTTAAAAATAAAAAAGACACGTTCATTTATTTAATGTATCTACATATTTAGTATTAAAGGTACTAATGTTTTTTAATTTGTATTTATCAATTTTTACAATGTGAAACAAAAACATGTCGTGTGTGAACTCAAAAACATTGCTTCTGTGAAAAAACACGAAGAAAATTTCTTACAAAATTTCAATTAGAACGTGCTCTATTTTCTCTTGTATAGGGTCCGCCAAATAACTTTTTTTTTTTAAATGCTATAAAAACATCGAGTGTAGCTTCGGCTGTGTGGCACGTAGCGATCGTCATTGACTAACGGCCACTCCTTGCTCATTTTCGAAGAAAAATGGCCCAATTATGCCGCTGGACCAAAATCCGCACCAAACAGTGACTCGTTTTGGGTGCGTCGGCTTTTCAATGTATGCGTGCGGGTTTTCTGTGCCCCAAATGCGACAATTTTGCTTGTTTACATACCCGCCAAGATCACAATGAGCTTCATCTGAGAAAATGATTTTTTTTTTTTGGCAAAATCGGCATCTTCTGTAAGTCGATCGCAGGCCCACTTAGCGAAGCGAAAACACAACCATATTCTTTCAGCGGGAGGATAAAACTAATTATCTGTCAAATCAGACATGAACTAAGTGTTATCATTCACGAAATAAGCACTAGTTGAAAAAAAACGTTCGATGGCGGACCCTATATAATGGTATTTTTTGATTTTTTAACATTAACGAATTTATAACTATCAGAGCGAATTTATAACTAACAGAACGGTGATCAGTAAATATAAAAATCAATATTAAATTGACAAAAGGCCCTTTTTCTACATTTTACAGATACCTTTTAATATTATTTGTATTAAAAAATTTAGAACTTAGATTAAATTATATTATTATAAATTTTTTTCCAGTCTTATAGTTTACAAGGTATTCACAAAGTTTTGTCAAAAAATATATATAAAAAAAATCCAAAAATTGCCTTTTAAAAAATTCATTAAAAATTTTATAGAAGCAAAATCTTGAAGCTCGTCCTTAAAGTTAATACTTGCCATGTTTCATAAAAATCCATTCATAAGTTCTTAATTTATACACAAATTAAAGGTAACACCTAAGATTCTGCCCAATACAATTTCTTTTTATTTTAAAACAATAAAAAACACTTGGCGCTAGCACTAAACTATGAATAAATTGGGAGCCTATTAATGTCTCATTTTATTTGTAACATATGCAGGTGTTAACCTTGCGCCCCTAATTTAAGATTTTGCTTATATTAAATTTTGAATGTTTTTTTTTTAAATAATTTTTTTTTTTTAATTTTCTTGAAAAATATGTTTTTTTTACAAAACTTTGCAAACTATAAAACTGATATAAAATTAATAATAATATAAATTAAAGCTTATTGCAGTAGCGTTTTTTTCTGCTGTTTTGGTAAGTTTAATCAGAGAGCTAGTTCTTGAGTTATTGCAAATCATATGGCGCTACATCCTCATTTTTTTATATAACGGAAGACTACACACAGGATTAAAAAAGTAATTTATAGCGATTGAAGCTTCGTACTATTTGAATTAAGCATGAAACTTTAGGCACCAAGAAAAAAAACTTCATTTTGTAGGAATGTGTTACATTTCGCTTGCTTCAACAGTGTCATAAATCAAAAAATTTGTTTCTTTTTTTTTAAGTTAATAAATTATTTTTACCTTATATCCTGCTTTATATTTTAAACATTCTTCTTATTAGAATAAAATTTTTCCACTAATGAGTGGTTACTTACCTGTATGTAAACGAGTGTGTTGTTGGACGTGGGATAATTGTTTAAATCTACGATCACAATATGAACATTTATATGGTTTTTCTCCAGTATGAACTCGTATGTGTTGTACCAGTTGATGATTGCTGGAAAAACTCTTCATGCATTGTTGACATTGATGAGGTTTAGATTCGGCTCCTATACCACCAGTACTGCCTGCAGGACCCAAGGGTATTTGCTGTTGCATTTGTTGCATGGCGCTTTTGTGCATAAAAAGCTATTTTATTTTTGTTTTTTTTTATTGTTGTTGTTTTTATTGATTTTAAAATAGAAAAATATTAACTCTTTAGTTGTTACTGAATTAATTTTAAAACTAATATTTTTTATAAAAAATTAAAATTAAAATTTAATACTCGCATGTTTGTATAAGTATGTAAATAATACTATTGACAAAACGAAAAGAAATTATAAAAAATGTGTAAGTACAAAAATTAAATGATTTAAAACTAGTTGTAAGAAAAAAGTTGCTATCGCAGGAAATTTTGGGTTACAAAAAATTTTGTGGGAGTTTTAGACGAAAAAGAAAAATTAACAGAATAAAAAAAAACAAAAAGCAAAATATACACTGATGTTACAAATAATGAATACGCTATACATAAGGTTTGTTACATAACGGTTTTAATAAAAAAATAAAAAAAAAACATACTGTTGTTATTTATACTGAGTTTAGTAAAGCTTTTTATAAAGTGTATCACGATTTATTGCTGCTGAAACTTTATTTTATGGGATTTACTATATAATATAACTATAAACTGAATGAAGTCTCATTTGTCTATTAAGAACGCAGAAATTTTTCTTCAATGATACCATTTCTAAAAATATTAATGTGAAATCTGGTATATCGCCGGGAAGTTATCTGGTTACAATTTTGTTATTATTACTTTTATTAATATGTAATATAAGAAATTAATTCTAAGACTAAATTTGTTAACGGGCACCGGTAACTTTAATCGTCGCGACGCGTCGGATACCAAGATCAGGGCTGGAATCGAACCTGTGACCCTCAGATTGACATGTTAGCAATTTACAGGGCATGATATGCACCACAACCCCAAGCGATAGAACAAAAACAATGTCATTTTCATAATCGGCACACTTTAATTAATCGAAATCGAATACAAACACTATGGAAAATTTTTCAGTGTTGAGTAGTGTCGTATACATACAGAATCTAATTCCAACAGCACGAGGTATGTGAAATATTCTCCGATAAATTAATATCCAATTGATTTGATGTAAACTGGCTTCCACGCAGCTATAATTTAAATTTTATGGACTTTTTCCTGTAGAGTTAACTCAAATCTAAAGCTTATAACAATAAACCGCAATCATTAAAATATTGCATACCAGTTCCACGGAAACGTTAAGAACTTATTATTTTCAAAAAATAAATTCCCAAATACTTTATTTTGATAATGAATAAACATTTTATTTATAGATAATCTACTTCTTATTTTATTGACTAGCAAAATACAAACTCTCTTTTGAGACACCCTGTCAAAAATGTTAGTTGGATTGGATACTGCTGTAATATATTCGATTAGATACTATGTAGCTATATTCTATAAAGAACAAATCTCTCTTATATAAAAATGAAAGAAAAAACAACTTGTGAGTAAGACTTTAATTAATTTGTTTACAAAAGCAGAGTCAAGTCGAAAACATGCTCATGTCTTATTATATCATTGTGGAGGACTAGAATTTTAAAAATCATAAGAGCCATTTTACAAGTTACCGATAGCTAAAGTCAAGATTTTATTAGTCAAATATCAAGCTTTGGATCGGACATTAAATTAAAAATAACGACAAGTTAAATATTGGATAATGCGTTCTTAACTTATCATTTTACTATTCCTGAAGGACAATAATAAGGTTATTAAGTTAATTACGACAGCAAGTCAATTATTACTTAATCGACTTGAGCGAATTTTCCATTTTAGTAGAGATATGTATATAACTACAAACCCGTATAAGTAATTTTTAACTTTTCACGCGTTACAAGCATATTGACATATTATGTTTAGATTCAATTTTATTAAAAATCTTAATAATATTTGAAAAATAAAATACATATTGTAAATAATGGAAAACAAATTAATAGAAGAAAGTAAAAAAACATAGTTTTGTGTTCAAAATGCAGTTTGAATACAAAAGTAAAAAAACGTCAAAAGCGTTATATGCAACTCATCGCTTTAAAAGCGTAAAAGCTCAAGAAGTATGAAACGCGTTACGCATGAGCGCGTGCTGTGTACCTTCGCCTTAAACGATTACTGTCAACTACGACTTTGTTCATAGCATTTTTATGTCTTCACTGTCGTTTCTACTCGTCGACGACTAACGTAATAGGGGTGATTAACGTTAAAAAATATATCATAGATATCTAGTTGCGTATGCATGTATGAATGAATTTTTCCTGGAGTCGTTAGTTAACATTTTATTTCAAAAGGACATAATTAGACAATTCAAAGTTAAATTCAACAGACAGTTTTTTTTTTATGTGAACCAACAATTCAACAAGTTTTATATGCCAGCATGTAAAGTATCTATATGAATGCATGTATGTATGTATATATTTAGTTTTAATACTCGTATGTAGGTATGTATATTAAATCTAGATTAAACTTTACTGATTTGCCGTTGATGTTGTTACTGTTATTGTTAATGTTGCTGTTGTTGTTGTTATTATTATTATTTTATTATTATTCTTCGTGTTCTTGTTTCATACAATTCATACATATATTTAGTAACAAGCTAAAAATGCTTTAATCGTGATAATAACATTTTGTCTACAAAGTATATTTTTTTGGTTTGTTTTTGTTACTGTGTGTCGATACAACATGTACATTTAAATACCTAAATTGTTTTGTTTTTGTGTTGTTGTTGTTGTTCAATTAAATTGAAGTTTCAAAAAGTTTGTTTAAGGCTTATACTCGTACCTTTAAAGTTGTAGCTGCAGTTTGTAAACTTTTCATTGTGTCTTCATTAAAACAAACCGCATTTAACATATACATACACTACGTAATAGTAAACTAAATGCTCTCCGTGCACACATACGTACATACAAATGCAAATTATTTTAAAAGAAGATTTGACCCAGTTTATAAAGTTTCACTTGAAAATATAACATATTTTGAATTTAATTTGTGACCCATCAGATGACGTTACTGACTGACTGACTGACTGACTGACTTATCATCATCTCCCAGCCCAAACAGCTATAGCTATGGAATTGAAATTCGGTAAGTAGGTGCATGTCCCAATGTATAGGACGAATAAGACGGGGGTAAAATCGAACTTCTTTTATCTCCGGAACAGATAAAACCAAGGTTCAAACTACAAAATATTCTACTAAAAAAGTAAGCAGATGGGTATTTGGTACTTTCTCGATATTTGTATATTTGTGGGATAAAAAGGGTAAAAACTAATGTTGGTACGTTTTTTTAACCTCATTTATTTTTCAAAGTAACAATCACAGCAACAAAAACTACTGTAATCTTCTCTTCTTAAAAAGGTCTCCAATGTATATTGGCACTTTTTTAAAATTCGAGCAAATAAGGGGTAAAATATGTGCCCTTTTTTACTATTATTTCTAAATATGTACTAGACATCTGCAACAAATAACTTTTTTGTATTTGTAAATACATTTGCCAAAAGTAAATACAAGTAGGTATTTGCTCACAGAGCTCAAATAGTGAAGAGTAGTGAAGCGTTGCTTTATAAGTTCTTATCCGTAAGCATTTGCAAAAACCTTGTTCCGAAACAAGAAAAAGCAAATAATTCAGCGAAAAAAGTACTGCAAAAATGAGTACTGTATTTGCGGAACACCAAATACTTTGTTGGAGCTACCACACTTCTTAACACGAAATCGCGAAATCATTGAACAAAATTCGACGGATTTTAATAACTCTGTTTTGTATATTATAAGCCTATAAAATATGAGGTTGTAGATGATAAATTATATTTAAATATAATATAAATTACACTTTTATATAAAAAAATAAGAAATTTAGCTTCATATGTGCGTAAAAATTTAATTTGTATATCCATAAGCCGTGGCGATCTTTTAGAAAGATCATTACCTTAGATCTGGCAACAACAGTCTCCACAAATAATGAAAAACAATCATTCTCAATTAAATTCGCTCTCTTGCTCTTTCTACATACTTTCTTTAATAAAGATGTATAGAGATTCTCTGCGTTAATGCCTGTAGCTATGAGTCATAGCTTACAAGTACCAAATCCTTTTGATGTATTTGGGATTTCTAGACACAAAAAGCAAGCAAACACAAATAAGTAGTCATTCGTGAATTTTGTTGTTCCTGAAATGTGAACTCATTTTTGTTTGTATTTACAAATACATGCACTTGTCGCAGAGTACATAAGTACTACGCAAATCTAAATGTCTAATATGTAACATAATGTAAATTGATGCAGCATATAAACATTTTATTACTAATTTGTAGCACCCAATAAAAATCAATGGTAAAAAATTATTTTAAGGAAGAAAAAAGTACCAAAAGAAAGATTTGTTCTTTATACTTAAACAAGTTTAATGGTATTTTTAATGTTATGTGCAAACCTACAGTTTTCACAGTAGAATTAAACGGTCCCTAACAAAATAAAAAATGGTACTTTTTATTGTTTTTATTGGTACTTTTTCTGTTTTTCATGCTAACAACACTAGAACTATGAGATTGGGGTCTAACGCTCTCAAGCAAAGTTAAAAATTATTAACAGAGATTAAATAGTCTACAAAGAAATACGAAATTATAATAGCGACAGTATGGTACTTCGCTGAAAAAGTATGCTAGTTTTACGAGTATATAAATATATTGGTTCCATACAAAATGTGTAAGCACGTATAAAATACGTGTTACAAGTAGATCAACATGTTCTTTTTAAGGTACTGACTCACTATCCTACTTAGTCGTACGATCTGTCTAAGAACGCATGTGTGATAAAAAAGTATGATAGTGTGTATTGAACAACCAGGCTTTTTGACAGGTCTGTCCGATTTTTTAATGTTATGAAAATTTTCATAAAATAAATTTTATCTGTGCGATCAGAGTTGCATTTTCTATGTTCAAGGCAGAAAAATAGCAACAATACCAAGCTTGTGATTTGTTTATATAAACTTTTAGGTTTTTTTTCATTGTACATATTTGTAAAAAAAAAATATTTTGCGACAAAGAAGAAAATAAATACTTTTAAAAGTATTAAGCTGAGTAAGCATATGTTTTTGCATCTTTTTTTGTATAATAGTGTGGCATAAGTTCGCCATTTTAAAGCAATTTCTTCAAGTAGGACAGAATTCTGTCACAGATTATTTTGACATAATCGTACGATCGTGTAAGGTAGTGAGTCAGTACCTTTAACGTTTTTTTTTTTAAAGTTTAAAACCATACAGCTAATCCTCGATTTACTTGATCTATTCATAAATTTAAATTTTGTGCTAATATAGCAATTCAACTTTGTGCTCATGGGTACTTTTTTGACTTTTGAATTTCTTTCATATTGAAAGTTACTGAACATAAAGCCAGCAATAAGCCATATTTTTCAATTATTTTGCTGACGCTATCGCTTTATTGCTAAAATACGAGTATTAATCATGGTCCGAGCGAGTTCAATTTGAGCGAGCTATGTGTATTAAGCTTGCGAGCTTTATTTTGAGCTCGCAAGGCTTAAGCTCGAGCTTGAAAGCTCTATTTGCTTAGCTCGGTTGCGGTAGGAGCTGATAAGAGTTCAAAACAACCAGATCGTTTGGCATTAGAACATTAGAAAAATTAAACTTTTAATTTTTCTTTATTAAAATTGTTTTATTTTTATGAGTTGTTGATAAATTTCTTATAAAGGGTGTTTTTTATATACGTATAGAACATTAAATTGCAATAAAACAACGACGGATTAGTCGATTGACATGAATTTTATTTATCCGAAAGATAATCTTGTGGCATTACATTTTAAATATGATTTCTGGCATATGACCGCCACGGCTGGCTCGGATGTAGTCCAATCTGGACGTCCAATTTTCGATGACTTTTTCCAACATTTGTGGCCGTATATCGGCAATAACACGGCGAATGTTGTCTTCCAAATGGTCAAGCGTTTGTGGCTTATCCACATAGACCAATGGCTTTACATAACCCCACAGAAAGTAGTCTAGCGGTGTTAAATCACAAGATCTAGGAGGCCAATTCACAGGTCCAAAACGTGAAATTAGGCGGTCACCAAACGTGTCTTTCAATAAATCGATTGTGGCACGAGCTGTGTGACATGTTGCGCCGTCTTGTTGGAACCACAGCTCCTGGTTGTTCAATTCAGGAATGAAAACGTTAGTAATCAAGGCTCTATACTGATCACCATTAACTGTAACGTTCTGGCCATCATCGTTTTTGAAGAAGTACGGACCAAAGATTCCACCAGCCCATAAAGGGCACCAAACAGTCAGTTTTTCTGGATGTAACGGTGTTTCGACATGCACTTGAGGATTAGCTTCACTCCAAATGCGGCAGTTTTGTTTGTTGACGTAGCCACTCAACCAGAAGTGCGCTTCATCGCTAAACAAATCGGGAACAACGGCAATCTCGTTTTGGGCCCATTCGACGAATCTACGCAAGCGTTATTCAGGCGTGAGTCTATTCATGATGAATTGCCAAACCAAACTGAAAATAAATCACTTGACAGCTGTTGAATCGGTCGCCATCTTGAACAGTAATGCCAACTTAAAGTTCTATACGTCTATAAAAAAACACCCTTTATTAAGTTAATTTTGATATTTTTTGAAGCAGCACATGTGTTAACTTCGCTTTAATATGCGTAGGAGTAACATGGAAAATTAAAAAAATTTTAATTAGTTTGGACAAATACGTGTATTTTTAATTTTAAAAGTATTAACAAATGTTCTAGTTTTTAAAAAATTTTAGCTTTGAGCTTTAATTAATATCCTAAGTTGATTTTTCATGGCGACCCTTTTGCTTATATTATACATACGTACGAGTATATGCGGTATGACAGCTTATTATTTTCACAATAACTAATTAAACGGTGGATACACACATCAAATTGCGTATTTGTGTGCGTATCCAAAATATCAAACTGGTTTCAATTTTCGTCAAATTCACACACAACGTATACATGTGAGTACCATTAAAAAAAACGAACGCAAATTCATGATTGATGCTGAAATTTTATGTATGTATCAGCCACTTTACATAACTCTTAAAAAATACTTATTTCGGGTTTTTCTCCGACGCAAGAACAAAAACATCACATTATGCCGTCAACAATATGTTCTGCACGTGTGCTTATTTCGCTGTTGAACAAAATTCTTAGAATTTTCCTAATCGTTTTTTGACCACAAAATTAAGAAGCATTCGTGTAAAAAAAATAGTATAAAAACTAATTCAAGTCTTCACATGAAAAAAATTGTGCGTAAGTTTTTTTTTGCAGATCCACTAAAAGAATAATTAAAGAACTCTCGCGCTTAGTAAATTAATTAAAAATATATGAAAATTTTTATATTATATTATTATTGGATCTTATAAATTTAATATGAACAAATAATTTTCAAGCTTAAGATCAAAATAATAATTGTTTTTATTTTAATTTTCCAATATTTGGACTTTTCTTTCAGGGAAATCAATTATTCTAATAAAAAACAGTTTGTAAGATCTTCAGCTTGAAAAATGTTTGTTCTTAACAAATTTATATAAATTTTTATTAAAAATAAAACGAGAGCGAAAGATAACTTAAGAGATAATCCTTCTCCCACATATATACCGATTATTTGCTAAAGGAATGATAAAATTTACAATTAAATACTATTTGCAATAAGGCCGAAACAGCTGTAAAAGTAAGAGTGTTAAATTAGGCCATGTCGAGTCTCATATACTTTTTCTTCAATATAGTATAAATATACTCATATATGTACCAGAGAACTGCAAAAATCGAATTTTTGAATGATTGTGCATGATTAAAATTTTTATGTATAATTAATCATAAGGCACTTACGAACAATTTGAGTAAAAGTTGTGCACTACACTTGATTAAATCATGTTCGATTCACGATTAAAAAGCAAAATGCAACCATTGAAAAACACAAAAGTAAAAAATCATTAAACCAGCGATCATACGTGTTTAAGTAAGCTGCTGCGCAGTAAAATAACGGTTTTTTTGCTTGTGTGTATTTCTATTGTTGAATGCCTTCATCAATACATATGCCTGTGTTTAAATTGTGCTTTTCAGATTCAATCGTGTCGAATAGCATAAAAAACAATCAGTTTTTGATCGTGCTTTGAACATGACTTAATCACATGTTGTGCACGATTTCATGAGCAATATAGTCTTACAATAATCATTTGAAATTATTGAAATTGAAAGAAAGGTAGACAGTACTATGTCAAGTTTAACCGGTTGAGTAAAAGCAACACGATATTTTGTGCATTGAATAAATCACATACAGCGGTTTCAACTCTCTGATATGTACGTATGCATAACATATGTAATAGGGCGGGTCGATTAAAAAATTGCTCAAGTTACAAGGAAAATCGTATTCTAGGGATCACAATAAGAAACTTTGCCGAAAGAACCATATCTCTAAAATGTATTTTGATGTCCCGACTTTTAATCCGAAGGGTCAAATTTTGAAAAATCTCACTTTGACCCATTAAGAGTGCCTCAACCGAGTCAAAATTTATGACCGACCCCCAGCAACTTTGGAGGGCCGACCCACCTATGCCAGTGGCACACCCCTGGAACCACCCCTAGGGGGTTCCCCATACAAACATTTAAAAAAATCACCATTTTTGGCACCTTACAAGAAAAAATCAGCGAAATGGATATGTTTTTTTATTTTTGGAGTTTTTTTTTCTCTTTAGAAATTTATTTAGTCATAATGAAATGAAAAAATTAATTTTACTTAGTAATAGAAAAGAAAATATAAAAAGATTATTAACCCTTCGGGTCAAAAGTCGGGACATCAAAATACATTTTAGAGGCATGGTTTTTTCGGCAAAGTTTCTTATTTTTATCCCTAGAATACGATTTTCCTTGTAGTTTGAGCGATTTTTTTGCCTCCATACAAATCGACCCGCCCTAATATGTAAGTATATATATACGTATGTATCTTTACGGAGCTTATACAATTTTTTTAATATATTACACAGGCCTACAAAACTAAAATTTTTTTGTGGTGTCTACGGTTTCATATAAACTACTTTTATAATTCTACACGTAGTTCTCGAGATATACCGTTATGCATAAAAGCAAAGAGGTTTGCCTATATGATTTGCCATAAATCGAGAACAAGCTTATATTCACAAAATTACCAAAAAAAAAAAAATATAATAATCTTTAAATTACATTATTATCCGTTTTTTTTACCAGCTTAATAAGTTTATGATGGTTGCGGGGGTATTAATTTAAACGTGAATACTATAGTTAATATTTGAATTCAATTTATTTAAACATAAAGGTTATAAAATTATTATTAAGATTAAAATATACGTTCTTTACTCTTAGGCGTGTGTTATAAGAAGAAAGATGAAACGGTGGTTATTTTTATAACAAGTGAACAAACCACCGATCAATTGCAAAAGTAAAAACATAGTTGTAAAAAAGGTACTAGTAGTAAAAAATGCTGTAAGTCAATACAAGTTAGAATTTATTCACAATGTATTGTCAAGAAAAAAATATTTTCAAGAAAATTTAAAAAAATTTATTTAAAAAAAACATCAGAAATTTAATATGAAGAAAATCTTAAATATTATTCTTTACGTTAATATGTGCATATATTAGAAATAAAATGAGATAAAGTTCATCAAAATCCATTAATAGGTTCAAAATTTATTCACGATTTAGTGATACCACTTAAAACCTAATTTTTATTTTAAACAATAAAAAATTGTACGAGGCAGTATCTTATGTGCTACTTTTAAATTGTGAATAAAATACGAATTTATGCTTAGATTTTGATGAAATACGAGTATGTCTCATATTGTTTATAACATTGTTATAAACATTAAAAACAAAATTTACTATTTGGTTTATATTAAATTTTTAATGATTTTTGTTAAAAATAAATTTATTGAAATTGGCAATAAAGTAATTAACTCTGAATAACCCATCCTATTTTTAATACGTTTATACCAACGTGTGTCATTTCGACTAACATTCACTTTAAATTGCATTTAAGAAACCGGGAGTACACCAAGTACTTCAAAATTAATTAAAATCAAAATTCTATAGGTTTTAATACTTTTAAACTAAATTAATTGTTTTTATAATTAAAAAATCAATAAGAGATAACGAGATATAAAAGTCACCATAAAAGAAGAAAATATTGTTAGTCGAAACGACTAAAATTAATAGAAGTGTAATAATTATTTATCTTTTTTTGCTAAAAATATAACTTGTAACAGGTTACCTCTATTGATTTTGATATATATGAATCCTTAGGTCATGAATCGTTTATACAAGTATAAAAATCAAGAAAAACAAGAAATTTAAGGTCCATAAAATTATAAAAAAATAGTTACACTAAGTCTAATGTTAGTTGTTTCGACTACGTAACTTTTGCGAAAACTTTTAGCTTCTAAACTAAATAAACTACTTTCATATGTATAGACAAAACGAAAGTTAACAGGATAAAAAAGTTACGATAAAAAAAGTAAACTGTGTTAGTCGAAACGATTAACATTGGTTATGCAGGGTTCAAATTGGATTTTATTCCCAACTCTTACGTGTTTTTGTAAGTTTAATCAGAGAGATAATTCTTGAGTTATTGTAAATTATATAGCGTAATTTTCTATATAACGTTATATCTCGAGAACTACTCGTATTATTAAAAAATTAGGTATACAGTTTACATCAGGATATCGAGATTCCAGAAATCAAATTTAGTTTTGCCATACCAAAACCTTGTAGGTCTGTGTTATAAATGACAGAAATTAAAAAAAAAATGTTATTCCTGCGGCCTTAAAATTTAAATTATATTTTAAATTTAAAGTTTAAATGCACCTTAAACTAAGCATTTATCAACTTATTAATGGTTAATGCTTAAATTATTTTTTGTGATGTTCTGAGCAGCCGATTTAAAAATAGTACTACGTTACACTACTTGGGCTAAAATTGTAGTTGAATAACAAAAACTTTCAATTCATATATTATAAAATTGTGATAAAATTATCAGTGTCATTTTAAATTTAAGTTAGCCTTACAGAGACTCACCTAAATTGCAGCGGCAAGTGTAGTGTTTTTTAGCGCCCAGCGTTTCATGATGTAAAAAATTCAAAGGGCACCAGACAGAGGCTCGTTGTGGGTGCATTAAATTCTCATGGATTGCATGAGGATTTTCTGAGCCTCAAATTCGTCAATTTTGTGTATTTCTTTGGGAATACAAATTCAAATGCACTTCATTGGAGAAGTAATCTTCACTTTGCTCCATTATTTATTTCATACTTAATCTTAACATATCTTCTTTACAATCCAATAAAAAAAAATCACAACTCTTAAAAATACGTGCTTTTATTTTAAAATGATAAAGTGCGCTGAGTGGGACACCCTTTAGTTTATTGTAAAAACTTTTTTTTTTGTGAGCCTCGTCAAATGCACATATGTCTTGATTTCGAATCAACTTAATTCAGCGTAGTAACCTGTACGATCCTGTTTCAAAAAATAATTTTGACTACCTGCTGTGTGTTCCTTAAAAATAAATTTTTTTATTTTTCTTCTTTTTAAAATTTTTTTTGCTCTCATCTTTGTTAAGTGATGTTTCAAATATAATAATTTTCTAAATTTATTTAGAAATTGAATACACAATCCACATCTTTAATTAAATTAAATTTTCTCAGTGTTGCCACCGATGCATTTCATTATATTCATATCATAAGTATTGCCATTAATTTAATAACTTCCAAATTTATGTTTTTTAATGTCTTTTAATATTTTGAATTAAAAAATATTTTTTTTTTCAAAACTTAATTGAAAAAGAAATTGTTTTCTTAATATTATGCATGCAGGTGCGTACTAATTTACATTACACTTTTTGTGAAATTCTTTTCGGGACAAGTTCTTTAGTTAGGACATTTATTTAACCTAGGAAACGCCCTTAGAATATCAAAAAAAAAACCCTATTCAACAAACTAAATGTAATTGACAAAAAATTTTTAATTTTTATTGTAAGTGTAAGTAATTCTTGTGACTTCTTGTAATAGTTTCTAAGGTTTCCTTTTAATAGTTAAGCACTCTTTTTACTATTACATACAATTCTGGTTGGCTATTAAAATATATACACACAAAAAAACACACATATTTTTATAACGAGTACTGGAATATGGTCGATGTACTAACACATAACTAAGTAACGGGCTTTGTGTTGTAGACGCGTCGTTAGTGTGAATGTGCCACCATTAGGGTGGATAGTTTGTATAGCCATACAAATATAGTGTGAGTTAGTGCCACAATTTTTTTGCATTTATTCCCTAATACATAAAAAATTTTTTTTTTTCAATTATAAGGTTTTCATTGTCATCATCTCTCTAACAGATTTGCATCGTTAAAGGTATATACACACATTTTCATTTTTGCTTTCATGGATAAAAAGCAGGAGAGTGTCTGAAAAGAAATGTCGGGGAAAATATACTCATTTTTTCACTCTCAACCAAAACTTTGGCTTAACGTCAAAAGAGTTAAGTTTTAACAAAATTGCGCGACTTTTTTTTCATTTGTTTGACCATTTGTCCGTAAATATCCTCTTCTCTATGGACGTAAGAATATTTGTAGTCAACCAACCAGCCAGTCAGCCAACCAAAACAACAACTGAAACTTGGTTGGCTCCTCGCAACACACTTAATCGCATATAGTAAACCAGCACTAAACCATTGAAAAATTGCTTTAGCATTTACAGGTTTATCGTTGGTTGAAAATTGAAAAAGACAAAATAAAAAAAAAATGTGCAAAAGAAATATAAAAATAAAACATAAAAACATAAAAGAAAAAAAGGACAGAGAAGGATTTCTCAAACTTTAGAAAAAAAAGTTTAGAAATTTAAAAAAAAAACAAATTAGGCTGTGCCGAGTCTTATATGCCTTCACTGTGTTAGCCAAATATTGATATTTTTAACTTTCCACATTCTTTTTAATGAGCTGTTATTATAGCACAAGCGATCAACTCGTCACAAAAATTTGTATGAAAAATACCCAATATTTTAAGTACTTTTCATATAAAATTTCAAGACGAGTTAATTGATTGTGTTATAAACACAGCACATAAATATAACAAAAAATATATAACGGAAAGGGCTAGCTTATTATTGAGGTCGTATTAAATATTAAAATTTATTTATTTATTATTTATTGAAGTGATATATCGATATAAAAATAAATTTTTATAATACGATCTCAGCTTACTAAACTAGCGTTTTCAATAAGTAAACTTACAAATAAAAAAGTATATAAAAAGAAAAAAAAAAGAAATTACAAACATTTAAAAAAATAATTTTCTTGGAATATTTTTTTTTTCATTAATTCTAAAATACATAAATAACACAGTGTGACAAATAAGAATGAAATGCAAATACCTGGAAAGTGATATTATTTTTCTGGTAGGTGCTCTCGAGTACAACAAGAATCTATTTTTGGAATTTGACAAACATCCCCAAAATCTTGAGATACGGGTAAAAAACCGGCTTTTCGTACCTTTATGCACTTATAAACGTATTTAGAAAGAAAACATTAGGGCCGTTTAAATTATATAAATATTATTTTAGAAAACTTGAGAAACTCATATTTTTACAATTTTTTAATTTTTTTTTTCAAAATATGTTTACTTATGAGTAAAACACAACTTTTTTTAAATCCGTTAAATTTTTACAGCTATTAAATTTTTTATTAAAAATTTTTTTTCCCAAAAAATAAAATTTTTGACTGTTGCACTCAAAAACGTTTGCTTGACAGTTTTTTTTAACTCATCATCATCAGTGAAGTGACCAAAAATATTCTGAAATCATTTTTATTTTTTTTGTTGTCTAAATGTGACTGCAGGAAATTACTTTTATAGACACATTGCAGCGTACTTCCTCATACGTACGTTTACAATGTTTTTCTGCCTATTTCATGCGACTCACGATGATGGCCATATATTGCCATCATAGTGATTTGGTACACGACTATCCCATTCACATAGATAGCATGGATGTTTTTGTCGCGGTGGCTAATGATTTTTTAAGTGCGTCTGAAGAAATGGGCTGCAATATGTAAATAAAAATTCATTTCCTGCAGTCACATTTGGACTTCTTCCCGGACAACCTGAACCAGTTCAGCGATGAACAAGTTGAACATTTTCACCAAGAAATGGTTGCAAAAATAAAATAAAAATGATTTCAGAATATTTTTGGTCACTTCACTGATAATGCTGAGTTAAAACGGTTTCTTTATAAAATACTGTGTAAAAACGTCTCCAAAAATATTTAAAAAAAATGAGTTTGGGTGCGAAGTACGCACAGATTTCTCAAGTTTTCTTGAATGATATACACAGCTGATTAAATTAATAGACACATCACAGATTTTAGTTGTATTATTACGAAATTAAAATTATATTCCACTTTATATTAAATAAAATGATTTTATATTTTTCCTTAAACTTAATACATAATGTTTTCTTTATAAACCCGTTGAGAAATTTAAAATTGGTCCGTATTCAACTAAATTACTGGTTTATAAGTGCATAAAGGAACGCAAAACCGGTTTTTTATCCGTAAATCTAGATTTTGGGTCTTTTACCCGTAACTCTAGATTTTGGGGGTATTTTACAAATTTCAAAATAGATTCTTGTTGTACTCGACAGAACCTACCAGAAAAGTAATATCACTTCTCAAGTTTTTTTTTTGTCGCACAGTGTAATTAATTTCAGTTAAATAAGCTAAAGTTAACGAGTTCTAAGATAATATATTTTCTGAGAACATTATTTTTAAAAGCAATAAAATATAATGTCTGCTGGCACTCAATTTTTAAATGAATAAAAAAAGTAATTCTAAGAAAGATAATTCAATTTTGCAAACATTTGCTAAAATTAAAAAAAAAAATCTCTTTCATTAAGATGTCTGTATTGGTAATGCTATTACACTCCAGGCATTTAAAAAAAAAAAAACACATACACACTTTTGCAGGTTTCGTGTTTGTGTGTACAAACTTTTCCATAAAAAAATAAAGCAAAACAAATCAAAAACAAAACAAAAAAATTAATGAAAATCTAAAATTAGGAAAAAAAACGCTTCAAAAATGGTCAAAAAATAGATGTAATTGCACTTCAAAGCTCATAGCTCAACCATTTATGGATCAATTGAGGTGAATTTCGATATAAAACTAACAACAGGAAATTCCAACGAATTGACATGCTACACTTCACTATAGGTGCTCTAGAGACTTCAGAAATTTGATTTCAACATAATCACGGACAGACGGACATCACTAAATCGACTTCGCTACTTATAAGGATCCAGAATATATATATTCTTTAGGATATCCACACTTAGGATTACACACTTAATGACAAACTTATATATATCCTTTTCACTTTTTGTGAAGGGTATAAAAACTATCACAATAACGCTACATACACGATATCGATCGTTAGCGGTCACTTAAATTTAAAACAGTAAACCGCTACAAGTATTGCTCAAGGCAAAGACTATTAAACTAAGAAGATGTTCTACGTAGTGTAAATTTTTTCTGGTGCTACATTTTTTGGTGGATAATGCTAGTAATATCCACGAGAGTGCGAGAATTTAAAAGAGTGTAAGAGAGTAATACAGCACTTCACTTTTCAGTACATCCATATACATTTTTATGAAAAAGTTGTTTTCTTCTTATATCTCTACTAACATTACCGTTTATGTTAATGTAGGTAAATAAAAGGTGATTTTATAAGAACTATCGGAAATTTAAAAAAAAAAAAACACATAAAATTCAGAAAAATGCATGAAATATTTATTTGGATCGATAGTTGGGTCGATATAATTTAATGTTTGAAGATTATTTCATGCAAATGTTGGCCGCGGCTGCGCCTCAAATGGTCCATCCGCTTAGTCCAATTTTGGCATACTCTTTCCAATATTTCGGCCGGTATCTCACGAATAATGTTGGCAATGTTGGCTTCCAGTGCGTCAATCGAAGCGGGCTTGTCCCTATAGACATTAGCCTTAACATAGCCCCACAAAAAATAGTCTAGAGGCGTTAAATCGCACGATCTGGGCGGCCAATTGACTGGTCCCAAGCGTGAATAAACTGTTCACCGAACTCGCCTCTCAATTGGTCCATTGTTTCGCGTGCTGTGTGGCATGTGGCACCGTCTTGTTGAAACCACATGTCATGCAAGTCAAGCTCTTCCATTTTGGGCAAAAAAAAGTTTGTTATCATCGCACGGTAGCGCTCACCATTCACAGTAACGTTGTGATTCGCATCATCTTTGAAGAAATACGGCCCAATGATGCCGCCAGCCCATAATCCGCACCAAACGGTTGTTTTTTGTGGATGCATTGGTAGCTCTTGCAATGCTTCTGGCTGCTCTTCACTCCAAATACGGCAGTTTTGCTTGTTCACGTATCCATTCAACCAGAAATGAGCCTCGTCGCTGAACACAATTCTTCGATAAAAAAGAGGATCTTCATCTAACTTTTCAAGAGCCCATTCACCAAAAATTTGGCGTTGTGGTAGGTCGTTTGGCTTCAATTCTTGCACCAGTTGTATGTTATAAGGCTTCACACCCAAATCCTTCCGCAAAATTTTCCACGTAGTGGAGTAACAGAGGCCCAATTGCTGCGAACGGCGCCGAATCGATAATTCACGGTCATCACCAACACTGGCCGATACGGCTGCGATATTTTCTTCAGTTCGCACTCTACGTAAGCGTGTTGGTGGTTTAATGTCCAACAATGTAAATTTGGTGCGAAATTTTGTTACAATAGCCCGAATAGAAGCCTCAGTAGGTCGATTAAACTGACCATAAAATGGAAGAAGCGCGCGATGAACTTTCTTAACAGAGCACGCATTTTGGTAATAAAATTCAATAATTTGCAAGCGTTGTTCGTTTGTAAGACGATTCATGATTAAATTATAGACCAAACTGAAGATGTTTGACAGTGACACAAGATACAAAACGTGCGTGAGCTGTCAAAACTAGTGTTGCCAAAAAGATAATAGCAAAAAAATCACTCTTTACATGCATTTTATTGTTGTAATACATAAAGTATATGAATTCACACCGAATTTAAATTTCGTTAAAATTGAACCTTTAACAAATTAAATTGAACTTTTTGTAAGCCAAATTGAAACTTGTTTGCTTAGAATCATACATCAGATTTTAGAGTGGGGAATTCTGTTAGTTTTGAACGTGAGTTACAAAATTAAACTTTGAGAAAAATTATTTTTTGCTGATATTGTTGCTACTGTTATGCTATTCAGAATAAGAAAATTTTTCGCTGAACGAGTAGCTACAAAATAATTCTGAAAAAAATTTTACTACTGTTTTTAAAAATATTTTTTCTTAAATTCACAGACACAAGCGTGAAAAATTTGTATATTACTCCCGAACAAGCCTATTTCATGTCACGCACACGCTTTAGTTTCTTATATTATATCACAATAAAAAAACTTTCCATAGCAAAGTCATCCATACATATTTGGGCGGGTCGATTTAAAAATCACACAATTTACAAGGAAAATCGTATTCTAGGGATCAAAATAAGAAACTTTGCGGAAGGAACCATACCTCTAAAACCTATTTTGATGTCTCGACTTTTGATCCGATAGATAGCTATCCATCAATGGTAGAGCATTTAAAAACAAATTTTTTTATAAATAAGTAAATTGTTTTGTGACAATACCACGAAACAAAAAATGAGAATAAGGCATAAAAATGTCTGATTATGATTTACATATTGATTTCCAAATAATTAGATTTTTATTATAAATAAATTTTGTTCATAACATAAAATCAATTTCTGTGTTATTTATTATTAACAGTCTGTGAGTTTTAAAACTCTTATAGATCCTTTTAAAAAGCATATACAACAGGACTACTTCTCATTATAAAAATAATATCTAAAAATCTATAATAAGAGTTTAATAAAGGTTCAAATCAATGAATCATAAATTAGTTGCGAACTAGGATAAATTTAATTTTTTCAACCATAAACAAGATATTCTACCCTACAATAACGCAACTAGTCATATTCGTTTTATTTATATTTGCTCCTAAGATTTCAATAACATTTTTGTTGAAAAATTTCATAAATCTCACACAAAAAACATCAAAGAAATAAAATTCATTTTAAGTTTTAAATGCTGGGTTTATAAATACATACATACATGCGCATTTATATGTTGTTGAGTATGTGTTTATTTTTTATTCTCTGTTTATCTCAGTAGCTAAATGAGAATGCGCATTCTCAAATGTTCCCTTGTTACTCCCACCCCCCTCATCTGTTTAAGCTATTCATTTTTGTTTTTAGATTTTCTTCTATGTATATAGTTTATATATAGTTTAATAGTCTTTGCTCAAGGTGATATCAAGAAAGATTTGTCAAAGTTGTTAAATTATATGATCGGTCCGTCTTTTTTGACAAATCACGAATATTTTAAATACAGTATGAATTCGCCTTGGTATTGGTTTTCAATATATTTTGCTGTATAAAATTAAAGCGAACGTAGTTATCGAGCTATACGTTATATAGAAAGCAAGATGAGGTTACGCCATATAATTTTCCATTACTCAAAAACTAACTCTCTGATTAAACTTACTAAAACACCAAAATATCGGTACTATAATAACCTATAAATTATATTGTGATTTTTACAAAGATTTGTAAAAATAAATATATTTTTTAAAACTTATTTTTCAAAAAAATTCCTTAAAAGTTTAATATCAACAAAACCGTAAATTAATTTTGATACCATTAGTAAGTTCTTAATTTATACACAATTAAAGAAGAGCACCCAAAGCAATTCTTTTATATTTTCAAAAAACAAAAAAACACTTGGTGCTACCACTAAATTATGAATAATTTTTTCACCTATAAATTAATTTTGATGTCTTTTTTTATTTATGCAGGTATCAACGTTAAGACAAAAATTTTAGATTTTTATTAATGAAATTTTTAATGATTTTTATAAAAGATATTTTTTTTAATATTTTGTGAATAATTTTTAAGCTATAAGACTGATAAAAAAAATGATAACATAGTTTAAAAATTATATTACATTTTTTAACATTTTTATAAATGTATTCAGTGAAGCTATTCTCGAGTTATGGAAAATCACATGGCGGAACCTCTTTGTTTTTATGTATAACGGTGTATCTCGAGAGCCACATGTAGGATTAAAAAAATAATTTATTGCGTTTGGAGCTTACTATTATAGGTATTTAATGTGAGTATGAAACCTGTGTTATTTATAGGTTAATGTTAACGAACTGAATCTATCCTTTTAACTAATGTAGAATAGGTTGATATCTTAAGAATAAAAATCGATGTATGCAGAATGATTAGGTACTCGATCGAAAGCAAGATCGTATCATTCGATAGCGTATGAAAACTTATTGGTCGCCAATGGGCTTCTGGAGACTCTCGACGATCTCAGATACCGGGTTCAGGGTTTTGAGAACGATCATGGTCAGGAGCAAGTTTGACTCTCCAATCGAATGCAAACGGCTCTTGATACCACTCACAGATGGTGTCAGGAGAGGGGACTTTTGATAAAACCGAACAAAACCAAAGTGGTTCCCTTCATTACAAAAAGGAAGCTAAGTCAAGGGACTCTGAAATTGAGAGATAGTGACTTGGTGAAGCTCGAGGAGATGAAATATTTGGAGGTAGTTCTAGAAAAGACTCTTACTTGGAACAAACATTTATTTTACATAACTGGCAAAGCCTTAAGGGGGACTTACGACCAAAAATGGTAGTACAAAAACATCATAAATAGTACCGATGGTCAGTTATGTCTCTTTGGTATGTTGGCCAAAGGTAGCACAAAAACAAGTTCAGATAATCCTCAACAAGGTGTACAATCGGTGTGGTACAAGACGACTCCTGTTGTTTCTGTCGCGAAGCAAAGGAAACGTTATAACACATTCTCTGCGAGTGCCTAGCGGTGGCAAGACGCAGAATAAGCTGCTTGGGTAGTGGGGCATTGGTTCCAGGAGATCTAGGTAAGATTAATCCTACAGCAATTACGAGATTCGTACGGAGTAACGGATTGTAGCTAGGAACTGCACAATAGATCTTAAACGTCGCGGTACGATTATAGCCCTTGATAGTAATAATAAATATAAATTTTATAATAGTATTTTTGTATGAAATGCAAACATTTAAAAACTTCATTTGTTAGTTTATTTGACCTTTTTCTTTTTATAATAATTAAAATGGTTATTTTATTAAGCTTCGTATTGTATTATATAATTTTTTTATATCAATACTTCGCTCCAACTTGCGTAACTTCTTCAGGATATAGTCATAAAACGCGGCATGCGTTTTGAACAAGTTTTCAATCTCTCAAAAAGTTTTAAAGAAAAGGATTCTAATTAAACCTAACAATAACTAACCTTACAATAACTTGAGTTACACGCAAAAAAAAATATAGTTGAGGCAACCATATTCTGGTGTAAACATGGTATGGTTAGATTTATGATTGCATCTAACCGTATATATTTTTAAATCAAAGATATTAAAAATACCTTTCAACTGCAGATGTTGCGGTTCAACCCCCGGTCAGGTCTAAATTTTTTTTTCATATTTTTTAATGCATACATATTTTATATAAATATTTTTAAAAAATTTTAATACGAGTATGAATTTAAAAAAAAAAAATTATATAAATTTTTTGTATAGATAAAATTTATTTTATTCCATAGACTGTTTCGTTTCTATTGATTTGTATTTATTTATTACATAATACCACGGGCTTCAGTTTATTTATGTTTAATTTTATTTGACTCTACCTGGATTCGAACTTTGGATTATTTATTTAAGAAGCATTAACTCGAGACTCAACTACTTCAACCACAAAGCTCAGTTGAGTTTGACCGATTAAGTTTTTGTTTTATACTCACTTTATTTACCATATATGGCTGCGGAAGAGTAAAAATAGAAAACAATTTACATTCAACCATATTTTCTAATTATTATGTTTACTATAAATTTATTTATGGTTTCAGTTAAAATTTTATTAAAAATAATATGATAATGATATGGTTGATCTATGACGGTAAACATAGTATGGTTGAAAATAACTAGAAGCATGTTATCATAATAATGTTTAGATACTTCAAATTAATAATAATATTTTTGTGAAGAGTTCACTATGTTTGTGGTGACCATATTCAATCATCTTTTTTCTCTGCGTGCACATTCTGTTTTAGGATAAACTAATTTTATTAAGTGCCATTCTTAGAGCATGCTCCTGCAAGTCACCTGTTGGATCTCATAAAAACTTTACTGGTCAATTTTATTGTTTTCAGTTCAGAAGTGATGATATCTTAAAAAAAAGCTCCTGTTTGTTATTTACTTTCCATAAAGAGTGTCAATTAAGCGGGTTTCAGACTATTATATTTAGTATTAATACATGTCAAAAATTCGTGTATTAAGTAAAAATCCAATAGTGTGAAAACAAAATGTTAACCAAGTGTGGTGAAATACTTAAGTATTTTTAGCAGTATTATAGTTTTTGTCATTTTTTCTAAGCTATCACATTGCTCATTATGTCAGGGTTGCTTTAGTACAAGCAACCAAAGAAAAAACTAGAAATCAGCTGTGAAATTATTTGCTGCTATAAACTAAATGAAAGTAAAACTTAAAAAGTTTCATACGTATAGGAAAAAAATTATGTTTGAAAAAGAAAATAATAATTTTTTTTATTCTGTTTATGATCAGCTGTTGACTTTCGTTTTGTATTTTATTTGAAGTGTGATGGTATAAAAATCCTTTAGATTTTTTGACAGTCTATTTGATTTGCATCTGATTTCGGTCTCACTCGATCTAATGAAAATGTTAATACTCGGTATTATAATATGAAACCCGCTTTAGTCTGATGCCAAACTAAAACTACGCGGGTGACTACTGTTATCTGTTGTTATCTGTCAAAAATTCATGCCCATACAAAATGGAAAATCATATTTTGACGTGTTTTGCTGTGAAGTTGGCTGCAAAATAACTGTTTTTTTATTTTTGTCCAGTAATGACATTTTAGCTAGTTTTTTTATTTTAGCGTTTTTAACTCTATTTTTGTTTGTATTTAGTAGGTTTTAGTAAACAAGATGATTGATTAACTGTGGAGAATACGTACTGCCATCGCTCTTATTATAAATATAGGGCACTAAAAAACGTTTTGCTTGCGGTCCAATTTAGATTGTACTGTAAGAGACCAGTCAAGGAATACGTTTTATATCAGTTCCTACTACTTATAAAGTTGTTTTTTGTAAACTTTCCTAATTTTCTTGATTTTATTAAGGAGCTAAAGTTGTGATATAATAAAACGAATTATTTCTCTTTGTCAAGTATAACAACATTAATGCACAACTTGGGTATAAATTTTTTTTATTTATTTCTTCATTATTTAGAGGTGGATTTTTCTTTTTGTCTGGTTTTATTTCTCTTTTTTTTTTTATATTTAAGTTTTTTTCCCCTTTTTTAAGCACTGTGCTAGCTTTTTTAGATACTTTCATATACTAATTTTTTTTTGAGTTTTTCCCACTGGATTCGTTCTACTCTCTTGTAGAATTTTTTTTTTCTTATTTTTCTTTGTTTTGTTTTAAAGAAACGAAGCCAATGGACGGCCTTGATAACAAACTACACTTTAAAAATGCCACTCCCAAATGTTGCCAGGGTGAATGTAGAAAAAAAATAGTGAACAGTATAGAAAAAAAAAGAATAGTAAAATAATAATAAAAAAAAAATTTAATTTATTGTGTGTAGTCGAGAATATAAAAACGGCATTTTTTTTATTCACTAACTACCACAAAATAAAAAAAGGCAGAGCAGGGCAGTGGTTATAGTTCAAATTGGTGAAACATATACAGATACAACCAAAACTATTCTTGGTGGTTGAAAAAAAAAAATAAATAAATAAAAAAAGAAAAACAACAACAAAATATTTTTATAGGGTTGCTTCTCGTTGTTTACGTTGAATTCATGATTGACACTTCCGATGAAATACATAATTTAAAAAAAATAGAACGGAATTGAAAGTTGAAAAATGTCCATACTAAAACAAAACTACGTAATCAAAAGACATGGTATATAGATTTTTATTAACGTTTTAAATTGACTGCAATATTGGCCATTTTACAGAAAATGCCAAGTTATTTGTTAATCTTAATTAAAAAGTAGGTCTTGTTTATAAATTCATGTATTTTTATGTATACCAGAAACTTTTCTTAATCAATACTCTCTCCTTCTTGTAGGCTTGGCGAGACTTAAAATTTAAAGTCAAAAAAAAGTAGCCAACAAAAATGTTTTTTTTTTGTTTCGATACTTTTCTGGTTACTTGATTATAGCGCAATTCTTTCTGAGAAGTTTTCTTTCTAAAGCAAGGTTTTATTTTCTTTCTTCTTTCCTTGAATCCAAATTTGAATTACAATCTTAAGACATTTTGCCACAAAAATTCAAAACAAAATAAACCAGCTAAATGGAATGGAAATGTTTTTGTTTTGTTTAAAAAAAACGATAAACTGTTTTTTTCGTAGCAAGACTTGTAAAATACCATATTAGTGTCAAAGTAATGACAACGACGTTAATGTGAAATTTTAGAGAGTTAGTGTAATGTATGGCTCTGTTTTTGTTTAATGAACAATTATTTGAAGAAAATCGAAATAATTTTGATATTTTTTTCAAATTTTTCACATTGCTGCACTTTAGCATTTAAGTTGTATAGAGTATGTAGGGAAAGCATTAGTGCTTTTTTAGTTTTAGTGATATTTTTTCGTTGTCATTGGCACTAAATTTGTGTGTAAGCTGCCTGAGATGGTATTAAGCACAAAAACTATAGAATTTTTTTTATTGTTTTTAGTAGAATTGCTTTAAGTAGAAGACAAATAACAGTAAGCCGAATTTATAGCAATTTTTAAACAAATTCACATATTTTGGTGTTCTCTCAACCCAACTCACATAATTTCATTCTTTTCAAAAAACAGATTAAACAAATTTGGAAGCAAGTTAATCGAATTGTAATTGTAAAAAATTGTTAAAAACCACGATAAAAGTAATTACCGATATAATTTTAGAACTTTTTTATTCCTATCTTCTATCTATCTATTATATATAAATAAAATTAATTTTCTGTTTAATTGCTCGCTTTACAAATTTTTGTTTTCCAACAGCTTTGTCTGAAATTTGTCTGTAATCCAAGGAAGGACCGGCTACGCCCACTTTTCAACGATTTTCACTAGCCACTGTTAAAAAAGATGTGTACTTGTACCTAATTTAAGCCTGAAAATATGCTTTGAAATATTTAATTTTCCACTTTGGGTGACAGCTCTGCTAATATAAAGTATATAGTAAGTGGCTGTATTTATTTTCTTTAAAAATTGATAGGCTCTCAAAGATACCGACTCATTTAAGATATGACTGGGCCTCGCGAGTGCGAGCAAAAACATTTAATTAGTAATATAACTTGCATTTTACTATATTTAAGTTTAAAAAATTTTAATTAAAAGAAAAATTCAACAAAATATTAATCTTTATTTGTGCTTAATTCCAGAAATTGTGTTGGTTTTAAAATTTATTCTTTTACTCATGATATTCTCATGAGTTATTTATTCAGCATAATAAGTACTGAAGGGGATAGCATATCTATATGGACCATTTCATCAGACGCTACTCTGAATCCTCAGTAGATTACTTCCAAGGTTTCTTGGCAAACATTAGAACCTTTACATTGTATAAACCATTGACTAAAATTGAAATTTTTCAAATTTTCGTTCCAATTAAAATTTTTATGATTACAACAACAAACACATAGAGACAATAGTAAACAATGGCTGTTAGTTTTATAATACAAAAACCTGGGAGTTGTATTTAATTTAAATTAAAAAAAAATAGTTGTTTGAACTAAACTTAATATAAATTTTCAAAAAAAATGTTTTTTTTTTTGAAAATCATAATTGTGACCAAAATAATAACAATTTATTTTTTAAATTGAAAATAAAAATTCGAATGATAACAAAATGAGTGGAGAACACCATATAGCCATTTATTCGGTTTTAAAAAGTTCTCGCACGGTTGCCCCGTAGATTAGTAGGTAGCGTTCTAACCTATCAATCTGGAGGTAGAAGGTTCGATTCCAACCTAGACCCTGAATATTTTCTGCAGACAAGCCAAGAAGCTTCGCAAATTTGGGCTGTTACAAAACAAAAGATTAGATTTTTACTACCGTAGAGAATCGATAGATTGAGCCATTATTCGTATGCGCATTATGCCAATATTCGAGCTCTATTCAAACTAACATGATTATCTACAATCTTTTTATTTTTTAACAAATTTATTAATTTTTAGTTTGAAAAATAAATTTTTTTCAATAAAAGTATTTTTAATTTTTTTTTATTGTAAAATAAACAAAAGAGGTGGGCAAAATATTAATAATATTAAATATTCAATTTATTAAATTTTATTGCAATACTCGTGTGGAATGTACAAATATTATAACAATTTCTTTCATTAAATTGAAACTGTATCCTGATTTCAATGTTTTTTTTAGCCAACCTTAAAAAGCAAACTGAATAATATTTAAATAAATAAAAAACAACCCAAGTTTATAACAGCTGTAAATTTTTATTAAAACCAAAAAAAGTAAAATTAACAAAAATTAGTTGAAAAAACTTAAAACAACAAAAGTTAATTGTAGTAAGAAACAAAATTATTATTTATTAAAATTAAATCAAAAATAAATATTATTAAATTAAAAAATTAATGTTAGCAAGTTAAATTCGGTGCTACCGAATCTTATACACTCTTCACTGTTGTATTTCCATTTTAAAATTCAAACATGCTTGTTAAATATTCATAAAAAATGTTTTCAATGGCAAATATTGTTAATTTTCTGTATTTAATGTTTTTTAAAATCTGAAATAATAATACTATAATACAAAAAATTTATTTCTGAGGCAATACCATTTCTGTGTTCTTACTTTTAGTTTACAAATCTTTGACAAACACTTTTAATTTCAAATAAAGGAATTGAATTAACATACAAATTAAAAAATACTCTAAAAATCCGTTCTGGCAACGCTCTCTATTAAAAATAATTCCTTTAAGTGGCTGATACATAAGTCAAATTTCAACATGAAACATGCATTTGTGTGCGTATTTTTAAAAACGAAAGTTATATGTGTACGTTGTGTGTGAGTTTGAAGAACATCAAAACTAGTTTGATTTTTTGGATACGCACACACAAGGTAAAATCATCAAGCAAGTCTGTGTTTCATATATTCGTGATTTGTCAAAAAGACAGAGATGGTTTATAGACTCCGACTATATAAATATAACAACTTTGACAAATCAGGAAAAAACTTGAAGCGCACACACACATGCTTTCTTAATATCACTGTGTATGAACTTGCTTTGTGCACACAAATAAGATATTTAACAGGCAGATATAACGGGCGTAATCACGTCAAATTTGTATTTTGCAAATATGCTGAGCATATTGAACTAGCTCGTGAGTGTCATTTTTAAATTTCCAAAATTTTTGCTTGCAAACGACAAAATTAATGCTATCGCATCACAAAACCATCAGAAAAAGTCTGCCAACTTTAACTTTATCTGTCAATTGTATAATAAAGAGTGATTTTTTTGCTATTATCTTTTTGGCAACACTAGTTTTGACAGCTCACGCACGTTTTGTATCTTGTGTCACTGTCAAACATCTTCAGTTTGGTCTATAATTTAATCATGAATCGTCTTACAAACGAACAACGCTTGCAAATTATTGAATTTTATTACCAAAATGCGTGCTCTGTTAAGAAAGTTCATCGCGCGCTTCTTCCATTTTATGGTCAGTTTAATCGACCTACTGAGGCTTCTATTCGGGCTATTGTAACAAAATTTCGCACCAAATTTACATTGTTGGACATTAAACCACCAACACGCTTACGTAGAGTGCGAACTGAAGAAAATATCGCAGCCGTATCGGCCAGTGTTGGTGATGACCGTGAATTATCGATTCGGCGCCGTTCGCAGCAATTGGGCCTCTGTTACTCCACTACGTGGAAAATTTTGCGGAAGGATTTGGGTGTGAAGCCTTATAAGATACAACTGGTGCAAGAATTGAAGCCAAACGACCTACCACAACGCCAAATTTTTGGTGAATGGGCTCTTGAAAAGTTAGATGAAGATCCACTTTTTTTATCGAAGAATTGTGTTCAGCGACGAGGCTCATTTCTGGTTGAATGGATACGTGAACAAAAAACAACCGTTTGGTGCGGATTATGGGCTGGCGGTATCATTGTTCCGTATTTCTTCAAAGATGATGCGAATCACAACGTTACTGTGAATGGTGAGCGCTACCGTGCGATGATAACAAACTTTTTTTTGCCCAAAATGGAAGAGCTTGACTTGCATGACATGTGGTTTCAACAAGACGGTGCCACATGCCACACAGCACGCGAAACAATGGACCAATTAAGAGGCGAGTTCGGTGAACAGTTTATTTCACGCTTGGGACCAGTCAATTGGCCGCCCAGATCGTGCGATTTAACGCCTCTAGACTATTTTTTGTGGGGCTATGTTAAGGCTAATGTCTATAGGGACAAGCCCGCTTCGATTGACGCACTGGAAGCCAACATTGCCAACATTATTCGTGAGATACCGGCCGAAATGTTGGAAAGAGTATGCCAAAATTGGACTAAGCGGATGGACCATTTGAGGCGCAGCCGCGGCCAACATTTGCATGAAATAATCTTCAAACATTAAATTATATCGACCCAACTATCGATCCAAATAAATATTTCATGCATTTTTCTGAATTTTATGTGTTTTTTTTTTTTAATTTCCGATAGTTCTTATAAAATCACCTTTTATATGGTCATCGCATGTCAAATGTTTGCTCAAGGTATTTTCAGTGGCAACGGAGGAAAATGCAACAAAAGTCAAACATTTTGTTGCTGTGTTAAGGGAACCGTAGCATTTTTGCATTCATTATTTGCATCGTTTGCGCTGTTTGCAGGCACTGTCGTAAGTATCCCTAGGACTGCCTGTTTTCATATGTGATCGTACACACATTATGTGGCAAGAATGGTAGATTTACAAGATTACGCCAAGCGTATGACATCCCGTTCAATGACGTAGTTTGTCCACTGCTTGAAAAAAAAATAAATTTCTTTACTCTTAATTACTTATCTGTAAATTTTTAGCCAATAGAAACATGTAGCGCGACGTCACTTGTGCTTCATGCGTAGAAAATTTAAAATGTTATGTGAGGGATGGCGTAATTTTGTATTTATATTATTCTTGTTATGCGGGCTTTACGCTATAGTGCAAGTGTTAAGAGTTTCTTTGGATTTTGAAAGAGCCAAATTAAACGATATTTGAGACGACTGTTAAAAAATCATACAATAGTTTACACTATAATACAAGTGCAAAGATTTTCATTGGATTTTGTCAGCTACTTTTATTATTTCTTTATTCGTATGTAAAAATTCAGCCCTGATAGAATGAAAAGTATAAACGAAAAGACATAAGGCTGTTAAATTTCTATTCGAATTTTTTGATGTATTTTTTCACAGAATTCTAATTTTTCATTCGATTTCAATTTTGGTAAGTCGTTTTACTCAGTATTACAGTATAAAAGCCCCTTTAGGTACTTAAGTGCTTGCTTTCGTTAATAGGAGTGTGTAGACTAGAAAAATGCGTCAGCATACTTGAAATGGCTTACAAGCACTTTCAAGTATAAGAGTTTACATATGTTTATAATTATGTATACTTTCCAAGTATGCTTGTGCATTGGTATAGTGTACATTTAAAAAATTTAAACAAAAAGAAACAGAAACATTTCTGTAACGTTTGCTTTGATTTTTAGCACAGACGATATGACTGTCATTTTTGACAAAATTGCTTTCGATTTTTTTAAAGCAAAAAAACGCAAAATAACAAAAACCCACTCAGAAAAATGGTCCTATTTTTAGAACCATTATCTTAAAGATAGTTGCGTTTGTCAACCAAAGCTCCAACATAATAATGGGAGATCCAAATAGAGATTCTTTTTTCAATAGCCTTTTTTTAACATATCACGTGTGAGTCGTATCATGCTGTCATGTTATTTTGTTTAGTATTGTTTGGCATTTCATAATGGAAAGACTTACGCCTGAACAACGTTTACAAATCGTTCAACTTTATTGCGAAAATTCACGTTCTGTGAGGAATGTGTTTCGTACACTTCGCTCAACTTATGGTCAACATAATCGGCCTACTGAGCGTACTATTCGCAACACCATCACCCATTTTGAGACCCAGCATTCATTATTGGATAATATTCGACCGAATAGACCACGTCCAGCACGCTGTGAAGAAAATATAGCGGCCGTAGCTGAAAGTGTACACGAAGACCGTAACCGTCAATGGCGACCATTATCGTGCCATGATAACCGACTATTTGATGCCTGAAATTGAAGCTCGTGATCTCTCTCCCACACATCGCATCAATCAATGAGAGAACATTTCGTTGAGCACATAATTTCACGTTTTGGGCCGGTCGATTGGGCACCAAGATCGTGTGATATCACACCGTTAGACTTTTTCCTGCGGGGATATGTAAAGTCTAAAGTTTATGCGCATAAGCCCGCTTCGATTCAGGCCTTGGAGGAAAACATCACGTGTGTCATTCGCCAGTTACCAGTCGAAATGCTCGAACGAGTCATCGAAAATTGGACTCAACGGATGGACCATCTGCGACGTAGCAACGGCCAGCATTTGATAGACATAATCTTCAAAAAATAAATGCCAAAGAATGTTCTTTCAAATGATAATAAACATTCTCCATTAAATTTAAATTTTCTGTGTTTTTTTATTTAAAAAAGTAGGGAACTTCGAAATGGATCACGCTTTATATTGACTGACTGACAGCTTGGCGTTGCCTAGAGACTTCAAAAAGTTGATTTAAACACCAGCATGATAAGCGGATTATTATCCTGCTAAATTTTCAACGTTATTTACCAGGATCCAGAATAGATTCATGTTATAGAGTGGCATGTGTACATACAGTGAAGGGTACAAAAATACTTAGAATAAATATCGTAAAAGTTTTTAAAAATATAAATATAGCAGATAAATATATAAATGTTTAAGTCAGAGGATGTATGTATGTGTGTGAGAGTGTGAGACAGTGAGTTCACTAATTTTATACCCCTAAATATGCAGTAGAATTTGTAATAAAAATATCAAAAATATTTATTTTTTTTTCTGTTTTATGTTTATCAAGATTATTATAAAATGAGAAATTAACTTTTCTGCTTAAAGTGTGTATAGACTTAAAATACATATGAACCCAACTCAAGTCTGATTACACATGGTTTCTATGCTAAAAAAATTATTCCCAAAATTCAGCACATCATGCTTCCAAAGTATATATCCTAAATGTATTAAGTGACACGATACACCGTTTTAAAGTACCAAATTCATAATTTTCTTATAAAGTAAACAAACGAATTTCGCTATAAAATGTTAAATCAAAATTTTTTTTTGTAAAGTAAATATAATAAGAACATTCCTTAAATTCAATAATAACTAAAACAACTTCCTCATTGCCATTTCTATTTTTAATTTTATAAATCAAATTAAAATCAAAAATATTTTTCTTTTTAAATTAAAAACTTTAGCTTATTTATTAAGCTTCAGGTCGTATAAACAGTAACGACACTTTCTAATTAGAATTAAAGCTGACTCATATAAAAAAATAGACTTGTACCACTTTCAAATATAACAATATAATAATATCGATATTTCACTTCAACTATAAATTAAATTAGTATTTTTTTATTTTTAGTCGTTTAAATTTAAAAAACATTATAATTTTTACAAAAAAAGTTTTACAATTGTCAGAGACACTATTTATTATTATCTGAGTGACTACTTACTGTACCATTTAAATGTAACACATAGGATATGTAGTACATACATCAGTATGTGTATTGTAAGCACATACATACATACATACATTTAAAAATATCTACTTGCATTTTCATTTGTTTGTATTAATATTTATATGCAGGTGAATGTGTAAGAATGTGTGTTTTTGCGTTTATATTGTTGTTGTTGTTAGGCAAATGTATTTTGTAGTACAAACTTCCAAATATTATGACGAAAAATACATCTAAGCTTGTGTGGAAATTCTTACACGATATAACTTAAAGAGGTTAAATATCTGTAAGAGAGGGGGGCGGGGGTAGAAATATATAAATTCCCCCACTTTCAAATGTTCAAATATACCTCTACAAAGTTATTAATATTTGTCTGTAATATTTTGAAATTTTTATTTCAATATTACTTTACAAAATGTTTTAGCTGAATGCCCGGTTGGTTTTAAGAAATAAATATTAAAAAAATTACCAGAGTCTCACAATGAAAATGATTTTTTCTTTAATTAAATACTTGCAAAGAATAAGAAAAACAATAAAAAAAAATTGTAATTACCCTAGGGGAAATATAACTACTCACAGAACATATCACTGAACTAGTCTTTAAGGTATAAGGACCGGTCCTCGTTTTGTTTTTTTATGTAATAGACCAGTAACTTTAACATGACAATGTCCTACGAGAGAGCCAATTGCAACTTTTTAGAGACTTCTGTCCCAAAAGTACAAGTACTGGTATAAGTCCTAAGTAAATCTGTTTTTTTTAAATGAAAATTGGTGGTTTTAGATTCATTATATATTATACCATTTAAATTTTTTATTATAAATATTTTGTTTATTAATTAACAAAAAAAAATAATTTTTATACTTGTGTACTTCTTACGTAATCATTGGTATTATTTCCGTAATTTATTTTCACAAGTTACGATATATTGCAATTGTCACCAGTCATGGGACATGTTCCAGCATTTTCTGCAGAGTATTGACAACAAGATGGCTATACTGGCAGAAGTGCCTAGTGCCCATGGGTGGAGAACTATTGTCCTGGCCTCCGTCTACCTCCCTGGGGACACAGAAGAGGTGGTATCGAGTGAGCTTCAGCAGCTTACGGAGTACTGCCGAAACTGTAACCTACAGTGGGTGTATGCTGTGATGCTAACGCGCATCACACGGTATGGGGCAGCAGGAACATCAGCACACGAGGTGAGTTACTTCTTGAGTTTATTATAACTAATAATATTGTTATAGTAAACGGAGGTAATGAGCCAACTTTTGTAAATGCGATAAGGGTTTAGGTATTAGATCTCACCTTGGCTAGTGCATTTATCTCAAACAACATTTCAAATTGGAGAGTGTTGGATGAAGTTTCCCTGTCAGATCATCGATATATTCGATTTGACCTGAAGGGAGAGGTTGAAGACACTCTCGCAATAAGGAATGTTAGAAAGACCAATTGATCATTGTATAACTTTCATTTGGAACAAGGCATAAGGTGTCTAAATTAAAAGATAACTAACTCTTAGAACCTACATCTTGAAGTTAACAAGTTGGAAACCATCATAACCTTAGCCTATTAAAATAGCTGCGAATTAGTTATGAAGAAACGTTCCAGAAATGTTCCATGGTGGAATAAAGAGCTGGACACCCTGCGAAGGACTGCCCGCAAGCTCTTCAATAGAGCAAAGACCACTGGGGATTGGCCAAGTTATAAAAGTGCCCTAACGGCATATAACAACGCCTTGAGAAGGTCAAAGAGAGATTCGTGGAAGAGGTACTATGAGGAGAATGAAACCCTTCAGCAGCTGCTGGACTACGTAAATCTCTTACGAAGGATCACTCAAATGGCCTTTCTACGCTTAAAAAGGCTGACGGAAGTTTTACGGAGAGCCTGGAAGAAACGGGACAGCTTCTGCTGGATACACACTTTCCGGGCTGCGCCTATAGTGAAGGGGACAATGAAGATGTCAGGGGCATTAGGTTCTTGACTTCTACATGAAGGGAACTTTCACTGGCCCGTAAAATCTTTACCGTTAATAAAACTAAATGGGCTATTTCTACGTTTAGACCATTTAAGTCTCCAGGTGTGGATAACATACACCCGTACCTACTCTGGCAAGGTGTTGACGTGCTCGCACCTAGGTTGACTCATATATTTAGGATGAGCCTAGAATTAGGAATATTACCTAAAAACTGGGGCAAAGCAAGGGTTGCTTTTATAGCGAAAGCAGGCAAAAAGCCTTCCGACCGATTTGCTTAACGTCCTTCCTGCTAAAAGCTATGGAGAAGATTTTGGATCAATATATTAGGGAAGTCCATCTTAGGGACAACCCTCTTTATATTGGACAATATGCTTACCAATCAGGCAGATCAACTTAGACTGCACTGCACAGCCTAACGAGCAAGATCGAAAAGGCTCTGGTTGGTAAAGAAATAGCCCTCTGTACATCGGTTGACATTACAGGGGCCTTTGACAATGTTACATTCGAGTCTATTGAGGAAGCGATGATCAAGAAGGAAATACTTCGACTGATCATTGCATGGGTTCTCAATATGCTGAGTAACAGGACTATAATCTTCAATGCGGGGGCAAGAAGATTATTTGTTAGGTCAACGAAAGGCTATTGGTCACCGATGGGCTACTGGAGAATCTTGCCGATCTCGGATACGAAGTTCAGGGCTTTGCGGATGATCTGGTAATCATGGTAGGGGGCAAGCTTGACTCTGTGATTGCCAATCGAATGCAAACGGCTATCGACACCACTCACAGATGGTGTCAGGAGAGGGAAATTTCGATAAGTCCGAATAAAACCAAAGTGGTTCCCTTCACTAGAAGGAGGAAACTAAGTATAGGGACCTTAAAATTGGGGGACAGTGACGTAGTGATGTCCGAGGAGATGAGATATCTGGGAGTAGTTCTAGAAAAGACTCTTACTTGGAACAAACATTTACTATACATAACTGGCAAAGCCTTAGGGGTAGTGCTGGTGCGGGAAATACATCACCACGTTTCTGTAGGGCAATTGCAATTAGAAAAACAGCTTATATTTTTCAGGTGGAGGTCCACGCCTTAGAGCTATGTGCTACGGAATGCTTACTAAGGGGCATATGCGATACCGAAATATATATTCTCTCAGACAGTCGAACAGCTCTATGTGAATTGGCGGGCTATTCCTTTCGACCAAGATTGGTCTGGGATTGCTATAAACTTCTCAATGCTTTGGCAGAGAGAAGCACGGTTACCTTATTCTGGGTGATGGGTCATGAAGGGCATGTGGGCAATGAAATGTCGAACTATCTGGCTAAATTCATAGGTCCACAGCCATTCTGCGGGGTGACCAACAACTTCACTAGTGCCCTTCTACGCAAGGAGGAGAAACGAAGTCTACAAAACTGCTGGAGGGCCGAAGTGGGCATGCGGCAGTCAAAGAGACTCATTAACCCCGAGCACATGAGGGCAGATGTTATTTTGAACCTCAGCAGAAATGACATTAAGCTCTACGTTGAGTTACTTACGCGCATTGTAGACTTAACTATCACATGAGCAAAATCGGTGTAGTACAAGATGACTCCTGTCGTTCTGTCGCGAAGCAAAAGAAACGTCGGAGAACATTTTCTGCGAGTGCCCAGCGGTGGCAAAACGCAGAATAAGCTGCTTGGGTAGTGGGGCATTGGTCCCAGGAGATCTAGGCAAGATTAGTCCTACAGCAGTTACGAGATTCATAATGAGTCTCGGATTGTAGCTAGGAACTGGACTGCACAATAGATCTTAAAGGTCGCGGTGCGATTATAGCCCATTAGAATTAGAATGAAGAGCGGCAACAAGTCATCTGGTCACTGCGGCCAAAACAGACCTATTGTGACAATACTCTCAAGTTACAAATCCTCCCAGAGTCTAGTATTCATTAAGAATTCAGATGGGTGATTTGTCCGCCAAAGCCGACGGTTGTAAGTAATGTTGTCCTAAGTAGCGAAAACGGGTCCAAATTATACTATTACATTGACATAATATGTGTTCTGCTGTCTCTTCATATTCGTTACACAACCTGCAGAGGTCATTTTGACTGATCCTCATATTCGCCAAGTGTTTCAATACTCTGCAATGTCCAGTTAGTAATCCCTTGACAATTCGAATTCCTGACCACGTCAAGCTAAGTAATTTCTTTGTTCTCTTCCGAGATCGGAATGGCATGAATGTTTTCGCTACCCTGATACCTGCTGTTTCCAGCCAATAGTGATAATAATAACAATAATTGACAACGTTGTTATTCAGTTTTTTAGATATATTTTTCGATACTATAGTACGCGTTTTCTTTTGGTTTGAGTGCTTTTTAAAATTAAAAAATGACAATACAACTAAGCACTACAGCCAAATTAATAAAAAATATTTTTGCTTAAAAAGTGCTTATCAAGCACATTTTCTATGTGAAATTTGTTAAATAAGCCCTTACTAAACAGAAATATTTTTTATGAATTCAAAGAAATCAAACTACTTTTCTGTACATTAGATACTCTTTAAAAAGATTTGGTCAAAGATGAATTACATAGGCCTACAATGGTTTTGGTACCGCCAAAATTAAAACAGACTTCCAGTATACTCGGTACCTTGATTCAGTGTGTATACCAAATTTTTTTTTTTCATAATTAAAGCCATCGAGATATACCGTTATACGAGTACATAAAAACGAAGAGGTAGCGCCATATAATTTATAATAACTCAAGAACTAGCTCTCCGATTAAATTTACTAAAACCAGGGACAGAAAATAACTGCTATTTTTAAAAATTTACATCAAAAAAGCACACATAAAAAATTATCGTAGAAAATTTTGGTTCTTATCATTATGATACATAGGTGATGTTATCACAATATCAAGAGCATTGCAAAACATAATTCTCTTATTTTGTTATTAATAATTATTGTTGTAATAACTGTATCACTGTTAATTCTTTCAGTATATTTCTTTCAATGTGAGTTTAATATAGAATTGTTGAACTGATAACAAATGATAACGTTCAATCGCGAATTAGAAATCATAGGAGATAGTGTTTTTTTTTTATTTTCAATGGGTAGAAAACGAAATTTGTATGTGCGCGACTTTTTTATTATCGAAGGTTTAAGAGGGAAATGTAAGGTTTGTAACAAATATATTGATGTGAGTTATGTAACTAATATGAAAAGACATTTGAGGCAATAAAACTAGCGTATTACTATGCAATTCTTAATTCAAGACTTTTATTTTTGCCTTAAAATATTAAAAGTTAAAATATAACTTTTATTTTTTGAGTAAAATAATAAAAGTCAAAAATAACTTTTAATTTTTGTCTTAAAAAATAGAAGTTAAGAAATAACTTTTATTTCTCCATTAAAAAATAAAAGTTAAAAAATAACTTTTTTTTCCTGACTTTTTCGATAAAAGTCATAACAGTTACGGTCCCTGACTAAAACACCACAAGATCGGTAGGACAAAAATCTTTAAATTATATTATTAATAACTTTTTACCAGTCTTGTAATTTAAAAGATATTTAATAAGTTTTGACAAAAATCATATTTTTTTTTTTAAATTTTCAAAAATTTCTTTTAAAAAAATCATTTTAAATTTAATATGACGACAATTTTAAACGTTGTCTTTAACCTGCAAATGTTATATGCAAAATAAGCCATATTTCGTAAAATTTTTTTAATAAATTCTGAATTTATTCACAATTTAGTGGTAGCACCTAATATCTTGCCCTATAAAATTTTTATATCACTAAATAGTATAAAACAAAGTCGCTTTCTCTGTCCCTATATACGCAACAGATTTTGATGCGGTTTTTTTTATACCCTTCACTGTAAGTAAGAAGGGTATATATAACTTTGTGATTCCGTTTGTAATTTCTACACCGTACATGGGACACCCTATAAAGTATATATATTCTGGATCCTTATAAGTAGCGGAGTCGATTTAGCAATGTCCGTCTGTCTGTCTTTCCGTCTGTCTGTCCGTGTAGTCGTTGAAATCAACTTTCAGAAGAATCTAGACAACATACAGAAAAGAATAGCATACCAAACGGTCAGTTGTTGCTGTAAGCCTATTGCTATTGAAATTCAGCCAGATCGGTTTATAAATGGCGGAGCTATGAGTCAAAAACCAAAACTACCTCTATTTTTGACCATTTTTTGAGAGGGTTTTTTGTCTATTTTGTCTAAACGAAGAAACGGACAAAAAACGTGGTATGCAGTTTTGTTTGAAGTATAAATCATAATACCTGTGCTAAAAATGAAAGCAATCGGTCCACAAATGGCCGAGGACTATCAAAACTACAACCGAAATTTTAGATTTTCATTAATTATGGCTTTACTTTTTTTGCGTGTTTTATCTAAACTGAAAAAAGTAGTACGCAGTTTTTATAAAAATCGCATTCGTAGTATCGTAACCAAAACTCAGTTGGATGGGTTCATAAATGGCGGAACTATGAGTAAAAAATTGCGAATACCTCTATTTTTGACCATTTTTGGTGCGTTTTTGCGTAATTTGTCTAAACTACAACACAGACAATAAAACGTGGTAAGCAGTTCTATTAAAAATAACAGTCGTAATGTCTATGCAAAAAAATCAGAAAGATGGGTCACAAATGGACCAGAAAAATCAAAAATACAACCGGCATATCACATCTTCATTAAAATTTGTTTTGTTTTTGCTTTGCTATATTTTTTTTTTTTTTTTAATTTTTTAGCTATCATGTGCATAATGCTTTATACACACAAACACGAAAAATAAAAAAAGTGTATGTGTGTGTGTGTGGCTTTTATTGCTTTGAGTTAAATAGTATTACGAATACAGACATCTTACTCGAAAATTAAATATTTAATTAAATATGTTTGGCTTAAAAATTTTTACAAAAATTTTCAAAATTAAATGAAAAGAAATCTTAGAATTTCTTTTTTTATTAATTTAAAAATTGAGTGCCTGCAGACATGTTATTGCTTTTAAAAATGAAGTTCTCAGAAAGGGTTGTTTCTTAGAACTCCTTAATTTTAGTCGTATTATAAAAATTTATTTTTTTATAGATATTTCGCTGCAATAATAAATAAATAAATTTTTCATATTTAATACGACCTCAAGCTTAATAAATAAGTGTTTCAGTCACATAATTTTTTGAAGAGAATGAATATAAATCTGGTTAGTTAAATATGTTTTCACGTAATTCCTTATGCTTTTTAGTATTTGTAAATATATTTCGAGTATTTATGACATAATATGTTTAATAGACATATAAGTACATACATATGTAGATACAAATGTGCATATATACGCTGATTTCTCTACGATATTGCAAACGAACCATAGAATATTACGGATTGGTGCACATATCATTTTAAATAAGAGGTCATCTAGATTTGTAATCTATTGCCCAAGTACTCAGAAAAAACTTTGCATTATTTTTAAAAAATTTTTGAAATTCCTTCATTCCCCAGTACTCTTCTTCTGAGGGACTTTTACCTTTACCCACTTTGCCGAGGTACCATTCCCGATTTTGTCCAGGAAAATTACCAAATTAAGAAGGAGTTAAGTCTGTAGGTTCTAAACTTTCTGGAAGTGTTTTAACATTTTCTGAAAAATTTTTAGTTTATGATGCAAAACGGAAACTGCCAAAATCCTTAAGAACAACACTCTCCACTCCCCACTTTGCCGAAGTACCGTTCATGATTTTGCCCATGAAAATTACCAAAATCAAAAAGGAATTTAATCTGTAGGTTCTAAACGTTTTGAAAGTGATTTAACATTTTCTGAAAAATTCGTAGTTTTTATTTTATGATGCAAAACGGAAACTGCCAAAATCTTTGAGAACAACACTACTGGAGTATATGAAAATTTCAAAAAAAAATTTTAAATATCCAAAGTAAAATCTGAATATTTGGTTGGTAGGTTACAAATATAGATAATAATATTTAATGACGTAAGAGGTATTTGATAAATATGCCATTAATACTGAAAATATATTTACAAATACTAAAAAAACATAATGGGGTACGTTAGAGCATATTTAACACGGAATATTTATCTTCACTTATTTAATTTTTTCTATGGTTTTGCTATTATAGAAGCATGTGGAAAGTGAAAAATGTTAATATTTCGCTAACACAGTGAAGGGTATATAAGATTCGGCACCGCTGAATTTAAATTGTTAATAGATAGAGTAATTCAAGAGGAAGGTTTATATATATAATCTTGGAAATTTTAAAGTCCGCCCCGCAGCTAGCGGTATAGTCGGTATCTGGCTTATTTGCCTACTACCTGTTTTTACCCGGTCTCGCACGGTTCTTTACTGAATGATTACGATTTCTTAGTGTAAGAAGATTGAATATATAAAAATTTTAAGGCAAGACAACGTTTGCCGGGTCAACTAATTTTAAAATAAAGCAAAAAAAAAAATGCTTCTTAAAAAAATTTTATTTGCTAATACTAAATTGTAAATAAATGTGAAAGCTATGAATGGATTTCGATAAGCTATGTCTTTTTTATTTGTAACACATTTAGATATCAATATTAAGAACAAAATTTAGGTTTTTCTTTATATGAAATTTTTAATGATTTTTTTAAAAACAAATTGTCTAGAAAAAAATTTGTTTTCTTGACAGACTTCTATACTATAAGACTGGTAAAAAATTTACAAAAATTATATGTTCTCAGCGGTAACACTAAATGTGTGTATAAATTGCTCTTTTAGGTATTTTTTATAGCCTGTTCAGCGATGTCAGAAGAAACCTAAGCGAACGAAAGCTAAGCACATTTGTACGAGTAATAAAAACAAAAACAATGTACGAAAATTTGTTTTTGTTTTCAATACAAATGTGCTTTGCTTTCGTTCGCTTGGGTTTTTTTGTGCCTGTTCAAGGCTATTATTCCATGTTATTTGTTCTCTCAACAAAAGAGTTGAGTTGTTGAATTAAATAAATTGAATTGAATTTAGGACAAAAATTCTTTTTTCATTGTGAGCCACTGTGTGTTTATTAAAGTCTAATGAAAATATATGAAGATACTGGATTTTTTAGCATAAATTGCTGAAATCAGAAGCTAGAGTTTTTTTGTTTTCGGTAGCTATAACTATTAATTGCTGGCAGGTATTTATGTTTCTTTAGAAATATTTTTTTGGTGTCGTTTCGATTTAGAATTGATTGATTGATTTGGTTATGTTTGTGTCTATAACGTGGAAGAGTACTATACACAACGAAATAGATGCCAACTCACTCGTTGCAGGGTTGACCAGCATTCTTCCAAAGTACGTTCACTGATAGCAGCAGCACTGTTAGATCGGGATAGTTGTAGCTGTTGTTTATTTAGCACATAAAAATTCATCATAAAAAGAGAAAAAAAGAAAAGAGAAGAAAAATATAAAGAATTATGTAATAATTTCTATTTGGAATTTAAAAGTTTAACAAAATATTAATCTTTATTTGTGCTTAATTCCAAAAATTGTGTTCGTTTTTAAATTTATTCTTTTACTCATGATATTCTCATGAGTTATTTATTCAGCATAATAAGTACTGAAGGGGATAGCATATCTATATGGACCATTTCATCAGACGCTGTTCTGAATCCACAGTAGATTACTCCCAACGTTTCTTGCAAACATTAGAACCCTTATATTGTAAAAGCAATTGACTAAATAAGAATTATTTGTCAATAATTATAAAAAGACTCAAATATTCAAACAAAAAACTCAGTAAGCATTGAACTGAATAAATAAATAAATTTCCCAACCAACATTTTAATATTGAAAACTATATATTCTATTTTTATTCTTCTCTTCTCTTTTACATTTGAACGCCAGGTGGGTATTACTGAATGTAATTAAAGAGTATATGAAAAACAAAAACAAAAATTATGAAAACTAATAATAAGAAATAAAAAAGAGAAGAGAAGAATAAAAATATAATATATATTTTACAATATTAAAATGTTGGTTGGGAAGATTGTTTATTCAGTTCAATGCTTACTGATGTTTTTGTTTGAATATTTGAATCTTTTTGTAACTATTGACAAATAATTCTTATTTAGTCAATTGCTTTTACAATATAAAGGGTCTAATGCTTGCAAGAAATGTTGGGAGATATGCTATTCCCTTCAGTACTTATTGTGCTGAATAAATAACTCATGAGAATATCATGAGTAAAAGAATAAATTTTAAAACCAACACAATTTCTGGAATTAAGCACAAATAAAGATTAATATTTTATAAAGAATTATTTTAACTATTTAATAATTATATAAAAATTATTATAATTTAGAATAAATTGCTACACAAAAGATATAGAAAAATAATTTTATTTTAAGGTAAGATTTGTGCAAAAATATTTAAAAAAATTACTATTTAATATAACTAATTTATTTTATAACGTATAGGAAATTTCAATTTCAACAAATAGTTTCGTTAGGAATCAATTTAATAGTCCTCATAAAAAGGGCAAAAAATTTTTTTTTTTAATTTGACTGATAAACTAAAAAAATAATTTATTATTTTTCAACCAATTTCCATATTTCATTAAATTCCATAAAAAAATAATGAAATGTTTATTTTTGCATTAATTAATAAAAATTCTTTCAGTCTAGCAAACAAGTCTGTTAGGTTGAATTCACCATTTGTTCCGGTACCGTGGCGCAATTACACAAGGCAATGACAAATCTACAATAAATATTAAAATGCAAAAACAATAACTGTCTTTTTTCTCGTAAGTATCAAATAAATCTGCTACAAAAAGAGAAACAACTTAATGTATTTGCACTCATACACTTACACTTTCTATGTAAAGGGTGTTTTTTTTATAGACGTATAGAACTTTAAATTGCAATAAAACAACGATGGATTATTCGATTGACATGAATTTTATTTATCCGAAAGATAATCTTGTGGCATTACATTTTAAATATGATTTCTGGCATATGACCGCTGCGGCTGGCTCGGATGTAGTCCAATCTGCACGTCCAATTTTCGATGACTTTTTCCAACATTTGTGACCGTATATCGGCAATAACACGGCGAATGTTGTCTTCCAAATGGTCAAGCGCATAGACCAATGACTTTACATAGACCCACAGAAAGTTGTCTATCGGTGTTAAATCACAAGATTTTGGAAGCCAATTCACAGGTCCAAAACGTGAAATTAGGCGGTCACCAAACGTGTCTTTCAATAAATCGATTGTGGCACGAGCTGTGTGACATATTGCGCCGTCTTGTTGGAACCACACCTACTGGACATCATGGTTGTTCAATTCAGGAATGAAAAAGTTAGTAATCATGACTCTATACCGATCACCATTGACAGTAACGTTCTGGCCATCATCGTTTTTGAAGAAGTACGGACCAATGATTCCACCAGCCCATAAAGCGCACCAAACAGTCAGTTTTTCTGGATGTAACGGTGTTTCGATATACACTTGAGGATTAGCTTCACTCCAAATGCGGCAGTTTTGTTTGTTGACGTAGCCATTCAACCAGAAGTGCGCTTCATCGCAAAACCAAATTCGCTTATGAAAATCGGGAACAACGGCAATCTCGTTTTGTGCCCATTTGCAAGCGTTGTTCAGGCGTGAGTTTATTCATGATAAATTGCCAAACCAAACTGAGAATAAATCACTTGACAGCTGTTAAATCGGTCGCCATCTTGAACAGTAATGCCAACTTAAAGTTCTATACGTCTATAAAAAACAACCTTTATTTCGTGTATAAAAATACTGGCGTACAGAGAATGTAAACAAATTTTTGTCAGATACTAAAAATAAGAAGAGATATATAACTATGGTAATGTAATTACTAAAGGGCTGCACTAGCATACTTGAAATGGCTTACAAGCCATTTTTCATACATAGTTTGCGCTCTCTCTCTCTCTGTTTGTTAGAAACACTTCAAACCACATAGAAATATTTTTTTGTGAACAAAATTTTTTTTCGAAAGATGTTTCTGAATACACCTTTATCAAGTTGCGAATTTGTACTGTTTTTGTTTTTTATTTATTTTTAATCAAATAAATTTACAAGTAATAAATGATGCCATAATTGTTACATACCTATCCGTCATTTCAGTTTACTTGTATTATTTTTCCCATACGTTATAATAAAATTTGTTGCCACCACAATAAATTAATTTTTCTTAACCAGAAAACTAACCAAAAAACAACAAAAAAACAAATTGTGTCTAAAGCTATGATCACACTCAGCAAATATTAGCAGCAAATATGTTTGCTTATATTTGCCTATGGTTTTTAAATATTAGTACTCAGTTTTATTTGATTTCACATTAGGAACATTTATTTGCTCGTTATTGTTTGTACAAACAGCCTACAAATAGGGGCAAGCACAACTGCAAAAAAACATATTTGCGTCACATATGACTAATATTTGAAAGCAAATAAATATTAGGCCAAATAATCAAAACAAATAAAAGTATTTGCTTAAGAGCACATGCACACATACATACACACACTCGTAAATAAAAGAAATTATTGTTGAAAATTTTAAAGTATAGGCATTGATTTTTTATGAGAAATTAAAGAGAAATGAGACGCTATAAGTGCGGACATAAATTAAATGGTTGTGAGAAATTGAAATTTAAGTTGTACGTAGTAAATCCAGCCACAGCTGTTTATTTATTTTTTTAGATTTAAGTGTGATCAAGTTACTTGATTTAGATTTATAATTAAGCGCTTTTTTTATTTTCGTTTTTTGCTTCGGAACAAAAATTTGATTTTTTTTTTTAAATAACATATATTGTGTGCTAAAATTATGAATATATGTTTTCATTCGTTTCTAGGTTCATAAGTGTAATTAAACTGGAGATAGACACATAAAATTATGCATTTGTGTGTGTTTCCAAAAAAATCAAAATAGTTTTGATTTTCGTCAAAATCACACTCAACGTATACATGTGACTTTCATTAAAAAACGCATACAAATGCATGAATGATGTTGTGTGTATCGTTCGTTTAAGAAAAAATTTTAATAACAGGCAATAAAACGCTTTTTCTTATTAATTAGTTATGGTGTTATTTTTGCTTTCATCCTTTCTTTTCTAGATAGATAAGTAGGACTCAACTAATAGTACATTTTGTTCTCATGAGCACTTAAAAACATTAAAAAATAAATAGAGAATTTATGAAATGTATTTAAAATTAAATCCGAATTTATATTTAATCCAAAACCCTTTAAATGATTTTAAAAATAGAACTTCTCGAAAGACACCATAATACTCACTAAATTATTTTATTGATTATTGATATTAATTTATTTGATTTTATATGTATCTATATAATCATATATAAAATTGTTACTTTATGCAAAATATCAACAGAAATTATTTAAAACAAGCCAATGTTTTATAAATAACGCCGTAAATATCTAAAGTTTGTACTGATTATTTTAAAAACATTGTTTCACTGCTGTTATTTGGTTCTGTTTGTTCTTACAAAAACTTCGCAAGACCAAATTATTGTTTACTGGAAAACGACACAAATATTTGCGTTTGAGTGGTCACACTATGGTCACATTAGAAGCATTTTTGTTTGGTAGCAAATAATTTTATTAGCTTAAATCAGCTGTTTTTCTGTTTTGGTAGTCAGATTACACAAACAAAATATTTGGTGTTTTTTGGCAAATGTTTGTCTAATGTGACTGTAGCTTTACAGTCCAACATATTTTGGAGCGGTAAGCCTGCAGTGCGCGCTGACTGGCACCCGTAGGGTAGCCACTAGCGTAAGTAGTAGTTACTAGTAGCGTAACTAACCTCTCAATCTAGTTATCGCAGGTTCGATTCCTGCCTAGATGCTGGGTGTTTTCTGCAGACAAGTCAAGAAGCTTCGCAGATTTGAGTTGTTAAAAAAAATTTTTTTGTGAGGCTAGTCAGTTTCTTGATTTCGAATCAACTTCAGATAGCGTAGTAACCTGTATGATTTTGTTTAGAGGATATTTTGTTATGCTGTAGTACTTTTGACTACCTAATTATTAAAAGGATATATTTTTTTATATGTTCATGCTACTTATGTGTGTCCATTTAAATAAAAAAAAAAATATTTTTCTTGTTTCTCAAATTTTTTTGCTTTAATTTTTGTAAAGTGTTGTTTCAAAAGACGTCACATTTCACTTCTATTGAACCATTTGCGGGGCGGATATTTCATTACATACAATCGCAATATGTTTTTATTTTAAAATGAAAGCGCTCTTTTACTAATCTAACCCTTTCAAAGCTTTAAAAATAAGAATTTTGACTTTTTGTTAGAGGTGTTTGATAAGTGTTTGCTTTTATCCTAAAAAACCTTTCCAATAAATAAATAAAATAAAAGCTGTGTTTCCGTACTTTTTGGGGCATTTGAAAGTAAAGAAAAGTAACTCTTCACAAAAATATTATTATTAATTTAAAGCATCTAAACATTATTATGATCACGATAAACATATCTCTAGTTATTTCTAACCATGTTATGTTTAGCGTCTTAGATCAACCATATAATTATCATATTATTTTTGATAAAATTTTACTTGCAACCATAAATATGTTCATAGCAAACATAATAATGATAAAAATATGGTTGAATGTAAATTGTTTTCTATTTTGTCTTTTTCGCAACCATATAAATAAAGTCAGTATAAAATAAAAACTTAATCTTTCAAACTCAATTGAGCTTTGTGGTTGAAGTGGTTGAGTGGCGAGTTAAAAAAATAAATTCAAACCCGCTGTATTATGTAATAAATAAATACAAAATAATACAAAAAAGAAAAATCAATTTAATAAAAAAGACTTTATTTATACGAAAAATTTAAATTAATTTTTTTTTTCAAATTCATATTAAATATGTTTTTAATGTTTATATTTATAAAATATGTACGTATTTAAAAAAATTAAAAAAAAATTTTTTTGCCCTGACCGGGGGTTGAACTACAACATCTATAGTTGAAAGCCATTTTTAATATTTTTGATTTAAAAATATATATTTGGTAGAAGCAATCATAAATCTAACCATACTATATTTCCACTAGAATATGGTTGCCACAAACATATTTTTTTCTTTGCGTGTAGACTTAAATGATTAAAACCAAATTTGAAGCCCAAAATCAAACATCAAGTTGTTTCGACATTTTAATACAAGACAGGATAAAAAACGGGAACAAATTTAAAATTATTATTATTTAAAAATTACATAAATTAAAAAAAATAATTTTTAATAAAAATATTTATATTTAAAATCTTAATAAATAATTTTTTTCTATATTTTATATTGTTTATTTTTTCCAACAGCTGATGATTCTCACTTGCCCCAAATTTGTGTACCTTAACAGATTTGGGTAGGTTTGAGCACCCGCGTGCTATCAAAGTTGAGTACGGGAACGCAGCTAATATATAAAAAAAATATTAGTTCTTAATACACCAAATTTTATGATTATGGTCCTTAAACTTTCAAACTACACTTATTAAATCTCTTTTATGTAGGTGTGGTGACAACAATTTATTACTGCAATTCGTGTATCTGGTTGCTTCAAAAAGACAATTTTTTTCTTACACAAATCTTGCACGGGAATCTTTAAAATTTAATAGAAAGTTTATATTAAATTTAAATATTATTTTCTTGTAAGATGTAATAAATAAAGGGAAATAAGAAAGAAAGGGAAAAATTAAAAGTTGTTCATTACGTGCTTTCAATTGGCGTTGGCAATAATTATTAGTCAGCTTTTTAATGATTATTTTTATTGAGGCATTTAAGTAGCAACAAAGTTTACAAAAGTATAACAACACGAGAGATATTAGTTTGAAGACATTAAAAATTTGAAAACAAAGAAGAAAATTATTAAAATAAAACAACAAACTTTTTGTATAATAAAATATTTTTTTTATTAAAATTAATAAATAAATAAAATTCAAATTCGCACTACAAAGATGTGCTTTTAATAAAGGCTTAGATATTTGCTGTCTGAAAAATTTGTATGAGAAACACTCAATATTTTGAGCACTTTTCAATAAAATTTCCAGACAAGTTGATCTGACAATAATCTTCTTAAAGTCGACTTTGATTATTTTATTTTATATATAAAAAAAACAGAATAGAAACAGTGTCTCTGCTACATTTGGGTCGAACCCGCTCCGCCAATTTCAACTATGTTTAGGGTGGTGCAATTTTTAATTTAAAAATGAAATAACAAAAACTTTAAGTTCAAATAAAATTGTGGAAAAAATGCCATTTCTATATTAAAATTGCAACGCCTTTAATACGCTTAACTAGTTGTAGATAACAAGTCTAGCTCTGCCAAATTTTGTTATATGAGTAGGTATAAAAGTTTTGTAATAGGGTCGCTATTGGAGCACCATCAAAATGATTTAAATTTTGTTCAATTACTTGATCAATTAAAACAAACGCACTAGAGGTTGCCGTTCTTTTGCACTAGGATTGCACTAGGAAACTAAATATTGTAATACGCGCTTCATACCATAGAAACTTAACGGTATTCCTTTATAAGAATACACATAAACCAGACACATTTCTCTTTAATTGCGATAGTGTATAATTGCGCAAAGAACTAAGATTGTTTTTCTATTCCTTGAAAATAATTAATACTCTACGTGCATACAAAACATTTTAGGCTGTAAGAACTGCTCCAAAGGGTGCAACCATATTGCCGACAGCAAAATCATCCACCGAGGTAGACCTTGAACTGGCAGATTGGGCAAAAATATTCATACTGTGAGACAGAGCAATCAGAATATGATCTGCTTAGTTGCAGCTTTCTGACGGCATTCTTCGCCGAATTTTGAAACACGATTTGCATGAATTTAGTGAGTCAAAATTTCCGAAATTTCTAAAAATGGTGATTTGAGATGGCCTTATTTTAAGTGCACCAGATTTTTTCTTGAGAAAGACAGAGTTTATGTGAATAAGCCCCAAACCTTGCAGCAACTAAGTAAAGGACAACATTCAAGAAGAATTTGATCGTATACCACCAGAAACACTCAACAAAGTTATAGAAAGAAAAAACAATTCTCATTTATTATTTTTCATAAATTATAAAAAAAAAACTATTTTCATCATTCAACTGTATATGACCTGCAGCCTTATTCTGTAAATCGCTAAAGCTAAATTTCCATCGCTAACAAGCTAAAAATTCTGTAAAGGTAAGATCACACGATTGGCGTAATGCACCAATTTTTATTGTGCTAAATTGGTGCACAATAATGAAATTGTCCCAATCAATTTTTTCCCCGTCATACGATTGCCTCATTTAAAACAAATTTGATTGCCGGTAGTTGGTGCTAAACTATACAGTGGCAATAATTGCCGCAACACTGTCACACGATTGTTCTAACTTGTGGCAATTACCAGAATCAGTTGTTTTGTTTATTTACATAAAAAATAAAATTGTTGGTTTACTTTTATTTAAAGATGAATTGTTCGCTGAAAAAAAAAGAAAGTTGCATCAGCTTTAATTATATTGTGTGCACTTTATAAAACAAAATATGAAAAAAAGAAAAAGAGAAGTATTAAAAGAAATATATGGACTAGAGAGTGGCTCACAAAAAGGTGCACAGACGGCGCATACCAAAAAACACTAATGGAATTTCGTGAAACTGAAAACCAAAATTTTTTTATTTCAAAATTTTATCAGGATGGGCGATGGAACCTTTAAGGAATTGTTAAAATTAGTGTTGCCATACATTAAAAAGCAAGATACAAATAAAAAAAAAGATACAATAAAAAAAACCAAAAAGTTGGCGCGTATTGCCTTCTGCTATTGCCGCATGAGAAAACAATAAATATTGGCGTATTTTTAACATTTATATTGGCGTTTGGTTGTTTCTCAAACGTTCACATGATTGCCGCACCAGGGTTGTATTTGATTAGGACAAATAAGCACAATATTGGTGTTGATTGCCGTATGAGCCAATAAATTGTGAAATCACACGATTGGCATATAAAATAAGTCAATAATTGATGTATTGCGGCAATCGTGTAATCTTACCTTAACGTGTAATGCTATTTTTAGCTTTTTCTAAAAACTGAAATCGCCGCAAATTACCATTTGTTGTCTTCGCTAAAATATACTAATTTTGTATTTTCTAAGACCAAATAAGCAACCATTTCTCCTAAAATTTACTAATTTTTAGTTACGTAATTTTGTAGACGTTAAAAATATTAATACTATATAAATCCTATAGAAATATATGTAATGACCGAATATAATAATAATAAATGAAATGGCTGGTTTTTTAAAACTTAAGGATCGTCATAAATACCTAATTTTGATTAATTTCATATAAATTTAATCTAATTAAAGGACCTTAGGCTGAAAAGAACAAGCAATAATAAGAGGTAAATATAAATGAGTATTGTTAATTTTGACAACACTGGATTTATTAGTTTTAAGTTTACAAACATACCCAATTACGCCTGTAAAGCAACATATAGGAGCACTAACCACAAAAATAACATTCTTTGTTAACAAAATAAATAAATTCCTAAAAGATGCCATCTATTAAAAATTATTATGAAAAATTATCATAAAAAATTTATGCCCTTTATTAAAATTTAAATTCATGTTTTCAAAAATACGAAAAGTTTTAATTAAAATATAATAAAGGTTAAATTTAATTCAGTAAATTAAAAACTTCAAAGCCCCATAACTCGGGAAATATATAGTTTAAGGAAAAATCGTATTTAATTTTTTCTTTTTAGAATTAAATTTTCTATCCTATTATCTTTGATAATTTTTTTTACTTTTCATGCATTTTTAAAGTAAAATTTTTAATTTTAAAAATGTGCATTTTAAATAGAACCTATGGTAACACTAATATAAATGCAACATCAAAAACCAACACAACATACGTGTTTCTTTTCAACAACAGTTAATCAAATAGTAAGAAAGGAATGGTGTACTGATAGAAAATTAGCTACAGCGAAAAAAGTACATTTCAGCTAAGCAATTACTATTTTAGCAAAATCTCTAAAATATTTGCCTGAAAATTTTTAGCGACGGATATTAAGCTTTAGCTACGAGCATTACAGAATATACCTACTGATTAACTAGAGTTGATGTAGTTAGCAAACAGATACCAAATCACCTGCACTCGATATCACGTAACATCTGTCGAAATTTAAAATTTCTTTCATATAAAAAGACTGAAGATGCGGTTTCATTACACAAATATTGGTCGAAACAAGCGTAACCACTACTTTTTTTCAAAATATTTTTATAGTCTAACATTTTACTCATGTTACATAAAAAGAATTCAAATAATATAATAATGTAAGTATGTTGTATTTTAATTATAAATTAAATCAATCTAAGTGAAATAAAAATATAGTGGTTATGCTTATTTCGACAAATATTTATTTAATGTGACCGTAGCTTTCCTTCGATATCATTTTCATTTTATTATCTGGCAGGCTACTAGATTATTTCAACTTAATAGAGACAAAGGCAGAGACAAAGTTTTTTTTATCAATTTTGTTTGGTGTTTCTTTAGCAAATTAAAAAAAAATATTTGTTGCATATTTTGTTGCCTCTAACTACACAAAATTATTTATAAATAAACAAAAAGTAAAAACAAAAGTACAAACTACTCACAAATTTTGCCAATTAGATATAATTAGAAAATAAAATATTAAAACACTACGAATAAAACAGTTTGGAATATGGCAAACAAATTTGTTTGTCACATTGCAATTGCTTTGTTTGTGAATTTCGTTAAAAAAATATTAAAAATAAATAAAAATGTTTATATTAAAAAAATTTTTAATTTTGTTTTGCTTTTGCAAATGAACAATTACATCGTGTTTTTCTTCACATTCGAGTATCATTTTTTTTATGTTTTTGTCTTTTTTTTATATTTTATTATGACCGACGAGTGTTGGTTCGTCAACTTCTTTTCTTTTAGATTTTCTTAAAATTCATTATTTTGTATTATATTGTCCTTAAGTAAATTATTTTATAATAATTAATTAGTATTATTTTTTTATTTTATTCATACACCTTGCAGAACATAAAACTGAAGATTTATTTAATAAAATTTCAGTTTGTATAAGATATTTAAATATAATTAATATACTCTTCACTGTAAGTAAGAAAGGTATATACTTATAACTTTGTGATTTTTGTAGTTTCTACACCGTATATGGGGCACCCTATAAAGTATATATATATTCTGAATTCTTATGAATAGCGGAGTCGAATAGGCGATGTCCGTCTCTCAGTCTGTTTGTCCGTGATATTAAATATTCTAAAGCCACTAGACAACGTACAGAAAAGTATAGCATACCAATCTGTCAAATGTTTCTGCAAGATTATTGCTATTGAAATTATGCCAGATCGGTTCATAAATGGCGACGCTGTTCTATTTTTGACAATTTTTTGAGTAGGTTTTTACGTATTTTGTCTAAACAACGAAACGGATAAAAAACGTGGTATGCAGTTTTGTTTGATATGACAGTGGTAATATCTGTGCAAAAAATCAGGCAGTAGGTCTAAAAATGGCCGAGAGCTATCAAAATAATACCCAAATTTCAGATTTTAATTAACTTCTGCTTTGTTTTTTTTTTGTATTTTATCTAAGCTAAAAAAAGTAGTACACAGATTTTTTGTGCATCATTTGTGGATCAAAATTCAGCTGAATCCGTTCGTCAATAGCGGAGCTATGAATCAAAACCGAAACTGTCTAAATTTTTTTTTTTGCTATTTTTGGTGCGTAATTTGCCTAAAATACAAAAATAAATGTAAAAAAGATGGGTGAACAAATGGACCGGAAAAAAGCAAAATACAACCGAAATTTCAGATTTTCATTTTCTTTTCTTTTCTGCTTGGTTTTTTTGCGTATTTTATCTAAACTAAAAAAATAGTACGCAGTTTTTTCAGAGATCACATTAATCTCATTTTTGGTGAGATTTTTGCATATTTATTTAAAAAAAAAACTGACAAAAAAACGTTTTACACAGTTTTATCACATATAACAATCGTAATGTCTGCGCAAAAAATCAAAAAAAAAAATCGCTACACAAATGGATCAGAAATATCAAAAATACAACCGAAATTTAAATTTTTATTAATTTTTGCGGCGTTATTTTGCGTATTTTGTGTAAAATAAAGGGTGTTTTTTATAGACGTATAGAACTTTAAATTGCAATAAAACAACGATGGATTATTCGATTGACATGAATTTTATTTATCCGAAAGATAATCTTGTGGCATTACATTTTAAATATGATTTCTGGCATATGACCGCCACGGCTGGCTCGGATGTAGTCCAGTCTGGACGTCCAATTTTCGATGACTTTTTCCAACATTTGTGGCCGTATATCGGCAATAACACGACGAATGTTGTCTTCCAAATGGTCAAGCGTTTGTGGTTTATCTGCATAGACCAATGACTTTACATAGCCCCACAGAAAGTAGTTTAGCGGTGTTAAATCACAAGATCTTGGAGGCCAATTCACAGGTCCAAAAAGTGAAATTAGGCGGTCGCCAAACGTGTCTTTCAATAAATCTATTGTGGCACGAGCATGGTTGTTGAATTCAGGAGTGAAAAAGTTAGTAATCTTGGCTCTATACCGATCACCATTGACTGTAACGTTCTGACCATCATCGCTTTTGAAGAAGTACGGACCAATGATTCCACCAGCCCATAAAGCGCACCAAACAGTCAGTTTTTCTGGATATAACGGTGTTTCGACATACACTTGAGGATTAGCTTCACTCCAAATGCGGCAGTTTTGTTTGTTGACGTAGCCATTCAACCAGAAGTGCGCTTCATCGCTAAACAAAATTCGTAAAATACGTATTCCGCACAGAACCATTATTTTCGAAATAAAATTTCACTACTTGCAAGCGTTGTTCAGGCGTGAGTCTATTCATGATAAATTGCCAAGCCAAACTGAGAATAAATCACTTGACAGCTGTTAAATCGGTCGCCATCTTGAACAGTAATGCCAACTTAAAGTTCTATACGTCTATAAAAAATACCCTTTACAAAACGGTGAAAAAAAAACATGGTATACAGTTTTAACAGAAACAACAGAAATAATGTCGTGCAAGAACCGAAAGCAATCGACTCACAAATGGCCGAGAAATATCAAAATATAACCGATATTTCAGGTTTTCATAAATTTTTGTTTTGTTTTTTAGTGAAATTTTTAACCCGTGCATATGCGTAATGTTGTACACACAAACACAAAAACAGGTAATCGGTGTATTATGTAGTGTATGTGTAGTGCTGCCACTACACAGTAACAGACGGTACCACAGTGTAACAAAACTACGAATACAGAAATCTTATTGAAAGAGGATTTTTTTATTTTTGCCGTTAATTTAAAATTCTTTATTAATTTAAAAATTGATTGCCTACAATCATTTTATTTATTTTAAAAATAAGGTTCCCTGACAATATTTTCTCTTAGAACTCGTAGTTTTAGTTTCTTGAACTGAAATTAATTATTTATTTTAAAATTATTAAAAAATTTGGTATTCAAAGAAAATTATTTTTATACATTTTTCTATATCTTTTTTTTTAGTTTTATATTGAGGTCGTATTATACAAATTTATTTTTATATCAATATTTCACTCCAATAAACTAGCCGTTTCAACTAGATATATAATTTAGTTTTGATATTTAGAAAAATGTGGAAAGTGAAAAATATAAATAGTTGGCTAATAAAGGGTGGTTAAATTTTAAGGGCCGATGTTGAATGTGAACTACACCTAAACGTAAAGTTTTTTTCTGTATTTCATTTGACATTTCTCAATTTCAGACTAACTCAATTTGAACCATGGAAAAATACACAATCGAGCATATCGTGCGTACAATCGGAAAAATCGTGCAAAAATTTGAGCAAACCGGGTCTGTAGGAGATGTGAAAACACCAGTGCATGCTCATACAGCTCGTACTGCAGAAAATATTGCTGCTGTTCGTGATAGTGTGGCTGAAGAGCCGTCCACCTCAACTCGTCGTCGTGCCCAACAATCGTGAGATGATAACGAACTTTTTATGGCTCGAATTGGAAGATATAGATGTGGACGATATGTGGTTTTAAGAGGACAGTGCCACTTGCCACACAGCAAACGAAACAATAGCTCTTTTGCGCGACAAATTCAATGGCCGTGTTATCTCACGTGGTGGCGATGTCAATTGGCCGCCAAGATCATGTGATTTGACACTGTTGGACTTTTTTCTTTGGGGTTATTTGAAAGAAAAAGTGAACGTCGATAAGCCAGCAATAATTCAAGAGCTAAAGGATGATATAGTTGGGCACATTAACGGCATAGAACCTCAATAATGCCTCAGCGTTATCGAAAATTTAATCATCGGATGAAGGTGTGCCGCCGAGGTCGCGGCGGCCATTTGGCCGATATTTTGTTCCATACATAATTGAACCATACCATATTATCATAATAAAAAGAAATGGCAATAAGTTGGTAAATAATTTGTGTTTTATTCAAAATCAACATCGGCCCTTAAAATTTAACCACCGTTCACAATGAAGTGTATATAAGACTCGGCTTAGCCGAATTTAACTTGTTTTTTTTTTACAAAGAAAGAATAGGAAAGCGTAGAGGGGTTTTGTTTGAGTTTGATATGGTTATAGCAGCTTGAAACCTTTTACGAGTGCCAAAATTACAAAATATTCATACAGGGTGATATCAAGAAAGCATGTGTACGCTTCAAGTTTTTTTTGAATTGTCAAATTTGTTACATTTATATGGACTGTCTTTTTTGACAGATCATGAATATTTTAAAAACAGAGATGCTTGATGATTTCACTTGCGTGAATTCGCTGTGATAATAGTTCTTATATACTTTCGTTGTAGTATCTAATGCATACACTGAGAATAATTTTGTTTATATGCCCTCAGAATTTTGTAAATTACCCAATTCAAAATTCTTTATTTTTCAATCAATTACACTTTACATTAATTAATTACTGGAATGTTTCATTAATTTATGAAATATTTGAATGAATCAATCAATCAATCTTAGTTAACTTTATCCAAATTTTAACTTATCCAATTTTAATTTTAATGCAATTTTCATTGGATTTATGAAAAAAATTTTTTTTTCCGTGGTTAAGATTTTCATATGATAGAAATTTCTACCTAATTTTATCATAGAAAATTGTTTGGTTAAGGAATTTTTGTCTTAAAATCGCAATTGAGCTGAATAACATAATGTCACAAAATCTTGTCACCTTAGACTAGGTTACACGGGGCGTCCAAATAAGAAAACAGAAGCTGGGCTCACTTGGGTCCTCTGATGTGATACCTGTATAAGAGAAAGGGAAGAAGGATAGCGCTAGGGAGAGGAAAGTGTAAGCAAATAACTAAAAAGACAGATAGAAGAAGATGAGTCCGTCTAAACTAATTACACTAAATGCTACTCCTAACGAAGCCATATAGTATGTCGACCCTTATAATCCATAGCTCAGTAAGACCCTGCAGGTAGCGCTATCTTATTTCTGTAATTGGTTTTAATGAAACTAAATTTAATGGAAGTAGTGGTGCAGTACTCGTATGCTACTATATCCTTGATAAACTCAATTTGCAACTCGTAAACTCACACATCACTTTGACTGTTAATAAATCACGTAGCATATTGGCCCTTGTAAAACGATGGGCAAAGGAATTCAATGATCCATCGAACACCAAACGTTTGAGTGAAGCATCCGTTAAAAAAATAAATAAAAAGTTCCTTAAGGATGCACTCTAGAGTATCGCAGATTCGATTCCTGTCTAGACTCGGGGAGCAAATGATCAAAGTTAAAAGTGCTCATTAAAATATTTAATCTTGGAATTAATTTTTAATATTAAATAAGAATAATAATAAAAAGTACCTTAAATGCACTTTCATTTAACCCTGCAATACTAATATAGGTAAAGTTTACCCGTAGCCTGTATTGCCACCAATTTTACTTAATTTGACAAGTGCTTTCAGCAATAGTTAAAAAAAAAAAAATTTTAGTCGCTAAAAATAAATTTACAGCGTTTTTATTTATAAATATAATTTACAAAAAAACTTTAGTATTTCAGGGTTAAAAAAGTAAGCTTGTAAGTGTTTAGTATAAAAACCGGTTTTTATAAGTAGCCGGGTTTTTGTCAAGAAAACATGATTCAAGAAAACAAAAAAGCCACAAACAATTTTGTGATATAAAAAAATTTAAAACGGACTAGCTGACCCGGCAAACGTTGTTTTGCCTTAATATTTTTATATATTCGATCTTCTTACTCTAACAAATCGTACTCATAGAGTAAAGGACCGTGCAGACCGGGTAAAAGCAGGTAGTAGATATATATAAGCCAGATACCGACTGCAGCGCCATCTGTCGGGCGGATTTGTGATGCTGAACCTTCCAAGGCGTCACTCAAAGGCATACACTTAAATTCAGTTAAATCGGTTCAGCCGTTTGGGAGGAGTATAATGTCAAGCACACGTTCAGTCGAATTTTATAAAATAATATATGAAATCAGCGCCCCTAAATGGTATATAGTAACTGTTTTAAGCAAGTGTAATGGGTAATCTTATCGATACCTAGATAGGATTGAGTTTTGACCACTTGTTAATTAGTGAATGCTATTATAAATATACCTAAATATAAATTTTCTCATATGGCAAAACAGCTTTAAGTGCAATGGCAAGCTATTCCTTAAAATTAAAATTGATTTGGAATTGCTATAGTTTTATCGATGCTCTGGCAGAGAGAATACCGGAGTACGATTAGCACATAGTTAATGAAAAAAGTCACGGATACCCATTTCATAGGTCCAGAGCCTTCTGCGGGGTGTATAACAAATTCATTCGTGCTTTACTATGCAAGGAAGAGAAACGAAGTGTACAAACTGTTGTAGAGCCGAAGTTAGAACACGGAAGTTACGGAAATTCATTAATCCTGCACGCACCAGATCAGAAGTTGTTTTGAAACACATATGTAAAATCGGTATGGTACAGAATTTTGTGATTGCCTAGCAAATGGCTACACGCAGAATAAACTACCTTGCCAGAATAACTAGGTAGGTTGAATCCTACAACCATCAGGAGTCTCGAATTGCAATTGCAAGCTGAGCTGCATTAGAGATCTGAAGGTCACAGTGAAATTATAGCCTAAGATAATAATAACTAATGTCATAAAATTGTTTTTAAATTTTTTAAAAAAATAATCGCTGAAACCCTGCACTCTTAAAAACATACATAATTTGTGAATTAAAACCGTTAAAAAAATTTATTGCAGAGTTAAATTAACATAAAATTTAGGTTGTCTATGGGCTACCGTAAATGTGCATTCTATTCAACCTTTATAAAATGATTTATGTTATTAGTTGTGTATTGTCAGTCAAATCAGAGTCATGTTGAAGGTTAATTGCTTGCTTTTCAAATTTAAAGCAGAAACAATATTTTTTTTAATGTTTTAACAATTAAAAGAAATAAGTCAATAAGCCATAAGCATAGTCACAAAAAATTAGGTTTTTATTAGGAGGAAACTTTTGTAATATATGAGTAATTTATATTGTTCAAGCTAAAATTCATATTTTTTAGTCCTGTAGCAATTCATATTGAAAGTCAGCTCAGTATGTAATATTTATTCGCTTTTATTTGAAATATCGAAAAACTGTTATTACTCCTAGACACTCGTTTGCTAGAGCAACGCTTTCGGAAAAAGCGTTTTTCCTTATCGGCAGCATTTGTGTAATTAACTGGGATGCTTTACGTTTGTTAGCTTAAGTATTTAAACAACTTTGTAATAAAATTAGAATACGAAACTTAACACAACTACAATTGGGTATACTGAAGCTTCAATTATAAAACAAAAAATGAAATTAAGCGTGATTAATATAAAATACCTCAAAATATTCAGTGAGATTACTTTTGTTCATAAGAATATAGCTATTTCAAATCGTTTTTAAAAGGATACTCACTTAAGTCTGACTATAATTTTAATTCAACGTATCCGCTTAAAATAACCGATTAAATTAACTTTATTTGTTTTGTGAATTTAAAAAAAGCATTTAAAAAAATTTAAATAAATTAGACACAACGTCCTGTGAAATGCAAGACGACAAGTGTAATATTAGGGCTGATTATGAGTGTCATTCTCGCGATGAAAACTGTGATATGTGGCAATGCCACCCATATAATTTACATTAATTTGTCGTAAATTCGACTACAACTCTTAATTAGGAATATTACTTATTTTCAAAAAAAAAGTCTTCTATAATTCAAAAGACTATAAATATAAATTATTTGTTTTATTTATTAACAGTACAAAAATAAATTTACGGATTAATAACTTTAAAGTGATCTTCTTGCTTAATTATAAATTAATTCAATTTAGTTTCAGTATGTATAAGTTTTATTTAAAAAATATTTGTACGGGCATACTCCGTTTGGCGCTCATATTGCGTTTTTGAAAATTGGGCCTGAACAGATACAGCGTTAAAAGAGGTATTATTATTTACACTAAAATATGGGTTTACGTTACTATCTAAGACACTTTAGACTGTCGTTCAACGTTCTCAATTCGCCTAATAACATTCATTTTCATTTCCAACTTCAAGCATTTTCTAGATTGCTTAGCAACATGTGTCTGCCATTTGTTTTTTTTATTTAAGGAATTTAATTTTTGTAAACAAAATCACTGATGTCTATATCAAACCATTTCGAATAAGCAATTTAATACAAAATGTCACATTTTGGGAGTCCCCGAATTAAATTTATTTTCGATTTTTTTCTTTCCAAAAACAAGGATTCCAAGAATTGTAAATTAAGTTTTATCAATTTTCATATGAAAATAGAGAAAAAAAAGACTAAAAAATATTTTTTAATAAATTCAAAAGAACACTATAACGAAACAGCGCTAAAATGTGTCGTTTTAATGGAGGTATTTGCATTTGGGAGTATTTACATTTATTGGTCTCTATTGGGAACAGAAACAATTTTTTTTTGCATCTAAGCCGCGAGATTTAATTTTTTTGTTTGATTTCCACTAAAAACTTTGATGTTTTTTCTTTTTAATTTTTTTTAAACGAGTCGCTTTTCAAATTATATAAGCCATTCAGCTCAATTATGAATAAAAATTCCCAGAGGAGTTTCTTCTCTTGTCCCTTTCTTCTTATTATAAATATTTTTTTTTTCTTTTTTATCAAATACCAAAATTTTCCCTAGAAAGAAATCCTTTCGAGTATCCATTACTGGCCTGAGAAAGTTTTCTGTTTTAGGAAATTTTTTTTCCTAAAAACCCAAATTTTCCTTGGGAAAAAATTCCTAAAGAATATACATGATTTTATTGTGCACAGAAACGAGATTTTTTTTGTTGTTTGATTTCTACTAACAAATTTTTTTCTCTTTGGGTTTTTGGTAAGCTAGTCGCTTTTCAAATTATGAATAAAAAATTTGCCGGGAGGTTTTTTCTTTTTCTTTTTATCAAAAACCAAAATTTTTCTTGCGAAAAAAAATTCTTTCCAGTATTCATAGTTGGAATGAGAAACTTCTCTGATTTATAAAATTTTCTCCCAAGAACCAAAATTTTCTTAAGGAAAAAATTCCTGATTCGATTGGGGATTTATAAAGAACCATTAAAAAACACAAATTTTTTTAAATTTAATTTAGAAATTTTTAAAAATTACACCAACAATTATTGCATAAAATTGATTGATTGATTTAAAAAAGAATGTTTTTTTCAGTATCGTATGAATCAATTTGGCACCTATTTTGCTTTCAAGTTGCTTCATTTCATACTCTTCAAACACTTGGCATAAATTTATGATTTAAAGATTTGTTTTCAATTAAATATATACTCGTATGCAGCCCAATTATGAATAAAAATTTCGATAGTTTTTTTTACTTTTCCCATTCCTCTTATTATTAAAAAAAATTTTGTTTTTTTTTAATTTAGAAATATTTCATTAAGGAACCAAAATTTTCTTTGGGAAAAAATTTATGATTGGGCTGATTAATAAATTTTAAGTTACAAAACGAACTTGGTATTATTTGCAAAAAAACCTGCTTAACAATAATTCCGGTTTCTTTTACTCGTATAATACGAAATTTGACTTAAAAAGAAGATTTTTTAGTTAAAACTCATGTAGGTGTGTGTGTGTACAGTGAAAAAGTTTTAGATAAATTTCAGTTGCCTTTAACAGAAATATCGTATTTCCTAATATGGAACTTTATGCTTTTTGCTGTCATTAAGAGAAGTATTTTGTTGGATGTTATTGTTTAAAGTGAAAGTGAATCGGTTGCTTAATTGTACAATCTTATTACTGTGTTCAAAACCAGCTGTTCTGTGCAATTTAATCAAACCTTATTGTCATTGTTTTCTTCCTTTTTGTTTTTTGTCTGTTTGTTTGCTTTATTTTTATTTCTTTCATTGCAAGCATGTGTGCGTTTCAAGTTTCTCTTATGCACATATGTATGCAGTACGAGTGAGTAAAAGGTCGTACACACTTCCACACACAACCACTCTTATAAAACACATGCCAGCTTAAATACACTCACTCGTATGTATTTATAGTTTTTATGTTAAAGCAACAACAAAATATGATAAACGATTTGCCGGCAATATAAGTTTTACTTTAATTCATATTGTTCGACAGAGGAAAAATAGACAGGCGTCGTTTTACACATTTATTTAAATTTATTAACAATTTTACTTCTTTCTTTGGAAGCGATAAAACTTTTTCATATTAAAATTTGGTCATTTATTTGTAAAGAAAAATTATAATTTAGCCAAGTGTGTTTGAGTGGGTGAGTGCATATTTTGATATGATCGCAAGTGTGTATGCATAAATAAATAGAATCTATGGACTGTTTGTTAATATTAACTTTAACAAATTTTTTTTTTCTTTGTTATTTATTTTTTATTTTACTGTTATAATTTTTGTTTGTCGTTTCCTTTTTTGTTTTTCTTCTTTGGTAAGTAATCACTTGATTTCACAGCAAGGGTAGTAGCTTCTAATTAATCAAAGTTTAACTTTGTTTTAGCTATAAGCAAAACTACACTAGACTTGTATGTTGTCTTAATTTGTCTACAAAATGTTTGTTTATATTTGGTAGTTGGTTAGTTTATAACGCGTATTTAAACATCTTCACTGTTTGATGTCCTTAAAACTTCTGCCGGCAATAGTTAAGTAATATTATCCTCAAACAGGACAACAAACGTCTTTGAAAAAGCTGCGTCTTCTTCTCAAGAAATTATGCGCGAAATAAAAAAGAAACATAAAAAAACACGAAAAAAATGAAATCGAGGAAAAGCAGAAAAAAATATTTTTTTCCTCGTTATAGGTATGTAAGCATACAGTGTAGTGTGTGTAGATACAAACAAAAAATAATGAAAAAAAATATATACGTATGTCAGGATGTATGTGTGTTCGTACTTAAATTTTTATATAAACTGTTCTTTGACTAACAACAACCAAAACAATAACAACTACTACAACAGCTACCACTACTACTATCGCTTTACTACTACTACAATTACACAATAATAACAACGCTTACATTAACGGAAGAAGTTATAATGACGGTCTAAACATTAACAGGAGAAAATTATTTGAAATAGTAACTAACACCAGGACTTTTTTTCTGTTTGTTTTGTTTCAAACGTTTGTGTGCATATTTTATACAAGTGAGTGTATTTTGTTGCTGACAAATAATTCAACAAGAGCAAGAAACACCTACACTAACACACATTAACACACACAAAGCCCAGTACCCAGTCAAGATTCTTCCTTCCAAGTTGTCAAATTTGTTACATTACAATGTCTCAAACGTTTTTACGTTTGTTTTTTTTTTTTCTACAGAGACTCATAAAGAAGCACCAGAAAAAGCAGCAGTAGTATAGAAAGCTCAAGAAGTAAAACTAATAAAAAAATTCCCTTCTTTGCGTTGCAAATAAACCAATTTTGAGATATACTGAAAAGAAAAACCCCTACCACTCTCTCTCACATACACATACCTACTCAGCAAGCGTCAAACACTCAATAAAAATAAAAATAAAAATCCTTTCCCCAGTTCATTGAGAGTCTGTAAGCAACGTAACTAAAAACTAACTCAATTTACTGGCAGCTTAAATTCTCTTCTACGCAACAAAAACAAAACAAAAACTCACATCGTATAAAAGCAAAACTAAACTGAACTAATAATTTAAGAGAAGTTTATTAGAATTTCAAAGCAATTAAACAGTTGTATATCTATTTGTGCTTGTGTGTAACATTATTTGACATTTGTTGTTGTTGCTGTTTCGCATTAGTAGCTCCCTTATTTTTTTTAAGCAAACTATTATACCTAATGTAAAGAGACTACCAGGAGAATGTATGAGTGTGCTTATAAGAGAGAAAAAGCAAAATATGTAAAATAAGAAAAAAACTCAAATTAAAACAAGCAAAAAAAGCACCAACACAACAGCATTCTTAATTAATAATATTAAATGAAATAAAAAAAATATGTGTATAGGAGAAATTAATTTCTTGCAAAAGCTTTGACAAGACATCATTTTCATACTCTGCACTCTACAGTTAAAAATTGTAAAAGAATTTGGCAAGCCGTTTGTGATATTTTTAGAGCACAGTTGCTCTATGTTACGAGTACTATTTGTTCACTGAATTCCAGCGTGTCATAATATAAAATGAAATTTATAAATCATAACAGACGGAAGTAATTGGCACGGAAAGCGTTTTTTATCTGTCAAAAATTTTCATGCCCCTACATAATGTATGAAGCATACCGAAACAGCGGGGAGGCAACGCTGAGTAATTAAAAAATTAAATTTTGACAGCGCGTTTTGTAGTAAAGTTGGCTTCAAAACAATTTGATTTTATTTTTGCTTTGCTATTTTTGACCAGTAATGACATTTTAGCCACTTTTTTTCGAATTTAGCGTTTTCAACTGCATTTCTCTTTGTCTTTAGTGCTTTTTACAAAACAATATGAGAAGTGTCGTATGCATGCGACGCAAATTGTGAAGGCTTTTTTTTTACTTTTGTTACAAAATTTTTTATAAAAGCAAAACCAGTGTATATATTGAACCCATTTTTGTAGCGTTCAATAACAACTAAATTACTTTTAAATAGAAGTAAATATACCAATCTGTCGATTGATTCTGTCTTTTAATTGCTATTAATTCAACCGGATCGGAGATAGGAGTCATAAGCTGCAACTATTTTGTCTAAACTACAAAACGGACAAAAAACGTAGTACGCAGTTTTGTCAGAAATGACAGTCGTAATACCTGCCCAATTGGTTCACAAATGGCCGATAAATATTAAAAATACTACCGAAAGTTAAATTTTCATTAATTTGTTTTGTGTTTTAATGAAAAATTTTAAGCCGTACATGTGCATATAATAGTGTTCTTACACTAGAGCACATTTAACATCTAAAATCTTCGCATATAAAATGTATGTAGAAAAAATTAAATCTTTCTTTTAATATTCGACAGTTTAGTTAGATGTTGTGAGTGTAAACAACTTTTTTCAATTTTCAACATCTTCCACGCATTGCTCTAACTTGGGTGTCACACGATCAAGTTTTCATTCAAATTTTAAAATTTCTCTCATTTTTTTACCAATACACTCACACTTTTAAAATTTGCTGAGAGTGTGCTTTCAATTTTTCGTTCAATTGAGTGTTTCAAATTACAGTCAAGAAAACAGCTGACTGCAGTTTTTTTATTCCAAATTTGAATTCATATTCTGCCGCCAGTATTGTTTTGTTTTTTTTTTTAAATATGTTTGTGAACAAATTAAACAAATATAACGACGTTTTGCAGTTCATAGAGATATACAGAAGGCATGAAGTTCTGTGGAACATGAATATTCCTGCATATAGACGGAATGATTTAAAAATTAAGGCATATAACTCTATTGCCGCCGAAACAAAACTGTCGGTGGAAGAGGTTAAAAAAAAATCTTGTTGAAAACTTGCTTTGAAATTGCGTGCAGCCTACGTCACAGCTTTCAATTTTTGTGAATTTTGACAAGCAGTATGTGTAAATTTCTTGAAAGAGAATTGTAAAAAACTTGATCGTTTGACTGCAGTGTAAGATGTGCTGTAGTGTAAAAACACTATAACACAAATACAGGTCGGTCTTACACAAACGTGTGTATGTGGCTGACTTCCAAAACGTCAATGGCTTTGTATTCGAACAAAGCATTGTATTTCATAACGCCGAAGTACAAAACATAGACGATGCATCACATTTCAAAACGTCGTAGACAAGTATAAGAAACTTCGCAAAATAGCAGTGGGCCCATCAGTTTCACAGATGATGCTTTTACTTTTGCATTGTTTCGCAACTCTGTATTTATAAAAAGTTTAAATACCGATTAGAATTGTATGTAAACATTGTCTTATAACGTTTTGGAAGTCAGCCTGTGTGTGTTTATTCTGTATCGTACTGATGGCACTACAGTGTAATATAACAGAATACAGAATACAGAAATCTTATTTAAGGAGTATTTTTTGATTTTTTTCCCTTAACTAGAAGATCTTTATTGATATTAAATATTTGATTAATAATGTTTGGTGTAAAAAATGTTTGCAAAAGAAGATTGTCGAAAGTGAAAAATATGAATATGGGACGAACACAGCTGAATTTAACTTGTTTTCAATAAGTTCACTGTCAGTATTTTTAGGATTTTTTTCTCAACGAACCACTGTTTCAAACAAAAACAAAAAAACCTTTTCTTACCTGTAATTCATTTGGCAATTTATTGTCACTGTTGAATTTCAAGTCAGGAGTGGAACTGCCACCTGAAGGAGAAGTTAATGAGGGCTGCGGTGATGAGGTGGGTGTGTGATGATGAACTAAAGAGTTTACGCGTAAAGGACTGGTGGGTGGTAATGGTGCAGTTGTTGTTGCCACTTGTGATTGATCAAGCGGCTGAGTTGTTTTATTGTCAATGCTATCTATCGGTGGTGGAGGTGGTTGTTGTTGATGATGCGGTTGTATGCTATGTATGGCATGGGCATGATGCTGCTGGTGATGATTATGATGATGATGTTGTTGTTGTTGTTGCTGTAATTGTGGTTGCTGTTGATTTTCAGGTTTATGATTTTCGTTGCTGTTTAAAATTCTTAAGGGTATTTTAGCATGTTTATGCTGAAGCTGCTGTTGCATTTGTTGCTGTAGTTGGTGTTGCAAAGCTTCAAGAGGTAATGATCCTGGACTGGCAACACTTTGATCAAATCTCAATGTATGGTGCTGCTGTTGTTGTTGTTGCTGCTTATGATGTGACTGACGTGATACTGTATGTTGCAATTGTGTATGAGACTGTTGTTGATGTGATTCGCTTAACACTTGTTGTCGTGTTGTTGGGGTATTAGTATTATTAGTGCCAATATATGCAGCTGCTACGTTAGCTCCTCTTGCCTCATTTGTTGTACGCTTTTCTTGTTTAGATGCTGCATGTTGTTGCTCATTGTGATCGTTGCTATTGTTATTGTTATTAGAGATTTTACTGTCTTCTTGTATAGTGGAGTCTGCGAGTTCATTTGTTTTTACCACACCACTTAAATGGGCAGCGGCTGCAGTAGCAGCTGCAGCATTAAATAGTAAATGATGATTTTGTTCGGCGCCCAAATGTGTTAAATGGGCAGCGGCGTGTTGGTGTTGCAAGTGTTGTTGTTGTTCTTCATGCAAATGTTGCTGATGATGTAATTGTTGCTGTTGTGCTTGTTGATGATGATTTGTATGGTGTTGTTGCTGCTGCTGATGATGATGTTGTTCCGTTAATGTTCCATTTTCATTTTGTGAAATTGTGTCAGCATTTTGGGTCATATGAACCTGAGTGGGTGGTGTTTGTCCTGTTAGATGATGCGACGTGAGCGACTGCTGTTGGTGATGTTGTTGGTGGTTTTGTATATGAAGTGCTTGAGCTTGAGAGTGCAAGCCAAAAGGTGCTCCTCGACCCTGTTGCCAAAAATCCGCATCCATTTTAAAAGGATTAATTAATAGACGGTGAGACTGAAGCGGAATTTGGTTTTCGTGTTGCTGATACTGATAAATGTGAGCATGCGGCTGGGTGGATGCATGTAAGTTTTGAGCATTCGTTTGGCTTTGCAACACTTCTGATCCCTGTGCGGAATTTTCCTGCTGTTTTGAATTCGTTGTAATCATACAAACGTCAAAATTATGTACGCCAATAGTGTCCGTAGTTGATTTAGAATAATCTAGGCGTGCCGTCACTATAGGTGGCCGTATTAATTGTGGTATTATAATAGCAGGTCTATTTTCAGCCACCTCTAAACTTGGTAATTTTGGTGTTGGTAATTGTAATATGGTAATTGAGGGGCTACAGTAGCTGCTGTTGTAGCTGGCGTTGCTTGAAATCGATTCTGTTGATGTGGGCTGCAAATCGTTTCCCTTGGTTTCTCCAGATGCTTTAAAGTGCTGCAACAACCACTGATCCACTTTGTAATGAGCAGTTATTGAAGTATTATTTTCACCAGTTGCGTGTATGATTTTTCTGTCACTCGTTTCGGTTATTTGTTGCTGGCACCGTTGCTGATGCTGCACTGGAAATTGCTGCTGTTGTTGTTGACCCAGTGTGCTTAATTAGTTGTTAAAAATTTCTGACTAATTATTTCAATGTCTGTTATTCTGTTGGTATCAATTAAAAGCTGCAATGCTGCATATACAGAGCTTTTGGTAATGAATTTTCCAAGAAAATAACGTACAAAATAAATAAAATTTAAAAAGTTCAATTATTAGATTCTAAAATATGTGAGTTATTAATTAAATTTTTTATTTATAATAGAGTAAGAGAGATTTTTTTTTTGTAATTGAGAACTGGTAAAACTGCCCATCCAAATAATAATTTATTTTATAAGTGTACAATTAATTTATGCAGAAGTTTACAAATTCAAGTGAACTTTTAAGCAGAAGCAACTCAAAACTGTTTTAGAGGTATGAAGGAAGTGACACAATATGTTTGAGTGTTAATTAAAACCCGTTTTATTATATTACATTTGAATTGAAAGAAAATCCGAAATTCTGAAATGTATCCTTTAACACGTACCTACACTCTACTTCATTTTTTTCTTTAATTTCCAAAATATCGTGAGATTTGTGATGGTAGAAAACTTGTATTTGTAAATATATGTATAATATAATAAGAAAAACATAGGGTTTTTCTACAATGAGCACTTGTATTTGTATATGTAATAATTTCTATTTGGAATTTAAAAGCTTAACAAAACATTAATCTTTATTTGTACTTAATTCCAGAAATTGTGTTGCTTTTAAAATTTATTCTTTTACTCATGATATTCTCATGAGTTACTTATGCTTACTGAGTTTTTTGTTTGAATATTTGAATCTTTTTGTAACTATTGATTAATAATTCTTATTTAGTCAATTGCTTTTACAATATAAAGATTCTAATGTTTGCAAGAAACGTTGGGAGTAATCTACTGAGGAATCAGAGTAGCGTCTGACGAAATGGTCCATATAGATATGCTATCCCCTTCAGTACTTATTATGCTGAATAAATAACTCATGAGAATATCATGAGTAAAAGAATAAATTTTAACCAACACAATTTCTGGAATTAAGCACAAATAAAGATTAATATTTCGATGGTAGAAAACAATTTTTATCGCAAATTTTTGAAAATTTTTATGGGTTTTGTATATTGCCATATCAAAGCAATTTTTGTCACGATGTACATAGTTTTGAATAAAAAGAATTGTTGCTTGTCTGCAGAAATCATCCAGGGTCAAGGCAGGAATGGTACCTGCGACCGCCAGATTGATAAGCTAGCACACTACACACCAGACTAAAGAGTCACCTAAAAGTTGTGCATCAATTTTAATATAATGTGGCTCATTTTATTTATTTTTTTTAATTTAAAAACTTCAATTTTGCATAAAAAATTAAATTTTTTTTATGACAACTTCTACAATATTTTTGAAACTATTGAGCAGATTAAAAAGCAATGTAAAAGAAGTTTTATAAATTTTTTATTATGGTGCCAATTACTTCATTTAGGAGATAACGGTTCATCTTGGAAATATGATGTGTTGGCTTCTTTTTACAATATTTTTTTTGTCAACTAAGTGCATCTTAATTATTAAGAAAAAATACTTTTAATTGCAAAGAACTAAAAACTAACATAAAGGGTTTTTTTTAGAGGTTCACTACGTCATTTGATTGCTTTATTGAAGAATAATTTAACTAATTTATAGAGCAATACTTGCAAATTGTTGAAAATTTTTATCAAAATAATGGTTCTGTTTGGAAAATTTTTAGGAAAGAACAATTTCATGTATCGCATTATATGACCTCTGAAGTAAATGATCACCTGGAAATCAACATTCGAAGAGTTGTTGGCGAAATACGGCCATATATTCCAGTTTGTGCCTTGTACCCGTCAGCCGTGCAACACACATTCCCTACATTATATATAAACATTAATAAAATGTTGTCCTAACGATATTGAATCTCAATTTTGTGTCAGAGTGATTGGAAATATAAAACATCTGATTGAGATATGCCACCGAAGTCGTAGCGAGCGGATATTTGTATCTCACATAATTGTCATAGATCCTTCTATCATAATAAAAAATATTAAGATAATTCTCTGACAACTTTTTATTTTATTTTAAAATTCACATCATGCGTTTAGTTGGACCACCATATAGTTTAATATTAAACTATTTAAATTGTTTTAGGTTTACCAATCATGCTCTATGAAATATATTAAAATATCATCAGTTTCATTGCGACCTTGATTGTGGACAGACGTAAAAATTTTTGATATTATACTCATAAATTTTTTTATTTACAACACAAGTTTGGAGTTGTTTATTTGTAAGTTCTCAAACCGGTTTTGTTTGAAAAAAAAAAAATAATAAAATCTGTACGCTTGTAATGAGTGAGTGTAACACTCTAAATTTACAAAATAACAAAGATAACCATAAATCCATCAATAAAGACTCTCAAATTGAGAGTGTAAGAAAAAGAAAAAACAACAATATGCAGAATGATATTAACACAAAACAATTAAAAAACAATTATTGGGCTATACTTGATACATAGTGATCAAGAATGTTTGAAGTCATTTGAAAAACATGTTCCAGATTATGATAAACCATCACCATCTTCCCATGGTAATTTGAGCAGCAAGGCAATTAAAGAAAATAACAAAAACCCAATAAATAATGTTCCATACAGAACAAACAAAATTAATAATAACACTAAAATACCACCTTTAAATGTATTTGATATTGAACCTAATTAAACTCATTAAATTCATAAGAGATGGCTTAAAAATTAACGAATTTAAAATAAGAGAATATAATAATAAAAAGACTGCATTATTTTTGTCTTCTATGGAGGATTATGTTAGAGCTAAAGCTTATTTAGAGAAGAGTAAAACAAAATTTGTTACATATACGCCAAAAGAAACTAAAACAAAGACTTATTTACTAAAAGGCCTAAGTGTTGATATTAACACAAGTGATATATTTAAAGAATTATTTAAACACCAAAATGAAAATTTACAATTTGTTAAGGTGTGACCCTTTACGACAAAAAAGCAGAAATGGACGGATATAACCTCCCAATATATTTGGTACAAATTACTAGTGCAAGCAAAGTTACCTAGCTTAAGTTAGTTAAAGCCCTTCTTTTCCGATGTGTTCATTGGGAGCCTTTTGCGAAAACCTGAAATCCCACAATCTAATTGTTTTCTACCACATACATGTTGATTTTAAATAAAACACAAATTATTTAGGAAATTATTGTCATTTCTTTTTATTATGATAATCTGATATAGTTCAATTATGTATATATGATATAGGCCAAATGGCCCTCGCGACTTCGGCGGCACACCTCCATCCGATGGTCCAAATTTTCGATGACGCTGAGGCATAATTCAGGTTCTATGCCGTTAATGTGCCGAATTATCTCATCCTTTAGCTCTTGAATTGTTGTTGGCTTGTCGATGTACACCTTTTCTTTCAAAGAAAGAAGTCCAACGGTGTCAAATCACATGATCTTGGCGGCCAATTGACATCGCCCCCACGTGAGATAACACGGCCATGGAATTTGTCGCGCAAAAGAGCCATTGTTTCGTTCGTTGTGTGGCAAGTGGCACCGTCTTATTGAAACCACATATCGTCTACATCCATATCTTCCGATTCGGGCCATAAAAAGTTCGTTATCATCTCACGATAGCGAACACCATGCACAATAACTGCCTGACCGGCCTTATTTTGGAAAAAAAAAACGGCCCGATAATGCCGCCAGCCCATAAAACGCACCAAACAGTCACTCTTCGTGGGTGCATTGTTTTTTCGACAATCGCTATTGGATTATTTTTCGCCCAAATGAGGCAATTCTGCTTATTGACTGATCCACTGAGGTGAAAATGTGCCTCATCACTGAAGACGATTTTCTTCGATATACATTTTGATTTGAACGCCCATTTTTAAAATAAGCCTGAATAACTTTAACGCATTGCTTGATTGTGTATCTTTCCATGGTTCAAATTGAGTTAAGGTAAAATTGAGAAATGTCAAATGAAATGCAGAAAATCTTGACGTTTAGGTGTGGTTCATATTCAACATCTGCCCTTAAAATTTAACCACCCTTTATAACGGATCAATAAATATATATAACGGAGAATTTTTCGATCCCCTTCAGATTCGTTATATTGAAGTTTCACTGTGTTTGTATTATTAACTATAGACTACATTTAAATTTTATTGTAGAGCAAAAGGTCAACTAAAATTACATAATATCAACAAAAGTCCACTTTAAAAAAAAATGAATCAGCATTAATCTTCTTCTTCTTATTTTTTAAATGGGCATATAACACTTTCAAATATAGCAGGTCATTTTTTGACCTTCTTGTTTATTATTCAAATTTTCACACTTGCAAAAAAACAAAAAAAAATCTCGTGCATGTAATGAAAATTAAAAAAAAAAATACAAAATTTTGTTTGCAAATAAATATGTAAACATCAATTGCAATATGGTTGATTCTTCTAATTTGCTGTACTTGTGTATTTAAATACTAGTTAAAAGTAAAATATGTTCGACTACAAAATGTAATCGTTATTTGTGTTTAATTCCAATTATGGTGGTTTGCAAAATGCATTATATTCCATGATAATCTCATGGAAAACTTTCATAAATTATTTGTTTACTTATAATATTACAATAAGTACTAAGAAGAAAAGCATATCTATACAGCTATTTCATGAGACGCTACTCTGAATCATGAGTGGATTGCTCTCAAGTCTTGTTAAGTTCCTGACCAAACAGTTGAGTACTTATTTTATTACACCAATTGACTAAATGGGAAATTTAGTCAATAGGCAAACAAAAAGTAAAAAATAAATAAAATAAAATTAAGCTTTACAGGTTCTTTGTAGTCAGTAAAATAACTTTTCCTAAAATTATTTAGTTCTTCAAAAAATTTACTACCCAGCTGTGCAAATATCATTACCCTGGCTGCACCTAATATTACTTTCACTTAAATTTTGCTAAATTTCTTACAAAAATCATATAAAATTTTTAATAAAATTAGTGCAAAGTAAAAAAAATATTAAATTAACTATGTGCTTAATATTTTATTAATTAATATTTTTATAGATTTTGTGCGTGAAAGTAACAATTACAATTTTCAAAGCCTTGTTGATGCAAATGTACTGCGTATACCTGTGGCAGGATTTTCGCGAACAATACGCGTACTGTCGTTCGTAATGAGCTTTCATACTTATGTTGGTCATTCCTCGGTGTTGGTTTAAAAAAAAGTTTTATATTATTTATTAGTAGTCTTCCGAATTCGAGAATTTATTGAAAAATAGCATCAGTTTGTTATTGCATATTTTGTAATAAATGCATATTTTTTGTACGTAATTTGTATTCATTCATTCATTATATTTAATGATAACCCGTAAAGTATTTCACAAATAAAAAATATTCATTTGGCAATATTTTAATGTGCCACATTCTTGTTTACTATTTTAACTATTTTATTAATTTGGTCGTTGTTTTAATTTTGAAAGCGATCAAACTGTCTAGAAAATTTGCATGAAAAGTCTTGCTTTTCTTACTTATTTCAATATAATTTTTCTAGACGATTTGACAGTTTGTAAAAAGAAAAGAGGCACTTTGTTAATTTTAGGAATAATTAATTGATGATGTTACATTATCAGGCAACATAGTCTTGCAAGGTGCGGTAACACATTTCTGTACGAGTATATGACATTTGATTTTCTGATCATTTACTCGGTATAAAAGAAATTTGTAAAATTATATTTGAAAAAGCAATTTTAAATAAGGGCATTAGCGCATATTTTAGTGAATATTTTATATTTTTAAGCGCATGTTTTATGCGCATATTTTCGTTTTTTAAGTGCATGAAAATCCTTGCCATGGCTATAAGTATGTACATATTTATATTTTTTCGATTCGTGTTTTTTTTGTTTTTTTTTTATGCAGACTTGTTTTCTTAACACTGAGTTGCATCTAAGCTTCTGTAGTATCATAATAACCTTTAAGGTGCCATAGTTTTGCTCTGATGCCAAATGTAATGTTTTTCAAATTAACCACCACGTCATGAACTTCTTCACCGAAAACTTCTTCATCGTCGATACGGTATTCTCTATTTAAAGCTATAGTATTATAGTAATCCATTCCTCGATGTAAAAATGAGTCATTATTTATTGTAATTGTTTTACATCAACTAGCTGTAAACGTAGTTTTGAAAGAGGAGTGATATCTTCACATTCAGATGATTGTTGAAACAATTTTTGAAACTGACCTGATTCAACTAAATTAATCGTCAGTTTCATACTACGATGGGACTTCCCCAAACTTTATTTAACTGAAAACTTGAAGCAGATACAAAATATACACTAAAAAAACATGTTGCAAGTTATGAGGTGAAAATTTTGTAATACGTAATGAGGAAAATTTAATGTTGAAGTGCTCAAATATTAAAAATCTTTATAGCAGTCTTAGACAATTAAAGACGTTTTTATCAAACCAAACACTAATTATAATTTTTCAAAAAAGAAAAAACTTCAATGGTTGTCCACCAAACCTCTTATTATTCCAGACTTAGACAGCCTATATTTTTCATTAAAAGACAGAGTCAGTTTCATTGCAAATGTATTTTTTTTTTTTTTTTTTTTTATAACAACACAAGTCCGCGATGCTACTAGGCTTGTCTGCAAAAAACACCCATTGTTTAGACAGGAATCGAACCTGCGACATGCAGATTGGTATGTTTATGTATTATTGTCAAATTCTTTATATTTATGTATATTTATGTATTATTTTCAAATTTTTATTTTGACTTATTTGCAGTGTAGCAACACGTTTCCGCTGGTTGCTGGAGTAGGTCAGCAGCTTCCAGGGTTGTACATAAAGTAATGAAAAAACCTTTTTTTTTTTAACGTTATAAAAATCTTTTTATTCAATAAATCTTTATTATCTACTATCCTGTCGGCAGGATGTCTTTGCTCTGTCGGAGCCGGTAGGCAGGATTCTCTGATGACGTAGGGAGAATTCAATCCACACGGTGAGTAATCCTTTTATCCACTGAATAGGAACATCTGAATACCGCGCACATGACGAACAAAGGAAGAAAAAAAATAAGCTGTTCCTTTTCTTTTACTAACAACCACGACTGGAAGGCTTAGAAGCACCTCTTTCGAGTACTCACCAGGTACAAGAATACTTAGTAGCACACGGTAAATAATTTCTTTACCTACTAAACAGCTCTTATCTCATGGCAAGCTGCCAGCCAACTGATCAGTTGTGATCGGTTGGGAGTTTCCTACAACCATTAAATTATATTTTAAAAAAATAATAATAAAATTTTTATAAATCTCAGGATAATCTTACTTGCTAAGTTCCTATTTATATAAAAAATAAAAGAATAACTTAATTAATGGGTATATCTACAAAATATGAAATATATACGAACTAAAAGACTTTTTGAGTTCCATTGTGACCCAAAAACGAGCGTGTGACTTTTGGACTGCTACAGTAGTTTCTTTGTGTGAGTAGTAGCTAATCGGACGAATACACATATTGAAAATTAATAATTTGTTTTTAATATTTAATTTTAATCTCCTATTAAGTTGAGGACAAAAATAATTAATGTGATATCTAAACGTCGATTTTTGTATCTAAGATTACATCTAAAAATTTAATATCATCCTTGACACACTAAGTTCAGCGTTGGTATGCCTGGGTCTTGTAATCATTAATTAATCTTCTATTTATCAAAATTTCTAAGTGCAGATTCTAAACAAGCGCTCATTCTTTTTTAATATTGTATTGAAGACTCTCCCGCAAAATTTGAAAGCACTATCATCTGCATGGAATGCTGCTTCATATTCACTACATGCGACAATATCAGAAATTAACTATATTTTTTAGCTGATGTATAGTAGAGTGTTCTTTATGGAACCCAAACTATCAAGTGTTGATAATGTTGTTTAAGATCTTCTTAAGGACTATTTTTTCAAAAATAATCTTAAGGTAGTGATTAGTCTATAGCTTCACGGTAACTTACGATTATTACCAGGCTTAAGAATGCAGTAGACGCTTGTAAATTAGAACCACTTTACTCCTGTGGTAGTTCTAATTTCCGAAAAGTTTTAATTTCCAAAGGTTTTTTTTGAACAAAAAAGCAATATAAAAGTGCATCTTTGTCAATCTTTTCCAATATCTTTACCTTGGTTGCTAATGACAGAGTATTCTTTTTGCGCTTATTTGCCATTTCACAAAAAAGAACAACATTTTATGTACACACGTTTCAAATTGTACTGGAATATTGCCCCGTAGATGAGTGTACTAACCTATCAGTCTAGGGTTCATAGGTCCGTTTCGTGACTAGACACTGGGTGTTTTCTTAAGACAAGTCACGGAGCTTAGCAGATTTTTATTAAAAAAAATTTACTCACTAATGAACAAAAATTCACTGACAATGAAAATTATATAAGTAACATAGGATTCCACTTTTTTACTACGTATATGGAAACCAAATAAAATCTATAACGACAATTTTAAAGTGTTTAAAACAAACAAAAAATAAAAACGCTGAAAAATTAAAACGGATGGTTCTATTTTCAGAGCAAGCCATGTAAAGGGTGTTTAAATTTTAAGGGCCGATGTTGAATGTGAACCACACCTAAACATAAAGTTTTTTTCTAAATTTCATTTGACATTTCTCAATTTTAGACTAACTCAATTTGAACCATGGAAAGATACACAATCGAGCAACGCGTTAAAGTTATTCAGGCTTATTTTGAAAATGGGCGTTCAAATCAAAATGCATATCGCGCACTTCGTGATTTTTTCGGGTTTCTAGGAGATGTGAAAACACCAGTGCATGCTCGCACAGCTCGTACTGCAGAAAATATTGCTGCTGTTCGCGATAGTGTGGCTGAAGAGCCGTCAGGCAGTTACTGTGAATGGTGTTCGCTATCGTGAGATGATAACGAACTTTTTATGGCCCGAATTGGAAGATATAGATGTGGACTATATGTGGTTTTAAGAGGACAGTACCACTTGCCACACAGCAAACGAAACAATGGCTCTTTTGCGCGACAAATTCAATGGCCGTGTTACCTCACTTGGTGGCGGTGGCCATTTGGCCGATATTTTGTTCCGTACATAATTGAACCATATTATATTATCATAATAAAAAGAAATTACTTTTTTTTCTATAGGATTTTTTTCCTTGAACTATTTGTTTTTATTATTATGTTTTTTATATATATTATTTCTCGTGCTTTTTAGTTCACTATACGTAACCATTATCAATAATATTTCCATATAATTCCCTATTATTGAAGGTACATAATGTTTTTTATTTGTTATTTTAATTTCTGATAATTTGATATTATTATAAAGGGTGTTTTTTATAGACGTATAGAACTTTAAATAAAACAACTATGGATTATTCGATTGACATGAATTTTATTTATCCGAAAGATAATCTTGTGGCATTACATTTTAAATATGATTTCTGGCATATGACCGCCACGGCTGGCTCGGATGTAGTCCAATCTGGACGTCCAATTTTCGATGACTTTTTCCAACATTTGTGGCCGTATATCGGCAATAACACGGCGAATGTTGTCTTCCAAATGGTCAAGCGTTTGTGGCTTATCCACATAGACCAATGACTTTACATAGCCCCACAGAAAGTAGTCTAGCGGTGTTAAGTCACAAGATCTTGGAGGCCAATTCACAGGTCAAAAACGTGAAATTAGGCGGTCACCAAACGTGTCTTTCAATAAATCGATTGTGGCACGAGCTGTGTGACATGTTGCGCCGTCTTGTTGGAACCACAGCTCCTGGACATCATGGTTGTTCAATTCAGGAATGAAAAAGTTAGTAATCATGGCTCTATACCGATCACCATTGGCTGTAATGTTCTGGCCATCATCGTTTTTGAAGAAGTACGGACCAATGATTCCACCAGCCCATAAATCGCACCAAACAGTCAGTTTTTGTGGATGTAACGGTGTTTCGACATACACTTGAGGATTAACTTCACTCCAAATGCGGCAGTTTAGTTTGTTGACGTAACCATTCAACCAGAAGTGCGCTTCATCGCTACACAAAATTCGATTATGAAAATCGGGAACAACGGCAATCTCGTTTTGGGCCCATTCGACGAATCTACGCCTTAATTGATGATCGTTTGGCTTCAATTCTTGCAATTGCCAAACCAAACTGAGAATAAATCACTTGACAGCTGTTAAATCGGGCGCCGTCTTGAACAGTAATGCCAACTTAAAGTTCTACACGTCTATAAAAAACACCCTTTATTATCTCCGAAAGTGATCGCTCCACCAAACCAGTGTCTGGGGTTAAAATCAATTTTTCTGCATTTTAAATAATATCAAATTATCAGAAATTAAAATAACAAATAAAAAACATTATGTACCTTCAATAATAGGGAATTATATGGAAATATTATTGATAATGGGTACGTATACTGAACTAAAAAGCGCGAGTAATAATATATATAAAAAAACATAATAAAAAGAAATGACAATTATTTTCTAAATAATTTGTGTTTTGTGGCGGCGCTATCAATGTTATTTTATTTATATTATCATTTATTATTATTTTCAATTATTAGAAATAACACATATTTATTTTTGAATTTAACGGTGATGTTTACCTGATAACCAATTAACTTTTACATCATTTACGAAATACAACTCTATATAAATTAAAAATACAACTCCATGTAAATTACAGTTTGAGAGTCAATTATTAAAATTATCATCATTTATTTTCTTTTATTCTATATTCTTACTTATCCTATTTAATAAGCATTATTGAAAATAAAACTCACTCTGAAGTCAGCTTTCAAGCCAACCACACCTAATTTAAAGAGTTTTTTTTTACTTAAACAATTAAAAGAACAAATAACACTTGCGGACTTGAAATAGGCCCTTGTGGATATTGTTCGGTTGAGGACTTAAGCTGACCTTTGTGTCTCTTTAGGACCAACCTATAAAAATATAAACTTAGCTCCCCGTTACAGTTTTATTTAAAATCAAATTCGGCCCTTAAAATTTAACTACCCTTTATTAAATCTTTGGTTCTAACGAAGTTCTAATTTGCTAGCATCTACTGTATTAATAACTTAAGCTTTTTTAAACACAGAAGGAATATATCCATTAAAAGTTATATATATATATTCTAATTTGGTGTATTTTTTTTTTCAAATAAATTTTAAATGTCAACTTCCGATTCATGGCAATTTTTGAAAGGTTGATATTTACACTCTTATCCAAAAAAAAATTACGTAGAATTCAAAGTAAAATTTAAGAAAAATCTTGATAACGTTGACATTAAAGTCTACGGTAACTTTTTTTTTGGAATAGGGGATATTCCCCAATTAATGCCTACAAAATTAGTCAAAATTAGTCCGTAATATCAGCATCAACCATACAACCTTTAAGTAACATATATTTTTTTAAATCAATTCAAATTTATTTGTAGTTTATAAAATAAATTAAAATTTAATTAAAAACAAACAAAAACTTAATTTGTAATTTATAAAATTTGAAATTAAAGTGAGCCCATGATCATAATAGATAATTAGTATTAAAAGAAAATTATTTTTAAATTAGAGAAGAAAAAAATTATAAGAAAATTGTGTAGATAGGTACCAGTTACCAGTTATCAGATCACTCTATTAAGCTATTAATCATTATAAAGGATTGATAAAATTAAAATAAAAGCGTAAAGCGACTGAACAGTTCCTACATAAATATTTCTTTCATGGCATACATATTTACGTTAATTAATAAAATAAGTTGATGGTTTGCTTATTAAATTATTTTATTTTTTTTTAAATTAATTTGTAGCAGGATCTTTGCGGCACATTCTCCTTAATATTTGTATACTGTCAACTGTCCAATGTGGGTACTCTTATTGAATAAACTTTTTTTTTTTTAATTTGTCTTAGTTTTATAAACGATTATGAAAATAATGGTTTTCTATCGCCTGATGTAATTTGTTTATTTATGCTCTCACTATCTTGCTCTGTAACACTACGGATTGGTTACTATCATAGACAAAAACTGGACAAGAGGGTAAGAACTCGTATTTTTGTTTGTTGCATTTTCATATTAAATATTAATTTGTAATTGAGCTTCCAACCCATTTGCTTGTGCCTTTTTTTAATTCACATACACACACATACATCTCCGTGTTTGCTTCATTAGGAGCACTATTCTCTGCAGTGTTTGCTTATTGATAAATTTATTGTTATTCTTTTTGTTTACGTAAATTTTTGGCGCGAAAATTGTTAAGAATAGCAACAAAAGCAATATTTTAACACAAACATATACATACGAAGAGACCGAGAGAGCGATAGAAAAAAATACTCTGACCACTATTAGACACAATATCCTTAATTCTAAGTTAATTAACCGCTCGTTTCATTTGCAATGAATTTTTTAAATTCACTTTATTTATTTTTATTTCCTTTTTTATATATGCTTTGCGTTACCGTTAATATGAACGTTTTTAATTTTTAGGGCTATTGCGAATCTTAAACATATTGCAATTCTCCAAGATACTTGTGCGAAAGTTGTCAACAAACTAATTTAGTTTCTTTAGAGTCTAAAGTATAAATATTATATGACGGTCTTTGTTTTAGCATATAGAGATAGAAATGTTTTTAACTTCGCTACCACCATCACAACAACATCACTACTAACTTTAGCACAACATCATTATTATCATTATAATGATCATCAACAACGCTATGTACCAAGTTGATTATTATTAAGTGCAAACTATGTACATACATATTTTTATATTTCGCCGAGCGAAATGCTATTTACAACGTCTTAAACATTTTTCTTTTTTTTTCTTTCTTATATTTCTTCTTATACGGTCTGGCTGACTAACTTGTCTGGCTTACTTGTGCATTTTCATTGTGCTTTTGAAAATTGCAAGTGTAATATGGAGATGTAAATGTGTGTGTGTGTGTACGTATAATTGCATGTTTCATTTGTACTTAGATATACACCCATATAAACTGTTTATACCAAAGTCAACCAACGTGTATTCAGACATCTGAACAAGAAATTACTTTATTGTAGTTTTCTATCACTACACAATCCACACACACATACACACACGCATGTATTTGTATATAATACCGATAAGAATTTAAATAAAGTAAAACTTATTGTGAATTTACTGAACGGTCCTGCAAGCCAAAATAGGTTAGAAAGATCATATTTCTCGAGCCCAAAAAATTCACACAAAATTTTTTTTTTTAATTTTAAAACTATTATAGCTATTATGGCAACTTTATCAAAGCCTCCGTCGCACTGTGGTACATTTCACCCATAAAATTTTTTTTCTTAGTTTATTAGGTAATTTTTTAGTTCAGTTAACGCTACCATTTTTAAAATACAATGTAAAATTACTACATTTATAATATAATTTCTTTTTTTTTTAATACCGATTATACCCATATTTTTAAAAATCATTTTTCAAACATATATAACTGTACTTCAATAAGTCTTCATTTTATAGTTAATACATAAAATTGAAGCTTACGATGTCTTTTGTCCAACAAAAAAATTTTTCATTAAAAAATTCCAATCCAGTCAAAAGTTATAGAATTTTGACCGCCAACTCGCGAAATGTGCCACTATGAGTCGACCAACATGCGACTTACAAGAGTTCTGAAAATCAGACTTAGCTCATGCCGACGATTTTTCTTATTTATTGTGGTTTTCGCTCCATGATTTGCTTAAATTACCTTTTAAATCATATTTTAATAAAGATCAAAAACCCTAAATGCAGACAAATATGAGCCGTTATTTTTTAAAGTGCTATAAGTCCAATATTAAAAAATTAGTGAAATAAAAATACCGCTGACTCATTTAATTAAAAAGCAGACTTATACCACTTTCAGAAATAACGGCTTATGTTTGAATATATACTAATGCATAAAGTATGCTAGCCTATCAATAATATGGGAACTACCAAGAATCTAACATTTTTCTGCAGCGTATTATTTAAAAAACAGAATGGATACGCTTTATACAGAATACCCAGCAGTCGAGAAACTGGTCGGAGATGACGGTAATGATGAAACGTTGGAGAACGTAACTTGAGCGCAAAATGGCGCAGGTACACCCCTTAATATTATTCCAGAATAAGCAGGCTTAAAAAAAAAAAAAAAACCAACCAACCAGTTGGCATGAAAAATATTAAAGACTTCCATTTTCAAAGTCAAACTTTCTTACGAACATAAAGTAAAATAGAAAATCATCGCTAAATAAGAACTTTTCTGTAATGGTAATAAACATCTTAGGTTTTTATGTAAAGAAAAATTGACCATGCTGGTTACTCATGAGTATTCAGCAATACTCATGAGACGGGTTGAAATATTTATTTTCGCTAGCCTGATATCCCTTGTCTCCAATCTACATTGTTACGATTCTCATTCTAACCACTTCCTAATCTTGAACTTAAGAGAGCCACAAGGCAGTCCGCAGAATTGTCCTGGGCCAATGAATGTACTAGCCGCGCCTTTCAACTTTGCTTCCATATCCACTATAATTGGTACCCATACTAGATGGACCCTGTTATTGAATTATAGCCTCCCACACCAATTTTGCTTTTACTTCGAAAGCACTGAGTGCTTATAATGTAGGTTTGTTGTCAGAGGGAATGAAGATGTGACTGTTTTTTTTTTTTTTGTTTATCTGTTCTTCTCTAAGACAGAGCTCAGCAATACTCACGAGTATTGTCATTTTTACGATTTGGACATAGCATAATAAAGTATTAATCATATTCCCCAGTTTTAGTACTTTTTTTCTAATTTGAAATTTCGGTGTTACAAATTAATAATAAAATATGCTGTATCAATGTATTGCAAAAATGTATATATTTAGAAATAGTTAAGAAAAAATATATTTTACCCCTTATTTGCTCGATTTTTCAAAAACAGATAATATACATTGGAGGCTGAAGAAAACAATTTACTTTTGATTGCTGTGATTGTTTACTTTGAAAGATAAATGTGGTAACAAAAAATTTACCAAAATTAGCGTTTTAACCTTTTTATCCCACAAATGTGCCAATAACAAAAAAGTAACATATACCCATGAGCTTATATTTTAGTAGAATATTTTGTAGTTTAAATTTTGGTTCTATCTTTGGTAGTTCCGGAGGGAGATATAAAAACTACGATTTTACTCGTTTATACACTTTTTATGACCTTAATATTCGAATTTCCAAAAGCCGTCCTTAATATTGTGTGAGGAACCTACTCAAAGAATTTCAAGTCCGTTGCTTTAGCGCTTTTGGGCTGAGCGATAATCATAAGTCAGGCATTAAGTCAGTAAGGTTACTCATGAATGCGTGTAAAAATTTAATAATTTTTTTATTATTATTTTTTATTTTATAGTAATTTGCTAATATTTTATAAAATTTGTATAAAGAAATTTGAATAGTTTTAATTTTTCAAATTAAAAATTTTGACATAAAACATTTTAATTTATTATGATAATTAATTTTCCTAAAGAAGACATCCAAAGCAAACTTGAAATATTGGGAAATTAAAATAAAAAAAAAATGTATTAATTTATTAAGGTTGAAAAATATTAGTTAATATATTTTATTTAATTTTTTAGATTTTACGACCGAGCAATTAAAATTTAACGAAAAAACAAAAAGTTATTCAATTTTTATACGCACGCAAAGAAAAAAGATGGTTGAATATGGTCACCGCGAACATAGTGTGTTCTTCACAAAAATATTTATTATTAGTAATTTGAAGCATCTAAACATTATTCTGATCAGGATAAACAGTTTTCCAGTTATTTGTAACCATACGACTATTATGTTTAGTGTCTTAGATCAAACATATAATTATCATATTATGTTTAATAAAATTTTACTTGAAATCATAAATATGTTCATAGCAAACATAATAATGATAAAAATATGGTTGAATGTAAATTGCTTTCTACTTTGTCTCTTCCGCAACCATATACAGGGTGGGCCAAAAGAAACCAAGGGGTGTAAAAGTTTAATAATTTTTTTGTTTATTAACTTTTTTTTATTTTTTCTTTCAGATTATATAATATACAAAATGGAAATTTTTTTACACTAAGTATGAAAAATGATGTCTCTTAAATGACCACCGTTTTCAGCTTCGCACTGATGGGCTCTTTTTAGAGCATTTTCCATAACATCTTTCAAAACTTGTGGCTGTAGCGTTCGAATTTCTGCAACAATGTTTGCCTTGAGTTCAAGGATTGTCTCTGGCTTGTTCACATACACTCGCTCCTTCAAAAAACCCCAAAGAAAATAGTCGGGTGCTGTCAAATCTGGCGATCGCGCTGGCCAAATAATTTCCGAATTTCGAGAAATTATTCGCTCTCCAAAAATTTGACTTAAAAGTGCCATTGTGTCTCGGGCAGTATGGGCAGTGGCTCCGTCCTGCTGAAACCACATACCAGGTCTGTTTTCAAGAGCAGGACGTAAAAAATTTTCTATCATAAAACGATACCGCTCTCCATTTACGGTTACAGCACTTCCATCTTCATTCTCGAAGAAGTAGGGCCCAATGACATTTTCAGATGTGATCCCACACCATACTGTACACCTGATGGGGTGCAATTGGCGTTGATGAATGGCTCTTGGATTTTGAGAACCCCAGAACCTACAGTTCTGCTTGTTAACAAAGCCATTCAAATGAAAATGAGCTTCATCACTCATAATCAAATTTTCAATAAAGTTGATTTCATTTCTGGCCAACTCTTGAAATTTAACTGCAAGATTTAGACGTTGCCGATGATCTGCGGGTTTTAATTCTTGGACCAATTGCACCTTATATGGGTATAACTGTAAATCTTTTTTTAAAATGCGCCGTAGTGACGTACGAGACATTTCTAGCTGAGCAGAACGCCTTCTGCCAGATGTTTCTGGTGCTTCGTTAACACTTTGCTGTACTCGTTCAATATTTTCCGCAGTGCGACTTAAACGTGGTCTACCGGTTCGAGGCAAATCTCTTACGCTGCCATGTTGGTGATGACGATTAACTAAGCAACGAATCATCGCTTCAGAGGGCGAAATTCTGACGTTAAAATGTCGACGATATGCTCTTTGCGTTAAAATAATTGATCTCTGGTTTAAATAATAAAATTCTATTGTTCTGGTTCTCTGTTCAGTTGTAAACCTCTCCATTATAAATTCTCCAAGTGTTGTCTATATAATCTGAAAGAAAAAATAAACAAAAAAGTTATTAAGCTTTTACACCCCTTGGTTTCTTTTGGCCCACCCTGTATATAAAGTGAGTATAAAACAAAAACTTAATCGTTGAAACTCAACAGAGCTTTGTGGCTGAAGTGGTTGAGTGGCGAGTTAATGCTCCTTAACTAAGTGTTCGCAAGTTCGAGCCCTGGTAGAGTTAACTAAAATTTAAAAAATAAACTTATGTAATATATAAAAAAAATAAATAGAAATTGATAGATAAGAAATATCAATGGAATAAAAAAAACTTTATTTATACACAAAATTTAAATAAAAATTTTTTTTTAAATCATATTAAAATATGTATGTATTAAAAAAAATTAAAAGAAATTTTCTTGCCTTGACCGGTCGTTGAACCGCAACATCTGCAGTTGAAAGCTATTTTTAATATCTTTGATTTAAAAATATATGTATATGGTTAGAAGCAATCATAAATCTAACCATACTATGTTTCCACCAGAATATGGTTGCCTCAACCATATTTTTTCTTTGCGTGCGCATGCGTGACTTTTGGCTTACCCTGTTTATAGATAAAGGACTGCAATTTTAAAACCCCTAAAAGTGTTTTTATAAAATTCTATCAAATAATATCATTTTCGTTGTGATGTCGTTAATTATGGAATTTAGTGTGCTGCATCCATCCCTGAACAGCAATTTTACTTGAATCAACGGGAATCAAAATTATGGTAATTCCAGCGGTGTAACAAATAATATAATTTGGAATATTCATAATTGAGTACCTACCTTTTATTTTTGTTGTTCTTTCCGGTTTATTTTTTAGTTTTAATGTGTGGGATTTTTTTAAGTAAAATTTTATAATCTTTGTTTTGTAAGGTCAGTTTAAGGCACAAGTTCGATTTGGATTTATTTGGGAATAATTTTTTTGTCGATTTTACACGTGATTTCATAATGATGCTTAATTTAATGTTAATGTTTTTGACACTGATTGATTAAAATATAATAAGTTTTGTTTTTAGCTTTTAATTATATACAGTAATTTTTATTCTTTTATAATTTTTTTTAGTTTTCATTCTTTTTTTTAATTTTTGTTTTGTTTTAATTACAATCACATTTAGTTACCCGAATATTAAAAAAATTACTTAAAAGTTTAGGCCAAAAAATATCACTTTGTTTTTTATTTTTGTTATTTAAATTTTTTTCTTTTGGTTTTCTCAATAAGGTGCTTTTTTGTTAGTTTTGTCTGCTTTTTTGTATTTTCTTTTTAAACAAAATACATAGGAGGGCCTGCAGTCTTGACTTTTGGAAATCATTGTCATGGATTTTAAGGGGGTTTTAAATTTTTAGAGTTTTCGTATTATTGTTTTTATTTTTTAAGTGTTTGTTTTATATTTTTATTTATTATTTATTAATTAAAATCTATATTAATATTAAGAGCTACACACTGTCTTAATTACTATGCTTAAAACTTAAAATGTAATTTCTGGCTTATTATATTTCTTAAATAATTCTAATGAGAATTTGAAATAAATTTATTAAATAACGTACATACATACATACATACATATATATATTTTGTATCATACATCTAATAAGAGATATTCAAAAATAATAATAAAGTTAAAAAATAAAGTATTTATTGCAAATCTGCTGCTGATATTTATAGTAGAGGGTTCGATTAAAATAAATTTATTGTAATGACTATTGTGGTATGTATTTGTTGTTGCTATTGTTAATATTGAATTTTTTTTTGCTTGCTTGTTTATTGTATAGAAGTAACTGTAGTATTTGTTGCTATAAATGCTAGCTGTATGGCAAATGGTATTGAAAACTGTCTGTACCGGTGTCAGTGTAATTTTCTTGTTTTACCAACGACGTTATTTTGTCAATTGTTCTTTTCAACAATTCACAAACGATGCGCTTAAACTATAAAAGTTTTTTGTGTGTTATTTTTATTTGTATTTTTTGTTATATACTCAAGTTACAAATTTAAAATAATTAAAATTTGTATTTTTCTTGTAGTTTTAATATTAAAAAAAAATACAATAAAAAAATTAAATTTGCTTTTTAGGCTGTAAGGTAGGTGCCTAACTGTGTACGTGATTTTATGTTTATGTATAGTTTTGTAGTTTGTGTAAATTTAACACTTTTTATATATTTAAACTGCAAAATTTTTCTATAATATTCTTTAAAAAAAAAAGGAAAATTATATCTTTTTGATTTTGTTTCAGTGTTTTGTAGTTTGTGTAAACTTAATAGTTTTTATAAATTTTATTTGCAAAATTCTTCTTTAATATTCTTTGTGTAGTATTGTAATTTGTGTATGTGAAATACTTTTATAAAAAAAAAAATTATTTTGTTTTATAAGTAGTTTTATTAAATTTTTTTTAAGTAATTAAATTTTATTAATTTATAACTTGACTTTTCTTTCTTGAACGTTTAATAAAAAATATATGCGCATGTAGTTTTGCCGTGATGCGTATACATTTTTTATATATACGAGTGTGTGTGGGTGGAAAAGTTTGTAGTTTATAGCAAATGTTGGTTTTGTTTTTAAGTGTGTATACAATTAAATATTAAATTGTTGAATTAATTTGGAAGTGTCTGAGAATGTACAGAGCGGCTCTGTAGCATTTTATTTATTTATTTTAATTTAATATTTTTATAGTGTATTTTTATATATAAATGTTGTTGTAGTTGTTGCTATTATAGTGTTTTGTGTTTTAAAATTATGCTTTAGTATAGAGAAACTATATTATTTTTAATTCAAATTTTGCCCAGCTTGAAACAGTGTAAAAGCGTCTTTTTAAATTCTTAAAATTTTAAACTTAAACGTAAAATATTACTAATTTTAATCGTTATGGCTTTTAATTTTTCACATTGAAATAAATTGAAATTAAAAACCAAAAATTTTTGTTATTTTTAATTTTGATTATTTTATTTATTCTTATTTATTTATTCTAATTAAATTCCTTGTTGTGTTGTTTTATTATTATTTTCTTTTTAAGATATTTCAATTTTAATAAATTTAATAAAATATTTTTTTGTACTTCTTGTTACCAAATGTTATAAATTTTTTATATTTTTAATAATACAAATTCTATTAATTTTATATAAGAAATTCTAAAATTAATTTCGTTTGGTTTCCTTTTTTTCGAAAGTAGTCGTTTTGTATTTTTTTTAAGCCTAAATTGCCGTTAAAACTGTATTTTTGTTTGATTTTTTTGTGGATTGTAACCGTTCTATTGGGAAATAAACTTAAAAGTGGTTGGTTTTTTAAGAGGGTTTTTCTATTGTTTCTTTAAAAGTAAAATTTTGTTTAAAATTTTTATGGTCTATTGCATTAAGTTTAAATAATGATGACCTAGAAAATATAAAAGAGAAGCACTTGTAAGTTTTTATTTATTTTTAAATAGAAACTCGGTAATAATAAAAAATAAGCTTAAGTGATATTTTTGCAAAGCCTACGTATTTACACGTAACACTTAATTTTATTATAATACTTTAATCAGGAATAATTATGTATGTATGGTACCGTTGTCATAAATCAAACGCTTTAAGTCAAAAATTAACGAGCTGTAAAGTATGCTTTCACTAAAAGTATAGTTTGGGTCATAAGAACTTTATTAATTTTTTTTGGTAGGTGCTGTCGAGTACAATAAGAATCTGTTTTTGGAATTTGCCAAACACCCCCCAAAATCTTGACTTACGGGTAAAAAACCGGTTTTTCTTTACGCACTTATAAACCAGTAACTTAGTTGAATATCAGCCGCTTTTTAATTTCTCAGCGGATTTGGAAAAAAAAAAACATTAAGGCGACTGAATTATTTATCATTTCTCAACCCAACACATTTTTTTAAATTTTTTTGCCCTATTGTTCAACTTTGAAGACGTTTTTACACAGTGTTTTAAAAAGAAACCGTACAATTTTTGACTTAGTTTTCAAAATATGTTTACTAATGAATAAAACAGAACTTTTTTTTCTAAATCCGTTAAAAATTTTATGAGTTATTAAACATTTTATTAACAAAAATTGTTTTCCAAGTTTAATCCCATAATTCAAATAGGAACTAACTAACAAAACTTACACGTTTTGAAAATTTACATCTGGCCCTATGTAAACTTTTGGATTAAACTCTCCTTTTTTTTATATCCATAAATGAAAATAAAAAGGGTATATATAAGTTTGTGATTCCGTTCTTAATTTCTACAACGTACATGGGACACCCCCTATAAAGTATATATATTCTGAATCCTTATGAATAACGGAGTCGATTAAGCGATGTCCCTAGACAACGTTCAGAAAAGTATAGCATACTAATCTGTCAGTTGATTCTGTCAGTTTCTTGTTATTTAAATTCACCCGAATCGATATACACATAAATGGCAGAGCTATGAGAAGAAAAGCGCGACTACCTCTATTTTTTACCATTTTCTGAGTGGGTTTTTGGGGGTTTTTTGTTTAAGCTACAAAACGGACAAAAAACATGATACGCAATTTTATTAGCAATAACAGTCAATCAAAAAGATCGATCTGCAAATGGTCCTCATAAATAAAAAATACAACCGAAATTTTAGATTTTCATTCATTTTTGCTTTTTTTTTATGAAAATTTTTAAAACCAGGTAGTCAGTCTTATATGTGTATTCTGTACATTTTGTGTGTAACGATCAGAGATGTACAGGAGTTGATTCCCTTTTTTCTTGTATGCATCTACTTCATAGATGTGCAAAACCTAAACTGTAGTTGTGTTTGTAAGCAAAATATGACAAAACTAGCCAGTAAACACAAAGACAACAGTTTGAATAAAGCAAAATGTAAAACTTCTGTAATTGTTTAAAATACGTTAAAAAAATTAAAAGCAATTTTTGTAAGTACATTTTTAATAAATATCCCATCAGATAATGTTCTTCCCTGTCTATCCATGCTTATTAAACTTGCTACTTCTAATTTGAATTTTTTAGTATCAGACTTTTTTCGGTGTTTTCAGCAGAAAGCATCCATTCTTTTATTTTTTCAAAATAATAGTCTTTTTTTCATGAGAAACTTTTGTCTGTCCTATTTTTAAGCTTATTCATATGGAAAACATCATAATGTCTTTTAATAGCATGTTCTTTCTTTGTTTTAAATACTTTGTAAAATAAAAGACATTGTATGTTACCAAATGCATCATTTATCATTAAATATTTGTCGTATATCATCTTCAGTTTAGAAAAAACTTGAGTGTTTACTGGGTTAATATACTTGAAAAAAAAAAACAAATTTAGAATAAAAATAATCTAAGCATCCGCCACATGTGCATTCGCCGCTGTTTAATTAGCGATTAAATGAAAGAGCGTAAGTATACGTGTGAGCACTCACTGGCACAATTGTGCTATGAAGCACCCATGTATGATCTACTCACTGCTTTTGTTGTATTTTCAATAATCAACATGTTTTATAATATTAGTTCTGTTCAGTAACTAAATTTTGTTACAAATTTGCAACAATTGTTACTGGAAAGTGTTCATTATCTAAAAAAAATTTGCAAGGAGAGAGCGTCAAAAGGGAGTAAAAAATTGAGAGACAAAAAAATTCTTGCAAATTTTTACTGGTAAAATTTTTACTTGCAAGAATTATTCAAACAGCCGTTTTGTGTCTGTTTACAAGTCAAGTTTTCTAAAAAAAGTTTAAAATAAAAATATTTTGTAAAATTTAAGAATCTGGTACATCAAGGTTAGAAGATGTTGCATGTATAATATACATTGCATATGCATATGTATTCTTACATTACAATACTACTTCAACTTGCAAGTTTTGACTGGTAAAGTGTTCATTTACTTTTTAACATTTTTGAGAGCTGTTTTGCAAAATATCTTTTTACTCTCTCGTTGCTAGTTTTTGCTAGTAAAGTAAATGAATAAACCTATTGCTTGCAGTGTTTACTTTCTCACAACTCCTTGCCTTTTGTTCACTCTCTTTTAAATATGCCGTTAGCTGTAACACATCAAAAATTACTACTGCTTTTCATTTTTATGCAAAGTATTCATAAAAGTTTAATGATAAGTTGAACGCATAGTAAAATATCAGTGCATTAATTTGTTTTAAGATTTGGCGTGTTATTTAAGAAACAAAATTTGTTTTATTTTGATAAAATGAACTCCGAAATAATAAAAATATTGAAAATGGCGTTTTTCGATTTATAAAAAAGAGACAACGCAAAAGAAAACATAAGAATTTTTTTATGTTTATAAAAATTTTGTTGTTAGAATTATAAAAAAAATTCTGAAGATGCTATCCGACGAATAGCGAAATATAACGAAAGAAAAAGCTAAATAAATATTTAAATTTTTTATATAAAAAACCTAAAGTGAATTAAAATTTAAATAAAATCGTTATAACAAAATATTAATCTTTATTTGTGCTTAATTCCAGAAATTGTGTTGGTTTTAAAATTTATTCTTTTACTCATGATATTCTCATGAGTTATTTATTCAGTACAATAAGTACTGAAGGGGAGAGCATACCTATATGGACCATTTCATCAGACGCTACTCCGAATCCTCAGTAGGTTACTCCCAACGTTTCTTGCAAACATTAGAACCTTTATATTGTAAAAGCAATTGACTAAATAAGAATTATTAATCAAAAGTCACAAAAAGATTCAAATATTCAAACAAAAAACTCAGTAAGCATTGAACTGAATAAACAAATAAATTTCCCAACCAACATTTTTAATATTGAAAACTATATATTCTATTTTTATTCTTCTCTTCTCTTTTACATTTGAATGCCCGTTAATTTAATTACATTCAGTAATACCCACCTGGCGTTCAAATGTAAAAGAGAAGAGAAGAATAAAAAAAGAATATATAGTTTTCAATATTAAAAATGTTGGTTGGGAAATTTATTTGTTTATTCAGTTCAATGCTTACTGAGTTTTTTGTTTGAATATTTGAATCTTTTTGTGACTTTTGATTAATAATTCTTATTTAGTCAATTGCTTTTACAATATAAAGGTTCTAATGTTTGCAAGAAACGTTGGGAGTAACCTACTGAGGATTCGGAGTAGCGTCTGATGAAATGGTCCATATAGGTATGCTCTCCCCTTCAGTACTTATTGTACTGAATAAATAACTCATGAGAATATCATGAGTAAAAGAATAAATTTTAAAACCAACACAATTTCTGGAATTAAGCACAAATAAAGATTAATATTTTGTTAAAATTTTAAATTCCAAATAGAAATTATTACATATAAAATCGTTATATTTACTTTAAATAATAAAATATTGAATTTGAAGTATTGCCTTATTTCTTCTCTTAACATCTGAAAAATGTGTTGTGTGTTCGTCTTAGAAACGCATAGTTGAAGAATTCCACTCAATTCAACAGTTACGTATTTGCTGTTATTTTTTCCATCATAAAATATTTTAGCTACCTAAAGTCAACATGTTGTGCTAAGCCTTAACAGCTGATCGAAGAAAGTTATGCCGTTTAATTCTATGCAGTGCAGCTTTAATAGATGGCTGCCGCAAACAAATTTCTTACAATTTACAGTACAACGGTTATAAATTAACCAAATAAAGAAATAAAATTAAAATATTAATAAGTTCGCTTACTATGTGTTTCTTTTAAAGTGTTTATTTGTATTATCTGGCACTTAATTGTGTGTAATGTTCAAGGATTTTATTGCAGCACTTGTTAATTATGTTATCAACTAAATTTAAAACAACTTCGGTCAAGAAAAAATCCATTACAAATTCTGTATCATCCATACTTTTGTTTAAACAAATTAGTTAGTTGATTTAAAAATATGTATTTTATAATATTAAATTGTCCCTTTTTCATTTCTTTCAATTGCTTACTTGTATGAGCTGTTCATTTGGTAGCATACTCATCACACCGTTTCTAAGACGTAACTGTAGTACTCAACAGTTGTGTAGCAGTTGAGCTCAACAGTTACATCTTATGCATTTAACACATTCGAGACAGCAGGCTACCGACTACAACCTGTCAAAAATAGAATACATGCGTTTATATTGAAATAATTATTTTCAAGACAGACGGCTACATGGCTGCACAGCCATTGTTGTAGCTGTCGCCAACTTAGGCTAATTTCTATTTTTGTCGGCGGCAATGAACAATTTAGTGCTGCCAGTATAATAAAATATGAGCGTTTGAAAATATTTCATTTTATTTGACAATCAAAAGTTGGTAGAGAAATGAATCGAATTGATTTTGCATTCTTATATGCTATAAGTATATCTGTATACACAAATGAATGTGTGTTTATGTTTTTTTGTGAGCTTGAATAAACAATTTTATTTTCACACATATTAAAAAATTGAACGTTGCACCACTGAATTATGCCTTTCTATAACCAACAGCTATGTATTTACATTCCTAAAGAATTGCTGTTGCCGCTTTTAAAATAATTAACTAGCTGGCTACATGGCGACATTTGTAGCCAACGTCACTTGTAGTCGGTATCTTGCTGAATGTGTTTAATGCATTATGAACGCGACCATTATTAATTGATTCGTGGCTTTTGTTAATGGTTACTGCTTACAGAAAATGCAAGCATGACATGCATTTTGTAACAAGCTACTTGATGAGGTGAATCTTGCTATGACACCATTCAATTCAATACACATTTAAAAAAAATAAAAGCATTTGAATCGGATTCATGTACATCTCTGATTCCTATTTGATATTTTTCTTAAACCTTCTTTTTTTTTTTTATTTAAAAATTAAGTGTTTGCAGATATTTTATTGCTTTTAAAAATTAGGTTCTGAGAAAGTATTTTTTTAGAACTCGTTAGTTTTAGTTTCTTGAATTGAAATTAATTATTTATTTTAAGATTAATAAAAAAAAATCTTATTCAAAGAAAATTATTTTTATCGATATTTGTCATTTATTTTTTTATACAGTTTTTTATTAGTAAGTTTAAATGACCTTATTTTTTATTGCAACGTCTAGTTTATTAAGCTTGTGGTCGTATTAAAAAAAAATTTTTTTTATATCGATATTTCGGCACAATAATAAATAAATAAATTTTTATAATAAACTAGCTATTTCAATTATATCATTTTCTTTTGTATTTTTTTGATATTTAAGAAGAATGTGGAAGGTGAAATATATTAATATTTGACTCGGCACAGCCGAATTTAACTTGTTTAATTTATAGTCCAAAAAGACCCATTAGTTGCAGAGTGAGAAACTTAAGGCTCAACAAAAATATTGCTGGTTGTGTTTTATATATGTTCGCTGAACATTTCATAGACCTATAATAGAAAGTTCACATAGTTACCTAGGGCGATGCACAATTGAAAATTGATAAGAAAGGAAAATTTAATCCCCATAGAGTAAACTTTCAAAACGCTGATACATGTGTATATTATTTTTAATTACTTTTAATTTTTGTGTTCTACAAGAGGGTTAACTGGCTATAACTTGATCTAAGTTTTTATAGTGACAGCGACAAAACGCCATGCTAGAAAATTGGGTCTACCATCGTTGCGGTGGGAATTATAAGGATGATAAAATACCATGGAATGCCTTTTTTAACTGCAACTAAAAGATCAACACAAATTCCTCTTTGATAAGAACTACTTAATATAGGATTCAGCCGACCATTTACAAGCATTGTAGGCTTTTTGAAAAGCAGCAATTAGTTTACAGTCCAGCCTAAATTTGAGCAGCAAGCAGAGCGTTCTTTTTTAATCAACTTGCTTTATAAAACCCATTAAAGGTAACAAAAATATAGTTAAAAACGTTAAATTAAAAAAAATAGGTAAACTGTCATTAATGGTCAACAATAACAAAACAAAAATAAAAAACTATTATATCGCTACAAACTTCACTACAGAAAGTGCTGTAAAAATTGGATTTTTGAATTGCTCAACGTTGGTGCAACGCTATTTCGTTATGATGCATACATTTTCTATGGGCACGAGAATTTTTGGCAGATAAAAAGCGCTTACGCACTAATTTAGGTATGACTGTTATTCAGTGGCTCTTCTTTTCATCGTCACTTCTAAATTTTTTTTTCAGAAGGGTCACAGGATTCATTACTGGACATTGTAGAATATTGATACACTAGGCAAAAATGAGGATCAGTCAAAATGAGCTCTTCAGATTATTTAGGGAAAATGAAGAGACAGTACAGCATATATTATGTCACTGTATTGTTCTAACTTTCACCCTTTTTTTGTTTCTTGGGGCATCGCTATCTAAAATCAATCAAACAAGTCTTAAAATTCTTAATGACTACTAGACTTAGGGAGAATTTGTAACTGGAGAGTAACAACACAATAGGTCTAGTTTGGCCGCAGTGACCAGGTGACTTCTTCCCGCTAATCATTCTAATTCTTTTGACAAAATTATATCATTATCCTTATCTTCTTCCTTCTCTTCAGCTTTAAAGTATATCACATAGGAAGAACAAAACAAAATTCTCATTAGTCTAATTCCTTTCGTCTGGTTTGAGCAGCCTAAGCTATCATACTCGTAGTTATTAGAAAGAAGTGCTGAATGAAAATTACACTTGGGTTCAGGCATATAAAATGAAAGATAAAACGTGCCTTGTTGTATGCCTTAAATTGCAAATAGAGGAAAAGGCGGTAGATGTACTGGATAGGTTAAAAATAATATAACAAACGTGAACAAAAACATGCAGCTGAACCTAAGAAACATCTAATACCCCCTTTACATTATGGGTTTCTTAATAGGAGCTTTTGTCAGCTGCAGGGTGTTTGTCGGTGAGAAGGGTAGAGAACCTTAATGGTAAAACAAAGTAGCACGAAGTGTAAGCTCTTGTATTTATTATAAATAGTTTGTTTTGCTTCCAGAATTGACAAATTAAAGTTGAATTTATTTATGGCAACGTTGTATTTTTACTTTCAGCAAATAAAAAAAATAAAATTTTGCAAAAAAAATAGCAAAACATCTACTTATTGCGTCTTTAAAAAAACAAACCTAAACTAATAACTTTTATTGATTTTTGAACTTTTATATTTAAAACTAGTATAAGTACACTTAAAAAAAACAAATACTCATCAGTAATTTTAGCCAGATTGTGTTTATATCTTACTAAAATTAGCACTGATTCATTAAAAAAAATGGACTTACACCACTTTCAAATATAACCGCTCAATTGTAGCAAAGCGAATATCTCGGGAGGTTTTTTCGAACAATTCTAAAAGTATTGAATACTGTTCGCAAACACTCCACATTGACAGATGATTCGCTGTAAGGATCTTAGGTTCATTATGTATATTAGTTGAGGAATGTAAGACGGATTACGCAGGATATTATTCTACAATTTAAAAATTCCGAAATCAAAAAAACTCTAAAGGATAATAAGCAAACGATTTACTAATGCACTTTCACGAATCAGGGGACTTAAAAATGTATTTAAATAAGAGAGAGAGAGAGTAAAGTGGTATGCCATAATGTGTTTAATACCAGAAAGGAGAAATCCTTAGATGAACCATGTGAGTGTGTAACCCCCAGAAAATGTTTTCCCGCAAAAAAATTTTTTTATTGGGAAAAAATTCTCTAAAGCAGAGAATTTTCTATAAAAAAAGAGGTAGACCTACTAAGAGAAATTGAAAAAGTAAAAAACTCCTTAAGAATTTTGAAATGCCTGTGGCATGAGCTCGTTGCTTATTAAGCATCAATGGCTTCTTACTTAATCGTCTTGCTGATAGAGTGGCAGACATATATAATTCTTTGAAGAGTTATTTATCTGTAGCACTTTGACTCTTACTCTTTTTTACTGACGAGTATACAGTAGGGTTACTTTATATAGCGATGCGAAATAAAAATACTACGAAATCGAATCTTTAAAGCATTTTGTTGCATATGTCTGGTGGTACTATGATCTGTAAGGCGCGATCAGCGCATGTCAACGTCTTTTTAGGCACACAAATATCTTGTGATAATCAAAGAGCAAAGAAAAAATATTTAGCTTCGCTTCGAAACTGCTTTCGCACTGAAATATGGAGTAGTAACTCAGATATTAAAAAGATAATAGGCTTGATTACGAGTGTCGTTGTCGTTACAAAAATAGCAATATGTGTTAACGGCCTCCATGCTTTAAAGCATGAGTTATGACCAAAAGCTGCCAGACTAATCTTTTGCTTTATTTGTCAAGCTGTTTATCGTGGACTCATATTCAGCGACAAAAAAATGTGTTTAATTTTAATCATCAATTTTACTACAAATTTGTTCTTTTCGTTTCGTATTATAAAATATAATCAGAACCTCATCTAGCCCTCTCCGCTTTTCTGTTTATATAAGAAAAACTTATTGAGTTTCCTTAAACGTGATTCAAGTGCTGTGTGGTGTAGTGTAATGTGGTGTGGTGTTGCTTTGTTTATAACATTTTGTTAAAATGTGATCAGACAGATGGACATACTCTTACTTGTGCTTCAATAACTCATACAATTTTCAACTAGCAGTGAAATAAATGCAATTAGAGGTACAGCACATACACACACATTAAGTATATGAATATTTTTTTTTGTTCGTTTAATAAAAAAAATTTAAAGTACAGCCTTTACAAAAGTCGTTAGAGGCACAGAAATTTTTTGCTTGTTTTCATATGGGTGCATCAGTTTTTAACATTCCATGGCGGGTCTATAAATTTAATTAATATCACTTAAGATTATTTATTTAATATTACTGAGTTAAAATTAATAACACAAGATATATTTTATTTTTTCAACCAAAGTAAAATACGTTTTTTTTATTTTAATTTAATTGAAACTTTTTTTATAGTGAACTTGCTTTGTTAAACTGCGTGCAACTGAAACTCAGATTCACATGGTTTTCACAATTTTCTTGTTATTTTTTAATTTGAAAAACTAAAAAAATTTATTTCAAAATTTCTGCCTTGTTAATTAATTTTTATATTTTGCTGTTGTTGTTTGCTGTTATACAAAAGGCTAAGAAATATTGTGATTTAATGTTGTATTTCGTTGCCAAGTTTTAAACAAATTTGGTTTCTTTGTTTTTCTTCAAATTCATATAGTTATTATTTTTTCTTTGTTATTGTTGATTTATTAATTTTTTTATTATACATTTCTTTTTTTTTTTGTAAATTGAATTAAACTATTGCTTTGTTTTATTTTATTTTAAAATATTTTGTTGTTGTATGGTAAATAATTAGAAAAAAATTGTTGCCGGAAAAAATTGATGTTGTATGTGCTGTAGAATCCAGCAAAAGGCTTATTATGAGTTAAAAAATATTCGTGGATTTAACAAAAAGTTGATAAAAATTTGTAAATTTTTTTTTTAAATTATGTGTTTTTTTGCTCTGAATGCACCAACGCAACGTATCCAGCCAGCCAACGTTGCGATTGACTTTTTTGGAAGGTGGCAGATGGAGTGATCCACAGAGACAGTTAGCAGCATTATTATGTTGGCTAAAAAAGGAGAGAGGCTGGTTAAGTTTTAAAGCTATACAAATAGCGCGAACAAAAACAGCGACAACGCGCCAGCCAACCAAATAACCAGACATCCATCCAGCTAGCCAGTCAGCCAGCAAGCAACGTGAGCGATACATAAATGCAACATTTGCAACAGCAGCATAATCATCAGCGTCATTACATGTTGTCACTGCATGTTCTTAATTGAACGTTAAATGTGAAATGGACTTGTGAATATTATATAACAAGACATATACACATATTTAAACAAATAAATATTTGTGTGTGGCTGCATGTGCGTGTGGCTGCGTATTCCATTGTTCATAAGAATACATACAAAAATATATAGATGAATGGATATGTTTGTCGCATTTTTTTCATATTAAATTCTTTGTAAATGTGAAGCTTTAGCCAACGTCAACGTAGCTTCAAAGAGATGCAATTATAGTGTCCGTACTTATTGCTGCGTTGCATGCAACATAAACTTTCCTTCATTTGATAAACACTACAAGTGTATTTTCATCTGTATATGCATACACACATACACACACAAACACATTTTTAAATATACGAGTACACAAAAATATATATACATCCAAATATGCGTATGAACGCATTTTGTATGCAAAAATATGCGTGTGTTTATAACTTTTTGCTATATTCGTAAAGATGCGCAAAATGAACTTAAACTGCATTTAACGACCTACCGTTTTAAGACAGTGAGTTCGAAGAGTATTTGAACTATAAGTTTAAAAATGACAAAATAATAATAAAACTGTTTCCGAAGTATTTCACATCTGTATTTCGTTTTTTCAAATACATCTCATTATCTTTTAAATGTTGGATTTATTTTCTTTTCTTTTTTCTTTTCATTTCATTTTATTTTATTATATTTTATTGTATTTAATTTTTTTCAATTTTTTAAATTTTATGCGATTGATGACACTGTGATGCACATTAATTTTATGCTGCAGTTGTAGCAACACTAGAAGCAGCAACGCCCACAGCATAATGCAATATGACTGTAGACTGCTAGATTCTTAATTTCTGCCAATGCTAAAGAGAAATGCATTTTAGTGCAATATGAACACAAAACTTTTGTGTTTGTATGCAAATTCGTGTTTTTGTGTATAGCTGTGTTTGGAATCACATCCTTATATGTACATACAAACATATATGTCTGCGTATGAATACATGAAAGTATATACACACATATATATATATACGTAAATAAATAGTAAGGCTTTGTTGTTTTTTTTTTTTGCTTTAATTCTGCACACAAAATGGAAACTTTACCGGCCGGCATATTTAAGTAGCTGACAATTTGACAGTAGTTTTAGTAGCAACAATAGAATCGTAACTCCTCATATGAAGTACATGGATTTAAATATATATTGATTCTTCTACTTGTGTATTTTAATATTTTATTGCTATCAGGTGAAAGCTTTAATTTGCATTACATTTTTGCTAATAAAGCAATAATCGTTTGTTGCAAGTTTTCGATCATAGATCTGTTTAGTCCCTAAATAATGCTGTTTTAGCCGATTTTAAAGTACATTTTGTTAAATTACTGGATTTCTGATGAGCATTACCGACATTAAATCAAATTATTTGATATAAAATAAGTAATATAGTAAACAATTTCAAAGTTTGAATTTATCTTTTTTCTTGTTATGATCAGCAAGAAATCCAGGAAGGTAAGGAGAAGAGAAGCCTTTCCCAATTTCAAAATGCTTGAAGCTTTTATGTGATTATCATGTACTTTTATAAGATTGATAGAATTTTTCTCATCAAATGCTCAATCAAGAAATCAATGCAGAATTTTTATGATTTAAATATTCAGTGTATAATTTATTTTCGTATAATTTTATTAAGCACAAGCTTAGATGCAGTCGTAATTAAACTTATGAATTTATTATTAATGTTCACAACGAAAATGATAATATATTAACTAGAATCGAAGGAACACTTTAAAGGCTTTTTAAAAAACTAATCAATTTATATAAATAACATTTTCTGTTTGTTTGTTTATTTATTTGTTCGCTATATATTATAAATATTTGTTTTCCAACGAATTTCTCTGAAATTTGACACATATAATCATTATAAGCTTCTGGAATGATCACCCACTTTTCAACGTTTTTCACTCACTACTGTTTGCAAAGATGTGTGGCCGTACTTAATTTAAGCCTAAAATAAGTTATTTACCGCTTTAATTGGCACTCCTGCTAATAATGCTAGCAAAAGCATGAGACACTTTATTGTCCGAAAGTGATCGCTGCACCAAACCAGTGTCTGAGATTAAAATCAATTTTCTACATTAAAAACAAGTTAAATTCGGCTGTGCCGATTCTTATATACCCTTCACTGTGTTAGCCAAATATTAATATTTTTCATTTTAGATATTCTTCTTAATGAGTGATCAACTCATCAAAAAATTTTAATGAAAAAGGCTCAATATTTTGAGTACTTTTTACTATAAAATTTCCAGACGACTTGATTGTTTTTGTTATAAACACAGCACAGAGATATAAAAAAAGTTATATAAAGGAAAGGGTTAGTTTATTAAGCTTGAGGTCATCTTAAATATAAAAATTGATTTATTATTACAGCGATATATTCATAAAAATATACATTTTTATAATACGATCTCAACTTAATAAACTAGCCTTTCAATAAAAAAGGTCATATAAACTTACAAATAAATATATATTATAGAAATAAAAAAAGAAACATCAAATATTGATAAAAAAGTTTTCTCTGAATACTTATTGTTTTATTAATCCTAATATAAATAATTAATTTCGGTTCAAGAGACTAAAATTATCAAGTTCTAAGAAACAATCTTTTCTGAGAACGTCATTTTTAAAAGCAATAAAATGTCTGCAGGGACTTAATTTTTAAATGAATAAAAAAAGAAATTCTAAGAAAGATATCCAATCGGAATACAAATTATATATAGTTTAATTTAATTTGCAAACATTTGTGAAAGTTTTTTAAGCAAAACATATTTAATTAACGACAAAAATCGAAAAAATTGTCTTTCATAAAGATCTGTATTCGTAATGCTATTGCACTCAAGGCATTAAAAACCACACAAACACACATGCACTTTTTTTTAGGTTTTGTGTTTATGTGTACGAAGCATAAATTAATGAAAATGTGAAATATCGGTTATAGTTTAGATTTTTCTCGGCCATTTGTGGACTGATCGTTCTGAGTTTTGGCACAAACATTACGACTGCTGTTTATGTTAAAACTGTGTAAAACATTTTTTGGATCATTGTGTATTCAGACAAAGTACGCAAAAAAACTCACAAAAAATGGAAAAAAAATAGATGTAGTCCTGATATTTGACTCATAGTTCCGTCATTTAAAAAATTTGACAGCTGAATTTTGGTACAGATACTATGCATGTGATGTTTATAAAAAACTGTGTACTACTAAATGTACTAAAACAAAGCGGACATTAACGAAAATCTAAAATTTCGGTTGTATTTTTGATATTCCTCGTCCATTTGTAGACCGATCTTTTTGATTTTTTGTACAGACATTACGACTGTTATTTGTAATAAAACGGCGTACCACGTTTTTTTGTTTGAATTTTAGACAAATTACGAAAAAAAACGCACCAAAAATGGTAAAAAAATAGATGTAATCACGATTTGTAACTCATAGTTCCGCCATTTATGGACCTATGCAATTGAGTTTTAGTCCACATACTATGCATGTGATGTTTGAAAAATTAATGAAAATCTAAAATTTCGGTTGTATTTTTTATATTCCTCGTCCATTTGTGGACCGATTGCTCCGATTTTTTGCACATACTTTATTTCTATTATTTCTAATAAAACCGTATATAAAGGTTTTTTGTTCGTTTTGTAGTTTACACAAATTATGCAAATAACGCTCCGAAAATGGTAAAAAAATGGAGGTAGTTTCACTTCAGAGTTCATAGCTCAGCCATTTATTGCCCAATTGAGCTGAATTTCACAACCAAACTTACTGCAGGAAGTTGTAGGTCTTCTAGGGATTTCAGAAAGTTGTTTTCAATATACACACGGACAGACGATAAGGCGGACTGACGAGCATACCGACAGACGGACATCGCTAAATCGACTCCGCTACTTATAAGGATCCAGAATATAAAGGGTGTTTTTTATAGACGTATAGAACTTTAAATTGCAATAAAACAACGATGGATTATTCGATTGACATGAATTTTTTTTATTCCAAAGATAATCTTGTGGCATTACATTTTAAATATGATTTCTGGCATAAGACCGCCACGGCTGGCTCGGATGTAGTCTAATCTGAACGTCCAATTTTCGATGACTTTTTCCAACATTTGTGGCCGTATATCGACAATAACACGACGAATGTTGTCCTCCAAATGGTCAAGCGTTTGTAGCTTACCCACATAGACCAATGACTTTACATAGCCCCACAGAAAGTAGTCTAGCGGTGTTAAATCACAAGATCTTGGAGGCCAATTCACAGGTCCAAAACGTGAAATTAGGGGGTCACCAAACGTGTCTTTCAATAAGTCTATTGTGGCACGAGCTGTATGACATGTTGCGCCGTCTTGTTGGAACCACAGCTCCTGGACATCATGGTTGTTCAATTCAGGAATGAAAAAGTTAGTAATCATGGCTCTATACCGATCACCATTGACAGTAACGTTCTGGCCATCATCGTTTTTGAAGAAGTACGGACCAATGATTCCACCAGCCCATAAGCGCACCAAACAGTCAGTTTTTCTGGATGTAACGGTGTTTCGACATACACTTGAGGATTAGCCATTCAACCAGAAGTGCGCTTCGTCGCTAAACAAAATTCGCTTATGAAAATCGGGAACAACGGCAATCTCGTTTTGGGCCCATTCGACAAATCTACGCCTTACTTGATGATTGTTTGGCTATTCATGATGAATTGCCAAACCAAACTGAGAATAAATCACTTGGCAGCTGTTAAATCGGTCGCCATCTTGAACAGTAATGCCAACTTAAAGTTCTATACGTCTATAAAAAACACCTTTTATATACTATACAGGGAGCCCCATGTACGATGTATAAGTTACACACGTAATGACAAACTTATATATACCCTTTTCATTTTCTTGTGAAGGGTATAAAAATAATATATATCTATCAATTTTAATAAAAAATATTACTTACATACTTTCAATATGTAACGCAGTTTGTTTTTCCCAGCCGCGGTAAGACTCAGTCAATCCAGTGCCTTAACAAAGATTTGCTTTCTTTGAAATAAAAACACGTTGATGTTGTCGTCTTTAACACAGTTTAATTTTTAATTGCTTCGTTGGCGACACCTTCCAGTCGCTCAGGCGACTTTGTGTTCGGTTAATTAAAATACGAATCTAGGTAAATTCCAAAGACCTTACACTCGGCTAACTACGAATAAAATACAATATTAAAGACGAATGTAAGTAAACTTTAAAGATCTTACACTCGGCTATATACGAGAATAATTCGCACCATAGTTAAAGTAGCTTGCTTGTAACTATAATTCGTACAGTGTCGGTTATTGTTCCTCATGTTCGTTACCACACCTTGTCTACTTATCCAACTTTTTATATTATTATATATTGATGTTGTGTATTGTACCAAGCACACATCCACACTGCACATTGTACGTATGTCTATTAAGGTTTGGTAACTAGTTCCCGACGGGGATTGTAAATATAACCATAGTTATGCTGTGAATTATAGGTTTGTTACTTAATATATGCTGGCTACAGGGACCGTAAATAACGGTTATCGAAAAATATTTAACTCAAAAACTCTTTATGTTAGAGTCAACGGAGATCTATATTGTCATATACCAATACAATCGTATTGACGAGCTTTTTCAGAATCTATGGTGATTAGGGCGGGTCGATTTAAAAATCGCACATTTTACAAAGAAAATCGTATTCTAGGGATCAAAATAAGAAACTTTGCCGAAAGAACCATATCTCTAAAATGTATTTTGATCTCCCGACTTTTAATCCGAAGGGTCAAATTTGGAAAAATCTCACTTTGACCCGTTTAGAGTGCCTCAATCGAGTCATAATGTATGACCGACCCCCACTAACTTTGGAGGGCCGACCCACCTATGCCAGTGGCACACCCCCTGGAACCACCCCTGGGGGTTCCCCAGACAAACATTTCAAAAAATCACCATTTTTGGCACTTTACAAGAAAAAATCAGCGAAATGGCTGTTTTTTTATTTTTGGAGTTTATTTTACTCTTTAGAAATTTATTTAGTCAGAATGAAATGAAAAAATTAATTTTACTTAGTAATAGAAAAGAAAAAAAAATATTGACCCTTTGGGTCAAAAGTCGAGACATCAAAATACATTGTAGAGGTATGGTTCCTCGGCAAAGTTTCTTATTTTGATCCCTAGAATACGATTTTCCTTGTAATTTGAGCGATTTTTTTGCCTTCATACAAATCGACCCGCCCTAATGGTGATATTAAAAAAAAAATCCCATCTCCACAGTTAAGAGTTATTTTTCAACGTTAAAATAAAAGCTTAGATGAAACTCTTAAAAACAGAGTTTTATTTTGACTTCAAAAAATAATACTTTTTAAGGAGTTTTATTTTTTTTTTTGTCAGAAAATAAAACTCTTTTGAAGAGTTTTATTTTTCCAGTCAAAAAATAAAACTCTTTTGAAGAGTTTTATTTTTCAAGTCAAAATTAAACTTATTTTGTAAATTTTCTTTTGAGGAATTTTATTTATTTAGTTTAACAAACATAATTTTTTTTAAAGTTTTCTGCTGAAAGATTTGAACGCAGATCGCTCAATACCAATTTAAGAGCAGAGAATGGTCTTTCCACGCTAACTTGGGTTGCAGGAACACAGTGTATAGACGCAAAGAAAAATATGGTTTAGGCAACCATATTCTGGTATAAACATAGTATGATTAGATTTATGATTGATTCTAACCATATATATTTTTAAATCAAAGATATTAAAAATAGCTTTCAACTGCAGATGTTGTGGTTCAACCCCTGGTCAGGGTAAGAAATTTTTTTTAATACATACATATTTTATATAAGCAGTTTTAAAAATAATTTTAATATGAATTTAAAAAAAATTTGTATTTAAATTTTTTGTATAAATAAAGTTTTTTTATTCCATTAATTTTTCTTTTCTATTAATTTGTTTTTATTTATTACATAATACAGCGGGTTCGAATTTATTTTTTAAAATTTTAGTTGACTCAACCAGGACTCGAATTTTCGAACACTTAGTTAAGAAGCATTAACTCGCCACTCAACCACTTCAACCACAAAGCTCAGTTGAATTTGAAAGATTAAGTTTTTATTTTATACTGACTTTATTTATATGGTTACGAAAAAGACAAAATAGAAAACAATTTACATTCAACCATATTTTTATCATTATTATGTTTGCTATGAACATATTTATGGTTGCAAGTAAAATTTTATCAAAAATAATATGATAATTATATGGTTGATCTAAGACGCTAAACATAACATGGTTAAAAATAACTAGAGATATGTTTATCGTGATCATAATAATGTTTAGATGCTTTAAATTAATAATAATATTTTTGTGAAGAACACACTATGTTTGTGATGACCATATCCAACATTTTTTCTTTGCGTGTAGTTTTTGAAAATTTATATAAAAACGGATAATGTAATTTTTTTCTTCAAAAAACTTAAAAAAAGGTATATTAATATATAAGGGCTTTGGAGAAAAATTATCAATTTAAAACAAAGCTTTTTTCATCCTCAATATCATTTTAAAACGGTTTTGCACACCCGGCATACATGTGTAGTATTCACTTTTTGAAAAAATACACGACAAGCAATATTCACGATTTTACTTTACAAAGCAACTTTGTATAGAAAATCTTTAAGCGAATTTGTTACTTCAACTACTGGAAAAATAAAACTAATCAAAAGAGTTTTATTTTCTGACGGCAAAATAAAACTTTCTTTTTAACAGTTTTATCTGAGATTTTTTTTACGTTAAAAATTAACTGTTTTAGTAGGTTTTTTTTATTAACTCTAAAAATAACTGTTATAAAATAATTTTTTGATTTCGATAACTGTTATTTGCGGACCCTGGGTGGCTAGTTTGTAACGGTCACTTTATAAATAAATAATACGAAATTGTGCGGTGTAATACAACAAAACTTATAGCACAACAATATAAAAAAATTAAGTAGTTTTTCCATGTTGCCTCAGAATATTGTACGCAAACCAATTTTCTCCGAAACGAGTAGTATATTCATTTCAAATATATATATTTGAAAGTGGTACAAGTCCATTTAAAAAAAATAATGAGTTAGCGATAATTTTAATAAAATAACACTATCTAAATAGAATTAATGTAAACTTATTTTTTTTAAAGTGGACTTAACCAAGTTATACATAAAGGGTGTCCCAGCAAGAGTGTATTTTTGCATATTGATGGTTTCAACACTTGTCTCGTTGAAAACACATGTCGCAGAAATCTTTGATGTCCAATTGAGGAAACAAGAATGTCATTATCAAGTTCCTGTAACAAATGCCGTTCACAGTCACCACAATTTCGGCTTTCTCTTTAAAAAAGTAAGGCCTTAACAAAAGCTACACTAGACAGCTGTTCGTTGTGAGTGCAAATTTGTGTATTCACGAAGTCATTTAGATGGAAATACGCTTCATCGGAGAAGATGACTTTTTTTCGAAAAATTGTTATTGATTTGACTTTGCTTCATCACCCATTAAACAAATTATCAAGTCTGATATTTTATTTCATACTTAGTCGGAATATGTCTTCTTTACAATCCAATACAAATATTGCAAATTCCTTAAAAAACATTTTAAAATGAAAAAGTGCCTCTTTCTGTGACAACATATATAATTTTGTATAACGTTGGTTAAAAAAATTTATATTCACGACTAAAATGCAAAAATTACTCAAAAACTGCGCTATGCTGTCTATATTTCTGTATTCTTACTTTTAGCACACATGCCAATTAATAAACACACACATACGCATATGGAGTCATAATCGCAAAAAAATTTCAAAAAAAGAAATACCGTAAGAATTCCAAGTTCGTATTGCTTGCTTGTTAACAGCAAAGTTATTAAAAAAACACCTTCTTCTGCAAAATTTGATAATTTTTGGTTAAGTTTTTTGGCGATCATGGCTCGATATGTGACAACTGACACATTTCATTGATGGACTACGAAAATTTTTGCTTTCCACTATATGCTTGTCTGAAATAAAAATAAAACTTTAAAAATAACAACTCTGAAAAATTATAAAATATTGCATTGCAGATAAGCATCTTTGAGTTAGACATTTCTCTATTCTGTCTGAGGTACAAAACTTTATACGATCTTCAGCAATATTTTTTGCTACTTGTTTTGCTGGAATTGCTAGCAACTAAATAGCAAGCAAGAGTTTAAAATTTGTGCTAACGACACTAAGCAACCAGAGATGAAACTTTTGAGGTTAGAATTTTGAAAAACTCAGCTTTTTATTTGGAGTTTGTATGTAAGAGACAGATATAGTGTTTTAATATTACGAATAAGAGAAAATAAGCAAAATGAAAAATTTTTTTCTTTAAAAAACTGTTACACGCCAAATAAGTAAGCTCTACTTCAGTGTAGAGCACAATTAGGTTTAAAGAATTAAACGATAGTATACATTTATAAATCACAAATCATATGGCATGGTGAAGATGTCCGGCTAGCTCTAGCAGCTTGGTGTGTTTCTTGACCCGTGGTTTATAGCGTGCAAGCATATTACTGAGCTCTCCATGCCTATAGTACCAAGAGCTCAGTTAAATATCATGATAAGGAGAAAAAGAAAGAAAAGATAAGTCATATGAAGATGGTTGCTTGCTTTGCGTTGTTTTCGTGGATTTGTGTTTGTATGGCAAGCTGGAAGTGCCATACCTAGGTATTGTTGTGTTCCCTACCCGCGACCAATGACAGCACTAAATACCTAGAGATTTTAGTTAGCTGTCCCAAATAAAAAATATTTCACCCGAGCCGAGTATTCATCTTACCCAACACTTCCTCGCAGAATAAAAAGAAATTAACAAGTCATCTTGAATTTACAATTTATTGTAAATAAATTCTATATATATAAGGTTGAATTCATTTGTATTTTAAGTAGATGAATATAGGTACTAAATTAGGTTAAGGTATGTAGGTAAAATCTATAATAAGTATAAATGTAATTTTAATAATTTTAATGAAATAATAATAATAATAATATATATGTATAAATAATGATACTTAAGGTTTTATCCAGTGATTTGCAGGAGGATGTAAGTCCATGCGGTTGTTGTCTTCTTAGTGATAAATTTGTTCGAAATATTTCCGGTTCACGTGTCTCCCTTTCTAGGCTAATAGTTGCAGATGTATTTATATCTTGAGCTTTGTATATGTAAGCTGCTTCATTTAATTTAATTTGCAGACTTTGCCGGGTAAATGCTAACATGGCAAATGACGTTGAGTGCGTGTAAATTCTAGGTTAGGTAATTTATATTGGCGTAAGTATATGAGTGTCTAATGTCTTATAGTGTATGTATTTATTACAAGTATTTTTAGGTTAAGTATTTTACGTAAGGGTAAGTGTGCATGAGCTTTAGTATGTATTTTATTACAATCATTTTCAGGTTAGGTTTTCACATTAAGGTAAGTATAGTTATAAGTTTTTTTGTATAATGATTTTTTTCTTTTATATCATAAGTTTTAGTTCATAAGTTTTAATTTTTCTCTTTAATGCTTTTCATTTACATAACGATTTATTAACTTTTCTTTTCAGTTTACGATGATTTTAATAAGTTCATATTTCTTTGCACTAACACACATTGCATCACCCTTTTGTATCGATGACCGTAGCCATGCTCACTTTTTTTGTTTTCTTGGCAGGCATTTTACTTTCCTCGAAGAAATAATTTTAGTTTTATCAATTTAAGTAAAGGTTCTACTTTATACGGTCATGGAACACTTTTCCCATTTACTCTTTTTTTATATTACACTTGGGTACTGTACACCTTATTTTTTTATTACACACACTTCAAGCAAACGCTACTGAACACTTCAAACTTCAAAAACCAATTCTATTCTCAAATGCCTTCCTCAAGCTTTACAACCCACGCTATCACTTATTTCTTTTTGTTTGTCCTTCTACCTATGACTGATCGTGCTATGATTGGTCGAATTTTATAACGGGACTTTTCAGCATTGCCAGAACTCCTAAGCAAATAGATATAAAAAGAATAGAAGACAGGGTTGCATTTAAAAAAAAAAAAGGAAGTGTTCGGATAGAATAATAATCCGTGTAACCATGCCAGATCAGAAACTTTTGTAACAAACCTGCTTTGTATTTCGACCCCTGATCGACAGACGAACAGGAAGAGAAAGTTTCTCCTAGTGTATAATATCCATAGAAAGCCTAACGTGTGGCTCGACCCACGAAGCCGGGCAACATGCTTGACAGATTCAATGCTTATGGGCGAATATCAGCAGCGTGATATTTCCCTATGTATTTACCTTGGAGGTCTTCAATCTCATAAAGGGAATTACCGATTCTTTTCCTGATTCTACACTTGACAAATTTTGGATACAGTTTAGCATTTATGCCCTTTTTGAAATTACTTTGGGCGTGGTTCCTATAGAAAGCTTCTTGACCTTCCTTGAACGATACGGGTTTTGCTCTCATATTGTAAGTCCTCGAGGCTTTTTCATGAGCAATAGTGAGGTTCTTGTTTATCTTGTCCCGGATGTCTTGCAAATTGTCAGTTCGATCTAATATGGTGTCATCCGTTAGCATATTTAGTTTGTTTAGAATAGAATATGTAGAACCGTGTGAAATCATGTTCTGTCCAAAAGCAGCATAATAAGGAGAACACTGTATTGCTGAGTGAAGGTCGCTACGCAATATCGTTAAAATTTTGTGGATGTTTTGGTCCCAGTTAGTGTGGTCTGCGTCATTCCTAAGATAGTATCGAATTTTGGATAAAATTTCCCTATTTGACCTCTCAGAGGCATTCGACTGAGGTGAATAAAAACCGGTTGTAATATGCGTAATGCCATATGCTAAAAAAAATTCTTTTATTTCTTTGGATGTAAATTGTTTCGCATTATCCGTGTGGATATACTGTGGCACGCCATATGTGCAGAAAATTTCGTTTTGGAAAAAGGCTATAACACTATTAGAAGTCGCTGACTTAACAGGTTTAAGAAATAAAAATTTCGTTAAGTGGTCTACTGCAACAAATAACATGCTGTTCTTTAATTTAGAAGACGGATAGGGTCCTAAAAAGTCGCAATAGTCTCTGAAATGGGCGTTGTGTAACGTATTGGTTTCCCATGGGAGGGCGTAGCGATTGATTTGGTGGTTTTATTACTTTGCAAATATCACACTGGTTTACAAATGACTTGATATCTAACGACATCCTAGGCCAGTAGTATTTCTGCCTAATTCTAAAAAGCGTCTTGGCATACCCACCATGGCATCCCTCTTCGTGAGCGGATTTGATAATGTCCCTAACAAGGCTTCTAGGAATCCATAACCTCCAAAAACTACATTCCTTATCTATCCCGTTTCGAAAACCTACTCGTTTATATATATAATTATCGGAAATACATACATCTGGCAAGGCCTGCTCGTTTTTGCGAATGTGGTCTTTCAATTCGTTGTACTCTGAACCATTAAACTCGGCTGATGTAAGGTCAATTTCAGGCAGGTTGCTACCAATATCTACTTCGTCTACATCGAATCGTGATAGCGCATCTGGTACAACATTTAAACTGCCTTTCCTATGCTCCATTACAAAATCAAAATTCTGAAGCTTGAGGCTCCATCTAGCTAGTCTTCCTTGCAGATCTTTTTGGCTCATTAACCATCGCAAGCTAGCGTGGTCCGTTATTATCTTGAAAGGAAGTCCCTCGACATAAGGCCTGAAACGCTTTACGCAAATTATGGCCGCTAGGCACTCCAATTCAGTGACCGTATAGTTGCGTTGAGCACTATTGAGTTTTTGCGATATGAACGAAATTGGTCGTTCCTTACCATCGTCATTGAGCTGGTACAAGACTCCTCCTACTCCTATTCTTGAGGCATCGCATTGGATTATAAACTCTTTAGAAAAGTCTGGCTGTGCCAGTACGGGTGCTTTAGAAAGGGCAGATTTCAACTTATCTACAGAGTCCACTGCTTCTTGAGTGAGTCTAAAAGGCTTATTATTTTTGCGTAAACAGTCAGTCAGGGGGCCTGCCAAATCGGAAAAGTTATTAATGAAGGTGCGGTACCAATTCTCAGCTTTATTAGTCAGGAAAATATGAAAATTTGCCATAAGATAATCAAATGGGCATTGTGATCTTTCCCTTAGGGTGTCTATTTTAAATAAAAAGTCGTTAACGCTACTGTCACCGTTGAACGAAACTTTCCAGTCCTTTAATTTTATTGAAAAATTAGCTGACGCGTTTGAAAATGAACTGTTTGCGTTCCCGCCTAACTGGGCTGGAGTGCTGGCTCCATTACGGGGTCTATTCAGGGTTTCTCTAATAGAGGTTAACTCTCGTCTAAAATCATCCTGAGTTGTTCTCAGCATTTCTTGAAAATATGCTAATAGGTCCATATTTACGGATTGTCCCGATGCATCTTGGTTCCCTCCAGTAGCCATGTTCGATTGTATGTTAAATTTTTGGGGAATGTCAGTGAAATCTGCTGTCAGTTCTTCCGAGCTCACGTTCGTAAACTGAGGTGACTGTTTCTCGATGATGCTGGTTCCTTCTATTGTACAATCTGAGCTAGTGGAAAGTGACGGTGGTGAAGGCCGTAAGGCTCGTATACTTGTATCTGAATTTGCCTTTGCTAACTTGGTAGCACTAACTGAATTCTTTGGTATTACACCTGGTGCTTTAACTAATTTGAAACTAACGTGCCACTGGTGGCAACTTTCTTGCCTCTGCCTCTAGGTGATGAAACTGATGAGTCTAGATTTTGTGCAGCAGTGGTGTTTGAACGTGTGCTTTTGTGCATAATGCACCTATTCGGTGATGCATTAGATTAAAAGAAAAAGAAGAAAAAACTGTGCTCCAATTTCCGCCTTACACGAAAAAACGAATTAAAAATGATTAAAAAAAAAATTATGCTTTTATGTTCATTTGTATGATGATGAGCAAGTGTGTGTATGTGCAGGAGAACTTTGTTTTTCTTAAATAATAATAAAAAAAATCTTGAATGATTTTCTCTTTTTTTTTCAAAGAATGCTTAATTGCAAAAATCTGTTATATGTTAATATGCATATATTGATATACATCTCTTTTTAATAAATTTATCAATTCTAAGGAAATATAATATATTTGAAATTTAAAAATTTTTTTTTTCTGTAAAGAAAACTAATCATTAATTATACGAGGAGTGTTGGGTTTCCGAACACCGCCGGGCAAAATAAACACATACGTGCGTACGCAGCATGTGTATGTGACAAAAAAAAATATTTATTAAAGTTGGTTGTGATGACGCTTGAAAGCTCATGTCTCCTTGAACTGCACCTGGCTAATGAATCCGTATAATAAAATATGATAAACGACAATTCATGCCTCAAGCACTATTTCCAAAGAAACAGGAGAGCTTTTGAGTATACTATAAGTATGTGTATTTAGAATGTATTATATTAAGTTATACACTTTTAACCAGGATCAAAATATTTCGCTACTTGACGTGCAATTCAGCTAAGCAAGGACTTAAATAAATCAATCCGGCATAAACTACCATTAAGATGCCGGGTCCCCGTAGCAACGGCAATTAATCGATTAATGATCGATTAACTCGGACTTACAGTTCGACGGCATACCGAATGACAATTTGAGATGTTATAAAAAGAATATATTCATATCATAGTGTCGTCTTGGAGTCGCAATTGATACTAGACTTTAGTCCAGTAATCAAGACTTACTTCCAGCCAAAACACCAGATAAACGTTAACATCACAAAACAAATAAACCCACGAAACAAGCAAAGCGTATATGATTATTCTAGTTAAATTCCCATGTTACTTCCCGTTTCACAAAGCAAAGCAACACAGAAAAAAAAACCGAAATTGTTTTATCGTTGGGCGCCAAATATGTTACACGCCAAATAAGTAAGCTCTACTTCAGTGTAGAGCACAATTAGGTTTAAAGAATTAAACGATAGTATACATTTATAAATCACAAATCATATGGCATGGTGAAGATGTCCGGCTAGCTCTAGCAGCTTGGTGTGTTTCTTGACCCGTGGTTTATAGCGTGCAAGCATATTACTGAGCTCTCCATGCCTATAGTACCAAGAGCTCAGTTAAATATCATGATAAGGAGAAAAAGAAAGAAAAGATAAGTCATATGAAGATGGTTGCTTGCTTTGCGTTGTTTTCGTGGATTTGTGTTTGTATGGCAAGCTGGAAGTGCCATACCTAGGTATTGTTGTGTTCCCTACCCGCGACCAATGACAGCACTAAATACCTAGAGATTTTAGTTAGCTGTCCCAAATAAAAAATATTTCACCCGAGCCGAGTATTCATCTTACCCAACACTTCCTCGCAGAATAAAAAGAAATTAACAAGTCATCTTGAATTTACAATTTATTGTAAATAAATTCTATATATATAAGGTTGAATTCATTTGTATTTTAAGTAGATGAATATAGGTACTAAATTAGGTTAAGGTATGTAGGTAAAATCTATAATAAGTATAAATGTAATTTTAATAATTTTAATGAAATAATAATAATAATAATATATATGTATAAATAATGATACTTAAGGTTTTATCCAGTGATTTGCAGGAGGATGTAAGTCCATGCGGTTGTTGTCTTCTTAGTGATAAATTTGTTCGAAATATTTCCGGTTCACGTGTCTCCCTTTCTAGGCTAATAGTTGCAGATGTATTTATATCTTGAGCTTTGTATATGTAAACTGCTTCATTTAATTTAATTTGCAGACTTTGCCGGGTAAATGCTAACATGGCAAATGACGTTGAGTGCGTGTAAATTCTAGGTTAGGTAATTTATATTGGCGTAAGTATATGAGTGTCTAATGTCTTATAGTGTATGTATTTATTACAAGTATTTTTAGGTTAAGTATTTTACGTAAGGGTAAGTGTGCATGAGCTTTAGTATGTATTTTATTACAATCATTTTCAGGTTAGGTTTTCACATTAAGGTAAGTATAGTTATAAGTTTTTTTGTATAATGATTTTTTTCTTTTATATCATAAGTTTTAGTTCATAAGTTTTAATTTTTCTCTTTAATGCTTTTCATTTACATAACGATTTATTAACTTTTCTTTTCAGTTTACGATGATTTTAATAAGTTCATATTTCTTTGCACTAACACACATTGCATCACCCTTTTGTATCGATGACCGTAGCCATGCTCACTTTTTTTGTTTTCTTGGCAGGCATTTTACTTTCCTCGAAGAAATAATTTTAGTTTTATCAATTTAAGTAAAGGTTCTACTTTATACGGTCATGGAACACTTTTCCCATTTACTCTTTTTTTATATTACACTTGGGTACTGTACACCTTATTTTTTTATTACACACACTTCAAGCAAACGCTACTGAACACTTCAAACTTCAAAAACCAATTCTATTCTCAAATGCCTTCCTCAAGCTTTACAACCCACGCTATCACTTATTTCTTTTTGTTTGTCCTTCTACCTATGACTGATCGTGCTATGATTGGTCGAATTTTATAACGGGACTTTTCAGCATTGCCAGAACTCCTAAGCAAATAGATATAAAAAGAATAGAAGACAGGGTTGCATTTAAAAAAAAAAAAAGGAAGTGTTCGGATAGAATAATAATCCGTGTAACCATGCCAGATCAGAAACTTTTGTAACAAAACATTAATTAAAAAGTTATTTCCGTAATGAAAATGCACATGCCGGAAATTCTTATATATACGTTTATTGTTATGAAGTATGGAATTTAATGTAAAAGTGATAACAAACACCAATTTTCAGGTTTTAAAATTCATGTTTACGAAATGTAAATAATGAAAGTGTAAATTTTTTAGAAATACCTGAGCAAAACAAAATAAAAATTTTTAGTTCGTGCAAAAAAGACAGAAAGAAAATGTCTACTATATCTGCACTCTGACACCTCTGGTTGCTCGGTGCTAACGATCTGCAATCTTTTTTTTTAGTTTAGGGCTATTACACTAAACATTTTAGTGTAATGTTTGTAAAAAAATAATCCTGATCCGAAATTTCATTAAAAACTGTCGATGTCAAAATGTAAAATTTTTTGCCACCATATGCATTACTGTGCTACAAAATGAAAACTTCAACAAAATTATTTCCCCGTTTTTTTTTTTTGTGTGCAAACTGCATTGCATTTATTCTTGTAGACAACTTTTTTGTTTTTTTTTTCTTTTTCGTTTGTAAAAATGTTATTTTGCAAATGCATATGTAAGTGGAAATGTCTGCCCCGAACTGACAATTTTTACTGTGTTAGTGAATGCAGTTTTTATTATTATTTTTTTTTTTAATGGAAGCAAAAAAATGAAAATGCAATTTTTAAGGGTGGTTGACGGGCCTGTTGGTTTGGTGGGTATGAGTGCATTTTTAATGTAAAATTTTTTAAATGCAACGTAGCAGTGAAAAATAAAATATTCCGTATAAACTGTCTGGCATTTCTCTCCTAATATACGTACGAGTATTTCATTATTTATTTTTTTTTGTAAAATTTTTAATAGTTTAAATCGAAAAAAAAATACTTACTCAGTTCCTAAAAAAGTAATAACACACAGTTTGTAGTAGAAACTTTTACTTCGTTTCAACTGTAAACGGCAAACAACTGATTTGGCACTTACAGTAAACCACGGTTAATTACCTTACCAAAAATGCTAATTATCCGAGTTAGGTATTTAAACGAAGACGTTTAATTACCTCATACAGGTAATTATGCGTATACGGTTAAATGCCTTTAAAAAGGCAGTTATCCGAAGACACTTATAAATGTAATTATGTACATAGCCAAAGTAAAATCCACGTATTTTTTTAACTTAAATATTTTTATTTTATTGTTTAACAAAAAAAAAAACTTCATATAAATATATCAGGCAAAATGAATGCGGAACTCAAACTTAAAATTAAAAAAACAACAAACAGGAAATTAAAAAAAAACAGATTGGCTGAATTCAAGTAAATTAATCTTATAAAATGCTCTAGCAATTACTTCAAATATTCAGTGATTTTGCTTTGAGAGAAATTAGAAATTTCTCTTTTGAGAATTTTTGCCTCTAAATTTTCAATTTCGTCAATTTCAATACTATTTTGATTATTTATGTACCGTCCTAAAACGTGTATTGCAACCAAAGCCTCTTTGAAACTTGGAACAGTTGAGTTTTCTGCAACGGATTCATCTTCTGAAGAGCTGTTAGCACTTTCGTTTAATAGCTCTTGAAGAATTTGTTCATCAGTAAGTAAAAGGTGATTTTATAAGAACTATCGGAAATTTAAAAAAAAAAAAACACATAAAATTCAGAAAAATGCATGAAATATTTATTTGGATCGATAGTTGGGTCGATATAATTTAATGTTTGAAGATTATTTTATGCAAATGTTGGCCGCGGCTGCGCCTCAAATGGTCCATCCGCTTAGTCCAATTTTGGTATAATCTTTCCAACATTTCGGCCGGTATCTCACGAATAATGTTGGCAATGTTGGCTTCCAGTGCGTCAATCGAAGCGGGCTTGTCCCTATAGACATTAGCCTTAACATAGCCCCACAAAAAATAGTCTAGAGGCGTTAAATCGCACGATCTGGGCGGCCAATTGACTGGTCCCAAGCGTGAAATAAACTGTTCACCGAACTCGCCTCTCAATTGGTCCATTGTTTCGCGTGCTGTGTGGCATGTGGCACCGTCTTGTTGAAACCACATGTCAAGCTCTTCCATTTTGGGCAAAAAAAAGTTTGTTATCATCGCACGGTAGCGCTCACCATTCACAGTAACGTTGTGATTCGCATCATCTTTGAAGAAATACGGCCCAATGATGCCGCTAGCCCATAATCCGCACCAAATGGTTGTTTTTTGTGGATGCATTGGTAGCTCTTGCAATGCTTCTGGCTGCTCTTCACTCCAAATACGGCAGTTTTGCTTGTTCACGTATCCATTCAACCAGAAATGAGCCTCGTCGCTGAACACAATTCTTCGATAAAAAAGTGGATCTTCATCTAACTTTTCAAGAGCCCATTCACCAAAAATTTGGCGTTGTGGTAGGTCGTTTGGCTTCAATTCTTGCACCAGTTGTATGTTATAAGGCTTCACACCCAAATCCTTCCGCAAAATTTTCCACGTAGTGGAGTAACAGAGGCCCAATTGCTGCGAACGGCGCCGAATCGATAATTCACGGTCATCACCAACACTGGCCGATACGGCTGCGATATTTTCTTCAGTTCGCACTCTACGTAAGCGTGTTGGTGGTTTAATGTCCAACAATGTAAATTTGGTGCGAAATTTTGTTACAATAGCCCGAATAGAAGCCTCAGTAGGTCGATTAAACTGACCATAAAATGGAAGAAGCGCGCGATGAACTTTCTTAACAGAGCACGCATTTTGGTAATAAAATTCAATAATTTGCAAGCGTTGTTCGTTTGTAAGACGATTCATGATTAAATTATAGACCAAACTGAAGATGTTTGACAGTGACACAAGATACAAAACGTTCGTGAGCTGTCAAAACTAGTGTTGCCAAAAAGATAATAGCAAAAAAATCACTCTTTAAATCATAACATGGAAGATTGTCATCGCATGTGACCAGTTCACTAAAAACATTCTGATCCATGTTAATATCCAAAAAGTTATCTTCAACTACTTAAACTTCTTCTATTCGCTCTTGCATCGAAAATCCTCCCTGAAAATAGTACATAATCGTTTGATAATTTACTTACAATACAGAAAATATTCAAGTCTATACATATCAACATACCTTACGAAAACAAATTATTATAGTGTTTTCTTCAACAAGCCACCAAGCTCTTTTAATGTAGTATAAAGCATCTAAAATTGTTATTGATTTTGTGAATTCCTGCAGTTTTGTACCTCTTTCAACAGCAGCTATGTGTTTCCTTATCAGAATTTGCCGGTAATTTGAGTTAAATGAATGAATGATACCTTGGTCAAGAGGCTGAATTAAAGCTGTTGTATTTGGAGGTAGAAACTGCACACTTATATTTTGCAATTCTAATGTGGTTTTGTGACATGATGCGTTATCTACAAATAATACAATTTTTCTGTTTTGTTTGCACATTTCCTTATCAACTTGCTCTAGGATTGAATTCCATAAAGAAGCGGTCATCTATGCGTTTTGTTTGGAGAAATATTGCACAGGAAGATTTTTATTACCTTTGAAGCAGCGAGGATTTCGATGTTTACCGATTGCAAATACTTTTTTGTACGTTCCAACTGAATTACACAAAAATAGTAAGGTAAGGCGATTTTTTTGAGCCTTCGTACCTTTGACAGAGTCTCCTTTGCGGGCTAAAGTTCCATTTGGTAAAACTTTATAAAAAAGCCCACTCTCATCAGCGTTAAATATATTTTCGGGAGAATAATTTTGAAGAATTGATGAAAGCTACTGCTTTCTAAATAATTTCGGGCACCGACACTATCATTTTCATTACTCTCTCCATGAACTCTTGCGAACTTTATGATTTCTCTTCTTTGCCATTGCCACAGCCAACTACTGTTTGGTTCAAAATCTGAATTCAACTTTATTGCAAACTCTTTTGTTTTGTTCATTATTATTTGACTAGAAATAAAAGCATTGTCTAGCCGCATTTGGTTAAACCAAATCGTAAGGGCTTTTTCAACATCTTCGTAATTAGATTTGCGGAATCTTTTTAAGTTCAAGTTTTTGTTAGACTCAGCTATAGCACGGATTTTTGCTTCGTTTCGTATAATTCTATTAACTGTACAAATGTCATATTTGAATTCAGCGGCCAGTTGATGCCTTGGTTTTTCTTCTTTTTAGCTTGAGATATAAGCAATGCTGAGTTCTTTTGAGCCATTTAGCTTAAATATCTAATGTTTAAGTCACTGAAAAATCCACATTCAATTTTTTTTTGCACTTCACCTTTTAAAAATTATTTAAATTTAAGAAATTACTACACATGAATATGTATTTACGTACATATGCTTTTTGCAGAGTTGCATAAAGAAAAAGTAATGTTTTCCAAATAAACGAGGGGATTTTAATGAAAATCCCATTTTGGAGATAATTTTTTGTGGGTATTTACCTGAAATGGGTAATTAAACGAAAGTTAATTAAGCGTGGACTTTTATATGAAAATTAAAGTAAAAAAACGGGGTTTCAATATCAGAGGCATATAAGCGATAAAGGTATTTAACCGGTTATACTGTACTAAAATCTCTGGTTGAACGAAAATTCATGGAAACAATAACGTTAGCATTTCTTTGTGAAAATACGGCCCACTACACTAGATTTCTATCGAAAACAAATTTCTCAATTTAAAAAACATGATTTTAAAGCAGAGCCATTGGTTTACTTGGCGACTTAACGGCGCTAAATTAGCATCGCAAGATTTCATTTCGCATTTTACTGCTAATCTTGTGAAAAAAAAATTTCTAATATTTTTTTTTCTGAGCCAAAAAAATATTTCTTTTTATATTGAGATATATATAAATAGAAGCTTCTCAGTAAGCATGCACTTTTTTTTAAACAATTAAATTCGGCTAATCCGAATCGTCTATATCCTTTACTATGTTGGCCAAATATTTATATTTTTAATTTTGCATATTCTTCTTAACTATTAAAAGAAAATATGTAAAAGATTTTTAATGAAATCGGAAATATTGGTTCAAATAATTTTCTTTGAATACGTAAAATAAATAATTAATTTCAATTAAATAAATCTAAATCAACGGCATTCAGTAAAATACGTTCTGGGGTTTTTAAAAACAATAAAATTGTTATATATTATAAAAGGAAATTGTAAGAAATATTAATATGCTCTGTACAGGAAACGAATAATTTTTTAAATATTTTTGATAGTTTTTTCATAAACATTTTTTAGACGATTAGATAGTTCGACATTACGGCTGTCGTTTTTGGACAAAACTACATACCACGTTTTTCTTGTCCGTTTTATATTTCAGACCGTTTTATATTTTTTTTATAAATATTACGAAATATGAAGAAAAATGTACATTTATAATAAAATTTGCAAAAGTAGCACCAGCAAATTGATGCCATTTTACTGGAAATATTGTGATTCGCAAAGATATTAACTTTAGGTAGGTCTCAGTGTAATGACAACAAACATGCATTTGCATAAAATCTCTTACCCTGGTTATAAATAGTACAGTACTTTTATAAAATTTTAAAAGTCATAATTTTATGCCACTTCTGTTTTCAAGACTTTATTTAATCAACTGACTTTTAAATGAATTATGTACTTGTAATTGTTTGTTATAAAGTAAAGAAACTCCACTTAGGCAGTCCGAGCCAAAAAGCTTTACAATTTTCTGCTTTAAAAGACAATAAATCTTTTAAATCTTCGGCAGCTGCCGTCATCTCGTCAAAGATCCTGGAGCGTGCTAAAAACTCTTTCATTCCCTGAAGGAACAGATTATATAATCAGTGCTCTCTCTCAACTATATCCCGCTTAATTGGATTATTGGAGCTATTTTTTTTGTCAACAATTGGTCACGAAAATGCCAAGAACATTCGTTCAATCAGTCTTTTATTTTCTCTACTTAAGATATGCATAATAGGCACAGATTTATGACTTATTCGAAATTATCCAAGTAAAAAATTAGTTAACTTCATGGAGTGATGGGTTTCATAGAGGGACCTTTGAAGAGCAAAGAGTACACTTAGATATAGAGCGTGCTTTCAATAATGTATTGGTGAAAGGTATCTAGCATGTTCTTTGGATCTTTGAGGTTGAGAAGTACATTAAAAAGAAAATTGTGCAAAGGAGGGAGGGGTTATCTCTTCTCTGCTTTCTGGTTAGACTGCAAAATAGTTGAATAAAACTGTTGCGTACTCGGGCGATTTGGTGTTTACAATGTTATAATTAATTGCTGTCATGACCGGTGCTTTTTGGTTTAAGAGCAAATCCAGATTTTCATTTGATTGTCATAGCTTCCATTCAATTAATTTCAAATTACCAAGGAAATCAAATTATGTGGTTTTACTTAATTTATCAAATGAAGAACAAATTCAATGCAACGAGAAATTTAAATTAACGAATTCCAAATTATGAAGAGTCCATTGTATATATATTTAAATTTATGTTTTTAACAATTAAAAATGGATAACCGGTATATCGATTTCTATGACACCTAAATCTGATACTAAGATGGAGAAAAGACAGCAATTTTAGCTGTGCAATTCTTGAGTTAATAGGAGAGAAAAGAAAGGAAGTTTGCACAACTAAAATTACCGCGTCTATTCTACGTCTAAGTCTAGTTCGAATCTAAAGCCGATGACTTTGAATTTCAATATAAGATTAAAACGACTCTAAATTTGTAAATCTGAAAATGCCAGAAGCTATAGGAGTGTATTAGCTCACTTTTACTTGTGTTAATCTGTTTTATTTTCCTTAATTGATAATTACACTGTGCGACAAAAAAAATATCTGGAAAGTGATATTATTTTTTGTTTTTGGAATTTGTCAAACCCCGCAAAAATTCATTTCCTGCAGTCACATTTCTTTATAAAATATATTAACAAATAGATGATTATTTTTGGTGTGTTGTCGAGTAGATGACTTTCAAATATTTTGAAAAACTTGCGCACAATAGCCAAATGCAATTGAATGTGCAATTGCAGTATTCAACCAGACATTCAGGCAGGCAGGCTTTAACAAAAGCATAAAAAATATATTTGCAATTATAATAACGTTGGCTTCAGACAATTATGTACGTCATCAGCTGCATTATTATTACCAAGAGAAAGTGTAGCTCAACTCACCTCGTTGTAAATGCATAAAGCAAATATGTGTGTGTACACAATATACACATGCATTTATTTTATAATTTACTTTTTTATGTATGTACTACGTATGTATATATGTATGTGCATAAGCATATACGCGTCCCAAATAAAATTTCTACTGCTCAGCCAAATATAATATTCATACATAACTTGAATTTTCAATTTAAAATAAAATATTTTAATTATATACGAGCACAATGACTAAATTATTTACTTATATAACCACTTATGTATTTGTTTTTTTATATGTATTTTATACAGTAAGTATATACACGTCTACTATTTTACAAAAGTTGCTACAATCGGTGGTATTATAGTGTAGATAGAAATTTGTTATGTGTATTACTGGTTAGATAAAAGTACAGTCAATTGTAGAAGGGAGTTTTAGTCGCCATAAAAAATTTTCTAAATATCCTGGCGCAAAATAAAACTTTATTTAACTTAATTGGTAGGTACTTCTAGCGAGAGCAAAGAGAAATTAGCCAAAACGAGAGTTTTATTTAAGCTGTTATTTTTTAAAGTGGTATAAGTCCACTTGAAAAAAGTGGTTAGAGGTAATGTTGGTAAGCTGTAAGCGCTAGCTTACTGAAATAACCGTTAATTATTTTTTTTATATAACGGTTCATATATTGTAATTATTTTTTATAACTCAAAATTCTATAATTACATGGTTTTGGACTAAAGCACAGCTGAAAGCTCTTTAAAAAGTATTTTATTGTAGAGTGTTGTTTTGAAATCGGCTTTTCCTTTTTTTCAAATTTTCATCCCAACACTGTATAGGTTAGTCGGCAATTTAATATCTTTTCTTTTTACAAATTTGTACCATTTTATACATGATCACGATATTATTCTGACAACCCGCTTTAACTTCTTAAAATTGAGTAATTTATAGTAAATAAAAAAACGCAAAATTTTCCAGTAGTCGGGGTACATATCCCAATGCTCGCCACACTGTAATCCTATGTCGGCATATCATATTGCCTCTAAGTGTTTTCAAGGCAATCAGCATCCAGAATGATCCTGTATTTGGCAGGCTGTAAGTTACTCAATAAAATGTTCTGCCGACTTCTGGAACAACACAATTTTAATTCGTTTACCGATAATAGACACTTCAATAACAATTACAGGAAATAATACATATTTTATGTGCATAATAGGGTTTTTACACTAGAGCACATCTTAAAAGAATGCGTGGAAATGTTCAAAATGAAAAAAGTTGCTTACACTCACAACATCTAATATCTGCTATCAACTAAACTATCAATATAAAAAAGACGCATTATTTTTGGAAACAACAAAATATATAAAACTGAATTCATTATTGGACTATTGGTTTTTCCAGATCAAACCCCTTTGATAATGCAGTGTGTTTTCGTGTCAGGCGTAAAATATGAAATAAAAAATATCAGATTTAATTAGTTTTAAGAAAATTGTTTTTTTTTCAATTGGAAAATATTCCCTTAAGAAAACTTCTGGTGTTGTGACCCTTATTGTTGCGTAGCTTTCACACAATTAAGTTGTGTATATTTGTTTTACACAAAAAACCAAAAACAAACATACATAGACTGTAAGCGGTTAACTTTTGCTGAATTCCAAATAAACGACAAATATAGATTTCAGCAAAGTAGCCAGACAAATTAAAGAAAACGAGTTATTAAATAAGAATCTGGCTTAAAGAAGAAGAATTGTTACTGGACATACGCATGAATATTCGTCGAAGAGTTTTGACGTGAAAGTTTTAATTATTATTTTTTTTTAATATGTGTACGTGCTTATGGTATATAGCATGTACGAGTATACATAAATATGTACAGATAATGTTATCAATATTACCACACGTAAAGAATATGGTTGAGGCAACCGCATTCTAATGGAAACATAGTATGGTTAGATTTAGGATTGCATCTAACCATATATAGTTTTAAACCATACATATTAATAATACCTCTCAACTACAGATGTTACTGTTCAACTTCCGGCAAAAAAATTTTTTTTAATTTTTTATGCAATTTTTTTATATTTTTTTTTTGTTATTTACGTACATTATTTATATAATTTTTTTTAATTTTTTTATAAATACATCGGCTTGGATTTTTTTAATTTTTTTTTTTTTTGACTACCTAGATTTGAACTGTAGAACTTGGTAACATTCAGGTACGAAGCTCAATTGAGTTGAACGATTAGGTTTTTTGTTTTATACTGAATTTAATTATATGGTTGCGGAAGAGACAAAATAATAACCAATTTACTTTCAACCATATTTTTATCATTATTATGTTTGTGATAATCTTAACATGTTTACTATAAACATATTTATAGTTTAAGTTAAAATTTTATCAAAAGTAATATAATAAATTTAACCATATCTATTACGGTAAATATAAATATTTAGTATGGTTTAAAATAACTATCGTGGTCATAATGATGCTTAGATGTTTCCAATTAACAATATTTTTTTTGTTTTTGCGGAGAGCAAGCTATGTTTGCTGTGATCTTATACGTGTACTAAAATCGAAAATATTGTAATTTGTTTTCTAGTGATGGCACGAGAATGATCGAAAAATGTTGAGTGTAACAAAATTAAATAAGAACACCTTGTAAAGATGTTAATTTTTTTTCTGCATAAAATAATATTTTTAGCAACCCTTTCAAAATCGAACCAGACTCTAAATTTTTCCTTAAATGAGCAAGTACTGCTGCAGATTTTGTATAAAGGATAAAAGAAAATTTTGAATAAAATACGTTTTCAGTAAGATGGTCTCCTTTGAAATGGAGATTAAAGTGTAATCAAAATTGATTTTTTATATAAATCAGAACTCTGTTATTTATATTTATTTCAGTTATAAAAAGAAAAATGACGAGTACAGTTACATGCCGAACTAAGACCGTTTACTCTATATGAATTCTACTTAAAAACGTTTTGTTTCATTTGATTAAAAATAAAATACGAAATTCTGCATTGGTATTTTCTTTATCTTACATCTTGATTACTAGTTTCAAAGACATCGTAGAAGTTGTAAATAAGAAACACTTTTTCATGCAATATTTAGTTCTATTCAAGTTTGTAAAATTATTAACAATAGCAAAATATGAAAATGCATCGTTTTATAAGTTTCAAGCAAAGGCAGTCATATTTCATTAAAATCAATTTATAACTTGCAATATTATTTCAAGCTAGCATTGAATTAGGCACTTCGTTAGTTTATTGTTTCTCTTATAATTTGTCATTTTCTACGTCCGTTAATATTAAAAAAATCAAAAAGTATCATTAAAATAAATAAAATCTAAGATTAATAAAACGTACAATTTTGTCTCATATATGATTTTGTTCAAATGCGTATGAACTCAGTCTCATAGTTATTAATCTTATTAAAACCATTAAAATTAATAAAAAGTACCATTTTTCCTCTTAATGATTATATGCTTTACTCCGAAGCGTTTGAAGCCAGTCTTATAGTGCTTGTACATTAATATTAAAAAACAAAAAAGTATCCTTAAGATTAATGAATCGCATAAGGGCTAATATACTGCTTTTCCCTTTTAAAATTTCGTTCAGTACCGATTGACTTTAGGCTTGAACAAACAAACATTCCATTTAAAATATAGTACAATTGTATGTCTTTTGTGGTACTTTTTCTTCTCTTGACAAAATCTTTTTTCAATGGATTCTTATAGGGTGTTACAAATTAATAATAAAATATACACATGCTGTATTAATTTATTTAAATGAAAATTTATGGAAATCGTAGCAAAAATATGTAAAAATTTTACACATTATTTGTTCGAGCTTAAAAAAAAATTATTAAGAAGATAAGTATACAATTTAGTTTTTATTACTGCGATTTGAAAGATAAATGGGGATAAATGAGATTAAAAAACATACACTATTAATATCACTATTATCACTATGGGCTATAATCGCACCGCGACCTTTAAGATCTATTGTGCAGCCCAGTTCCTAACTACAATCCAAGACTCTTTACGAATCTCGTAATTGTTGTAGGACTAATCTTACCTAGATCTTCCGGAACCAATACCCCACTACAAAAGCAGCTTATTCTGCGTCTTGCCACCGCTGGGCACTCACAGAGAATGTGTTCCGACATTTCCTGTGCTTCGCACAAGAAACGCAGAGTTTAATGTCATTTCTGCTGAGGTTCAAAACAACATCTGCCCTAATGCGTTCAGGGGTGATGAGTCTCTTTGACTGCCGTATGCCTACTTCGGCCCTCCAGCAGTCTTGTAGATTTCGTTTCTCCTCCTTGCGTAGAACTGTACTAGTGAAGTTGTTGGTCATAACACAGAATGGCCAGATAGTTCACCATTTCATTGCTCACATGCCCTTCAAGACCCAGCACATACAATAAGGTAACCGTGTTCTCTCTGCCAAAGCATTGAGAAGTTTATAGCAGTCCCAGACCAATCTTGATCGAAAGGAATAGCCCGCCAATGCACATAGAGCTGCTCGACTCTCTGAGAGAATATATATTCCGGTACCACATGTGCCCTTTCATAAACATTCCGTAGTACATATCTCTAATTCGTAGACCTCCGCCTGAAAAATGGAAGCAGTTTTTCCCATTGCAATTGCCCTGCGGAATTGTGGTCTTTCAATTCCCGCACCAGCACTGCCATCTTCCATTTTGGACCCATCAGTATACCACAATTGTCAATTTCGGTCCAGTATTATGTCACCATTTCTCTAAGCAGAGCGTTCAATAATGACCACTTCAAAACGCTTAGATAATGTGAGTATCTTATTCATCCTATCTTAGACGGGAAGGCATGGATAATTCTAAACAGAGTCTAAAATTTTCACATGCCCACTAAGATTTCCCTCTTTACGATAGGATAGACTAGGTAGCCCTAGCTGCTACTCCCCTACTCACAATGTACAGGGAAGTGAGCCCAGTCATCTTACCCAAGGCTAGTGTAGGGCACGTCTTCATCGCCCCCGTCACACTCAAACAGGCTATTCGATGCACCTTGTTCAGGATTATCTGAGCCTGTTTTTGTTCCACCTTTAACCACCATACCAAGGAGGCATAAGTGACCATCGCTACTATGATGGTTTTGTAAGACCACGCCATCATTTTTGGTCGTAGGCCCCATGTTTTACCATACATTCTCTGGCATGCAAATTTTGCCCTTAAGGCTTTGCCAGTTATGTATAGTAAATGTTTGTTCAAAGTAAGAGTCTTATCTAGACCTACTCCCAGATATTTCATTTCCTCGGACATCACCAAGTCACTGTCAGAAAATTTTAAGGTTCTTAGACTTAGCTTCCTCCTTCTAGTGAAGGGAACCACTTTGATTTTATTCGGATTTATCGAAAGTCCGCTCTCCTGACACCTGTCATGTCAACCGACGTACAGAGGGCTATTACTTTACCAACCAGAGCCTTTTCGATTTTACTCGTTAGGCTGTGCAGTGCAGTCTCAATTGATCTGCCTGATTTGTAAGTATATTGTCCAATATGAAGAGGGTTGTCCCTAAGATGGACTTACCTGATATATTGATCCAAAATCTTTTCCATAGCTTTACGCAGGAAGAACGTTAAGCAACCCTTGCTCTGCCCCAGTGTTTAGGTAATACTCCTAATTCTAGGCTCGTCCTAAATATATTAGTTAACCTAGGTGCGAGCACGTCAACACCTTGCCTAAATAGGTACGGGTCTATGTTGTCCACACCTGGAGGCTTAAATGGTCTAAACGTAGAAATAGCCCATTTAGTTTTATTAACGGTAAAGATTTTACGGGCCAGTGAAAGCTCCCTTTATGTAGAAGTCAAGAACCTAATGCCCCTGACGTCTTCACTGTAGGCGCAGCCCGGAAACTGTGTGTCCAGCAGAAGCTGTCCCGTTTCTTCCAGGCTTTCCGTAAAGCTTCCGTCAGCCTTCTTAAGTGTAGAAAGGAAATTTCAGTGATCCTTCGTAAGAGATTTGTGTAGTCTAGTAGCTGCTGGAAGGGTTTCAATCTCCTCACAGTGACTCTTTCATGAATCTCTCTTTGACATTCTCAAGGCGTTGTTATATGCCGTTAAGGGAATTTTTTAACTTGGCCAATCTCCAGTGGTCTTTGCCCTATTGAAGAGCTGGCGGGCAGTTCTTCGCAGGGTGTCCAGCTCTTCTTAACCAATTCGCAGCTATTTTAATAGGCTAAGGTTATGATGGTTTCCAACTTACTAACTTCAAGATGTAGTTCCTGAGAGCTAGTTATCTTTTCATTTAGGCACCTTATGCCTTGTTCAAAATGAAAGTTATACAATGACCAATTGGTCTTTCGAACATTCCTTATTGCGAAAGTGTCTTCAACCCTGTCAAATCGAATATATCAATGATCTGACAGGGAAACTTCATCCAACACTCTCCAATTTGAAATGTTGTTTGAGATAAATGCACTACTAGGGTGAGATCTAATACCCCCACCTTATCGCATTTACAAAAGTTGGCTCTTTACCTCTGCTTACTATAACAATATTATTAGTTATAATAAACTCAAGAAGTAAGTCGCCTCGTGTGTTGATGTCCGTGCTGCCCCATACCGTGTGATGCGCGTTAGCATCACAGCATACTACCCACTATAGGTTACAGTTTCGGCAGTACTCCGTAAGCTGCTGAAGCTCACTCGATACCACGTCTTCTGTGTCCCCAGGGAATAAGACGGAGGCCAGGAGGCCATATAGTTCTCCGCCCATGGGCACTAGGCACTTCTGCCTGTATAGCTTTCGTCGTAAATCAACCTACAATTTCTTGTCTGCAAACCGTTTATCTGTCCATTTCCGGCCCACGGTTCCTGAATGGGCACAAAGTCCAGACATTGTTGTTCCATCGTATCACTGTCGGCGGGACCAATTGCCCCTACCCCCAATGATAATTGTTGGCTTCCAGAAGCTACATGCTGCACCCTTGAAAATTTGAAGTCTATATTTTCATTCTTTCCATACAATTAAATGAATGTGCATTCTGGTCACCTATGAGTGCCCCCATAGGAAGGCTAAAGTTAAACCGTGGGTTCGCCAGACCTTGCACAGAGTTCGCTTTTAAGCTTGGCTCTACCCCGTCACCGGCATAGCTGTTCTACCGTGGGTTAGGGGGCTTGTTTTGATTAGATCTTACCACACTGTGTATAGTGTGGTCAAATCAAACCGAGGAGTTTTGACATCTCCCCTTGTACTACTATCAGCGACCCCAAGCCAGCAGAGACATGACCTAACTGGTTGCGAGTCATTGGTTAACCCTAGGGGAAGACCAACTCTCTATAGTTAAAACAAATACTTTAATTAACCTAACGTCTAAACAGGAATTCCATATGGTTTCAGCCATATATGGGCAAGCCTCTGCACCACGTCAAGGTGACTACCCGTCGGAGAGGATTAAAGAAAAAATAAAAAAAAGAGGTAAGAAATTTATAACCCTAGGCGATCACTGTCAGACCAAATACAACTTCACGCGTAACTTCAGGGTCACCTTACTGAGCAGAAGAATAGCAAGACTGCAGCAGAAAACAATGCGCTTGTAAGCGTATAATTATGTAATTTTTAAAAGTTTTAAGGAATTGCTACGAGAAAAATGGAGATTGTGAGAAAAGTCATTGATTTTCCAAAATTGTAATTAATGACAGCGATAAGTAATCCATCAGACTTAATAAAAGTCTAGTCAGAATCATTATCTGGCATTCAGTATTAGAAATTTTTAATACACTCCAAGCAAATAGGTCCACTAAAGGAAATGGGGAAAAATCTATTGAAAATGTAAATTTGCAAAAACAGTTTAAATTTATGGCTATCATATATACGTACTTACAAACTGTTTCGGCGTATATCCGAGATTAATTAACTATAAGTTACAGCACCCAATAAATAAAGGAAACACAACTCTCTCTTTATTTTGATTGTAAGGTATATATATATATACACTTTAGTGTGAAATTATTTTCAAATTAGTTACGTAAGGAAAATATATATAAAAATATAAGTAATTAAAATTGGTCGTGTACACCAAATCGAGACTTTATAAGAAATAAGTAAGTATATTTAAAGTTAAAAATTAGGTAGCCAACAACAAAAATAAGAACCCATTAAAGTTCGTTAAGTTTTTTATTGACGTTTCCAACAAAGATGTACAAGAGAACAAAATACAGACAATTGAGATGGACCTTCAACGAGGACCTAACCATTGCCGGCCACCTTGCAAAAATAAAGGGTTGCAACGAAAATAAAGTGAGTCAGTAAGGACTTCTGTTGGGTAATACAAACAGCAATAACAAAGAAGTTTAAAAAGGTGAGCCATTAAGGACTCCTGTGGACTGTATATTATTTTTAATTTGACTCTTAAAGGACTCTTGATGATAAAAATGAGAAATGAAGGACTCCTGATGCGGTCGGAGACCGATAACGAGGCTTTAATGAGGTGAAGATCCAGAGATCACCCACCCGAAAATTTTATATTGGGCTAGAGGCAGTCCCGGACTTGCCTGAATTCTTTCCCTCAGCAGAAGTGGCATGACCTCCGATCATAACACCAAAGCCACGCTGGTAGATTTATTAAAACCAGGGTCAGCCAATTGAAGACCCTGGAATGGCTCCAAAACATCATTTGCTATGGACGTAGACGGCATTTTGATGCCACTCATCTGATGTATCCTAACTGTAACATACAATATCTGCGCTGCATCATGAATCGACTCGATCTCAATTCAGCAGTACTGGTCCCGGTGGAATTTATAAGTAGGAATCCATAGTTTGAATACTAATTCTCGGCAGATGTAACTAGTCTGATCGCAAGCATCCAAACAGGCCCGGACCGGAACGCGAGATTGAGTGACGTGCAGGTTGACCCGGAGTGTTGGCGAAAAGGAGACAGTTCGATGTACTAGAGCTACCGTCTCGGTAGGCGGAAACTTCTTCTTCTTCTTAGGCCGTTGATTTCTTCCAGTCTTCTGTCCAATTTAGCCGAAGTATTCGTATGCTCGTGCAAGAGGGAATGATGCTTCTTCTTATAATGTTTGCTTCTTCTTATAATGTTTTTAAAATAATTTTTGCATTCAAATTGCTTATGCCCGGATGCGTTCGTAGCTCATGTCTCTAAACTTGTAGCAAAAACGAAGCGAATGAGTCTTGCCGCAGATCGGCCATTTTGCTTTGTTGGTGTTGGTCGAAGAGGCTGAGCTGGCCAGGGCAGCATTCGATTGGGCGTTCGCTTCTTTTACGACTTACAACAACGAGGGGATGGCTGCGCTTGATAGGTAAGAACAATAGTCTACGGGGGCACACCATCATTTTTTTACTGGTTCATAGTAAAGTTATCAAATTTAACAAAAGTAAGTTTTTTTCACAAAAAAGTGAAAAGTATACCTTTATATATTATATAAGTTTGTCATTACGTGTGTAATTTCTACACCGTACATGGGACTTCCTGTATAGTATATATATTCTGGATCCTTATAAGTAGCGGAGTCGATTTAGCGATGTTCATCTGTCGGTATGTCCGCCTGACCGTCTGTCCGTATGTATGTTGAAAAAAACTTTCTGAAGTCCCTAGAAGACCTACAACTTCCTGCAGTAAGTTTGGTTGTGAAATTCAGCTCAATTGGGCCATAAATGGCTGAGCTATGAACTCTGAAGTGAAACTACTTCCATTTTTTTACCATTTTCGGAGCGTTATTTGCATAATTTGTGTAAACTACAAAACGAACAAAAAACCTTTATATACGGTTTTATTAGAAATAATAGAAATAAAGTATGTGCAAAAAATCGGAGCAATCGGTCCACAAATGGACGAGGAATATAAAAAATACAACCGAAATTTTAGATTTTCATTAATTTTTCAAACATCACATGCATAGTATGTGGACTAAAACTCAGTTGCATAGGTCCATAAATGGCGGAACTATGAGTTACAAATCGTGATTACATCTATTTTTTTACCATTTTTGGTGCGTTTTTTTTCGTAATTTGTCTAAAATTCAAACAAAAAAACGTGGTACGCCGTTTTATTACAAATAACAGTCGTAATGTCTGTACAAAAAATCAAAAAGATCGGTCTACAAATGGACGAGGAATATCAAAAATACAACCGAAATTTTAGATTTTCGTTAATGTCCGCTTTGTTTTAGTACATTTAGTAGTACACAGTTTTTTATAAACATCACATGCATAGTATCTGTACCAAAATTCAGCTGTCTAGGTTTTTAAATGACGGAACTATGAGTCAAATATCAGGACTACATCTATTTTTTTTCCATTTTTTGTGAGTTTTTTTGCGTACTTTGTCTGAATACACAATGATCCAAAAAATGTTTTACACAGTTTTAACATAAACAGCAGTCGTAATGTTTGTGCCAAAACTCAGAACGATCAGTCCACAAATGGCCGAGAAAAATCTAAACTATAACCGATATTTCACATTTTCATTAATTTATGCTTCGTACACATAAACACAAAACCTAAAAAAAAGTGCATGTGTGTTTGTGTGGTTTTTAATGCCTTGAGTGCAATAGCATTACGAATACAGATCTTTATGAAAGACAATTTTTTCGATTTTTGTCGTTAATTAAATATGTTTTGCTTAAAAAACTTTCACAAATGTTTGCAAATTAAATTAAACTATATATAATTTGTATTCCGATTGGATATCTTTCTTAGAATTTCTTTTTTTATTCATTTAAAAATTAAGTCCCTGCAGACATTTTATTGCTTTTAAAAATGACGTTCTCAGAAAAGATTGTTTCTTAGAACTTGATAATTTTAGTCTCTTGAACCGAAATTAATTATTTATATTAGGATTAATAAAACAATAAGTATTCGGAGAAAATTTTTTTATCAATATTTGATGTTTCTTTTTTTATTTCTATAATATATATTTATTTGTAAGTTTATATGACCTTTTTTATTGAAAGGCTAGTTTATTAAGTTGAGATCGTATTATAAAAATGTATTTTTTTATGAATATATCGCTGTAATAATAAATCAATTTTTATATTTAAGATGACCTCAAGCTTAATAAACTAACCCTTTCCTTTATATAACTTTTTTTATATCTCTGTGCTGTGTTTATAACAAAAACAATCAAGTCGTCTGGAAATTTTATAGTAAAAAGTACTCAAAATATTGAGCCTTTTTCATTAAAATTTTTTGATGAGTTGATCACTCATTAAGAAGAATATCTAAAATGAAAAATATTAATATTTGGCTAACACAGTGAAGGGTATATAAGACTCGGCACAGCCGAATTTAACTTATTTAATGCTATACTATGTATATAAGCATAGTATAAGTAATAAAAAAGAAAATATTATTTTTAATGGAATTTGTCTATTTTAATTTTTTTTATTTTCTATATAAATAAAATTCATTTTCTGTTTGTTTCTTTGTTCTTGTTTTCCACCGAATTTGTCTGAAATTTGGTACACATAGTCTCTATACTCCAAGGAAATACCTATCACGCCCATTTTTGAACTATTCACTTACTACTGTTTATAAAGATGTGTGCCCGTACTTATTTTCAGCCTGAAATTATGCCTCTGCTAATAATGCTTTCAAAAACATGAGCCTGTTTATAAAGTAGCAAATAGCTGTATTTATTTGTATGGATTTTTTCAAAAATCCCCTTGAAAATTTCACCTGTAATTTTTTCCTCTATTTTCACAATTGGACCTACAACCATACTATCACAGATGAGCTACCATGCTTTAAGAGAAGGATACACGCATCAAATTTCAACATCAGTCATGCATTTGTATTTTAATTAAAACAAAATTGAAACAATTTTCTTGGAAGCAAAATTTTTTTTGTTTTGAAAATAAACACTAACAAAAGAAAAAGAAGACCTTAAAACACTTTAAATTTTTCAATACTGCGGGGATATATAAGTCGCAGAGAATGCTCAAAAATTACTGGTGCAAAAAGTATACGCTTTTACAGCGCTGGGATGGGACTAAACAGTAGTCTGTAGTCATTTTCTGCTGTAAGAATGTTTATGTATTATATCAATTAGTTTCAGGCTAATCTAAACGAAAGAGGTGAATATGAAATAGCCGTATGTGATGATATTAACTATCAAGTGGAAAGATAAAAAAAGATGTGTTACTATGAGCAACTGTCACAATGGCCTATTGATAGTTCGGAAAATGAAAAATGGTACTATTAAATATATTGAATGGCCTGAAGAAGCTATGATTTTTTACAATAAATATAGGGGAGCGTAGATCATGCAGATCAAATAATTACTTTATAGGATTTAGAGAGAAGTGGGAAATGGTGAAAGAAAGTATTTTTTAGATTGCTAATGACCTGTGTTCATAATTCATATATTTTGTATGAAGAACTCACTCGTTAAAAACTGCCATTTATCGAATTCGAAGTAGATGTAGCTGCAGAGTTGATTAGTCAAGGATGAACAGAATCTTTATACAAACGGTACAGAAGACAGGGTTTCAAAGAATGGCAAAGTTTATGCAAATGTTGGAGATCATGTTCCTGTTGAAAAAGGCGGCCGAAACAGATGCATAAGATGCCAGTCCGGGAAAATTGAAAAAAGGGCTAAAATCATTTGAAAAAAATGTGAAGTAACTTTATGTATTGACTTTTTTAAACCATACTATACATAATGTAACAGTTTCAATAAAAATACATATTTTCTACTCTTAAGTACCTAAATTTGAGGTCTGATTATTTACTGCTGGGATATACATACATATGTGCATCAAGGCATTTTTAAAAAAACCATATTTTCTAAAAATCTGAAATTATGTAAACATGTTCCTTTACTTATTTATATCACATTTAGTTCAATTATACAGATATATCTTCACTGGCCAAAAATCGAATTGAAAGGGCTAACCAAAATGTCGAGCAACAATTATCATGGACAACAGAAGGCCAGCCAGCTATACGAAACTATTAAAGCAGAGGGCGATAAACGCCTTTTACACCAACTAATAACACTGTTCTGCAATAAATCACTTTTTGGCTCTCCTTTAAATAAAACTATGTGGACTATATGGATTTTGATGCGCTAAACTCAAATCCGTTTTTGGTTTTCTCCATCACGTAGGGAATTTTTTTTATGGGTTTGGCAATTTTTTTAACCTAAATTAGTCAGGTATGAAGACATTTTTCAGCCTAACTCGAGAACGACTCATCCAATTTTCATAAACAAAACAACAAAAAATGCGTAACAAAATTTTATTTTATTTAACTCCAAAAAATTTTTTCTATTATATATTTTATCGTTTTGGAATTATTCAAAAATTTAAGAGGGGAAAAATTTTTTTCTTGCAAAATTCTTTTTTTTTTCAGTTTAAAAATGCAATAAAAAAATGAAAAAGCAAATATTTTATATTGTGCATATTTTTCTGAGAGCTAAATACCTCAAGAATAAAATAAGGTATAAATCGATTAACAAATGTAGATTTTATTCTCAATTTACCGCAGGTACCCAATATGGAAAGAATATATATGCAGTCAACCTTACATATGATGATAGGATTGCGTTAGCTTAGCAGGCAGATAATGGAAATAAAGGACAAGGGTGTTTTGTATGGTTCTTGGAAGTAAAACTTTCTTTGTAATTGATCAACTTTTTTCAGCTGCTTTGGATTTATACATCAATTAAATATTTTTCAAATTACAATCAAAAACTCAAATTTTTACAGCCAATGTAAAAAATATCCCTACGTGATGGAGAACTTTCAAAAACAGATTTGAGCTTAGCGCATCAAAATCCATATAGTCCACATAGTTTTATTTAAAGGAGGATTTGGCTGCTTAGCTGTGTAATGGAATATTTTACATGGCATGGCTTTCATTATAGCGCAGAAAAGTTTTCTCTAGAAAGTGATAGTGACCCACCTATGCGTCGGTATTTGGATTGGGTTTTAGCAAAGTTCTATGATAAAGATATGCCAATTTTACTGTAAATGGTAGCCAATGAATGGAAGAACGAAGAAAATATTAAACGAAAATTTAGAGAAATATTTTAAGTATTTGAAAGGAGTAAATAAAATAAGAAATAATTTAATAATATTAAAATGCATTAATGCTATAAAAAAGTACTTTATTAGAAACTAACCTTTCTTGTATTAATTAAATATATTTTTATGTTAAATATATTTTTATAAACTAAAAATCTGTTTATACTTTAAAATAAATTTGTCTTGAGTTGCAGAAATTGCTTCAGAGGGGGATAGTTAGACCGACCACTTTAAAATATGCTTTCTAGAACAAGTTGTAGTGGTGACACAAAGTAGTTTTTCTCAATTAATTAATAGTTAAAACCTTTTTTTTCTGTATTAGTATAATCATTTTAAGTATGTATTACTATTGCTAACAAAAGTAGGCGTGAATTTAAAGATAAAACTCTATACGAGTATTTTTAAGTATAAACTAAAATAATTATTAAATAAAAAAAATAACAAATTTATGTACATACAATACATATGTACGTGTATGTAAGTGTGTTGGTTTGTGAATGCAATTTATTTTGATACATATAAATGTACAGCTGCATGTAAGTCTGTATCTGAATGCAAATGTATATGCCTGTACGCTTATACATAAAAACTTATTAAAGTGTCTATAAGCATATTATGTAACAAAATTCACATACTTAACTATTTTTATGTATAATTATATACATTGTTCCACATTAAAGGGCATCCCATTTCCAAGAAAAAAATATATTTTTTTGAAGTAAGAAATTTTATTTTTAATTCATTTCTAATTTTAAATTTTTATAGAAGCAGAAGAAGAACAAGGGTTGAAAATTTTCAATATTAGTTATTAAGCTTCGATTTACGATTATAAATTTTTTATGGAAAGATTTAATAATAACAAAAATGTAAAAAAAAAATTATTTTAAGTAGAGTAAATCGTACTTTTTAAGTAGTTAAAATTTAAAAACAAAAAAAATTATTTGAAGTACAAAAAAATTTATTTTATTTTGATTGTTTTTATTTAAGAAAATACTAAATCAATTTTCCTGAGTCCATGCATAAACAATTTGCAGGAACCGCAAATAACAGTTATAAATAGATATCAAAACATTCCTCAAAGAGTTTTAATTGATGATGGTTAAATAAAACTCTCTTTTTAAGAGTTTCATCTGAGCTTTTTTTTTATTGAAAATAACATTAACTGTGGAGATGGGATCGTTTTTTAATATTACCATGGGTTCTGAAAGAATTCCTTAATATGAATCTATTGGTATATGACAATATAGATCTCCGTTGACTCTAATATAGAGCTTTTGAATTAAATTTTTTTTTAAACTGTTATTACCGATCGCTGTAATTTTTTAAAAACTGTAATTCGTTAAAAATTCAGAAATACTCAATGCTATCGTGAATAACATATGAAATATTTTTCCCCATAAGGTTTTTAGTTGCCTCCAACTGAAATATGCTATCGTGAATCTCCCATGTAATTGATTGTCATAAACAACAACAAACTGAGTGTAAAAAAATAGTTAAGTTCAAAACACACAAATTCAGTAGACACAAAAAAGAAATATGGTTGAGGCAACCATATTCTGATTTAAACATAGTATGGTTAGATTTATGATTGCATCTAATCATATATATTTTTAAACCAATCATATTAAAAATACCTCTCAACTGCAGATGTTGCGGTCCCGGTCAGAACTAAAAAAAAATTTGTTTTAACTTGTGATGAAATTTTTATAAATATTTTATTTTTATTTTTTATATACATATATATATTTTTTATATAAATTTTTTTTAAATAATTTTTTTATTTAAATTTTTTTGTATAAATAATTTTTTTCATTCTATTAATTTTTCGTTTCTACTAATTTATATTTATTTATTACATTATACAACTGGGTTTGAATTATCTTTCAATTTTATATGACTCTACCAGGATTCAGACTTTGTAATATTTAGTTAAGAAACATTAACTCGGCACTCAACCATATCAGCCACAAAGCTGAGTTGGGTTTGAACGGTTAAGTTTATTTATATGGTTGCGGAAGAGACAAAATAGAAAACAATTTACTCTCAACCATAATTTTCTCATTATTATGCTTGTGATAATCTTATACATATTTATGTTTTCAGTTAAAATTTTTTCAAAAATAATATGATAATGATATGGTTGATCTATGACGGTAAACATAGTATGGTTAAAAATAACTAGAAACATGTTTATCGTGATCATAATAATGCTTAGGTTCTTCAAATTAACAAAGATATTTTGGGGAAAACAAACTATGTTTGCTTTGATCTTATTCAACCATACGTGTAATAAAATCGAAAATATTGTAATTTTTCTAGTGATGAGACTAGATGTATCCTAAAAAATCATTTGGTATTTCAACGATAGTCCAGCTGGATATTTTTTGCAGAGGGAGGATAACAAAAGAGATTATGATTATTCTGCCAAATGCTTTCACAAATATTGAAAGTTTTAGAGGAAAATCTTTGCCACAAGTGTATAACTTATCCTTCCGAAGAAGAACGTAGACTTACAATCCCAGACTTATTCAATCTAATTATGAATAAAAATTTGTCGGGAGTTTTTTTTTTACTTTTACGTTAAGGGGGAATTTTTCGAAGTATCATTTTCAATGAAATTACTTAAAAAATTTATTTTTCAGGGGTGTTATTCATGATTGCAAATATGTAAAATAAAAAAAAAAAATATTCATGATTACTGGTGATTATTTCCTTTGCTTAGCTCTACTAGTAAATAAATACAGTTCTTGAATAACACAGTAAAAAATAGTAAAAAAAATTTTTTTTAGTGGACACCCTAAAATAATTTTATTTGCTTGACCATTCATTTATATATATAATGTATATGTATGTATGTGTAACGAAATGAATACACAACGCACTCGTAATACTTACGTTTAAATGCCAGCATACAGCGCAGGCTAAAACTGTAAGCACTTATTAAAAACATGAATACATATGCAAAATAATAAAATAAGAAGAGTTGTTCTTCATTACACATCCGAAACAAAATTGATAAAGCATAACCTGCCATTCGGAATATTTTTTTAATTTTGGTACCCTGCATTGATATATCTTTTGCTGTAGCTAAAAATTTTTACTTCTCGAAATTTTTTTCCCGTTATGTTATTGTAAGCATACCTTCTGCAAACGTCAATAAAAAAATTTACCACAATAATTTTCGAGGAAAATACCATTTTTGGCCAACTATGTTTTGAAGGTTATTATTACACCCAACTCTAAACGGCCGTGTTGAAAAAAAATATACTAAAAATTTTTGGCAAGTTGCGCATTTAGTCCCAATTCCAAAATGGTATAAAAGTTAGTTGATTGGTTTTTTGAAATTTTAAAATATTAGGTTTTTGTTGTAAAAATTTAAGAATATGCCCACTACAGTGAAGAGAAGCCTAATTCAACTTGTTATAGATTTTGTTTTTCTAAAACTTTGCTACACACTGTACACAATCGTATTAGGAGGTTTGTTTTTTATTAAAAGAAATTGTTTTTATTTATTTACGTATGTTCTCGTATCTAAAATTATAACATGTGAACAATTATAACATGGGAAGAGAAAATTAATATACAAATATTGTCAAGTAAATTCTGCCATACTAGTATGCAACTGAATGTGTAGCCAGTAGCAAGCAGCATTATGACTCATTCCAATAAAATGCTAAAAAAAATATTTAATATAAAATGCATTCACCATAAAAATATATGCAATTTAAAATAATTTAATTAATAATATACAAATTAATTCATTTAAGATAACATAAAGCACACAAGGTCTGCGAAAGAATTAAAAACTCAAATATATTGCCTTCAGAGAGTTTCAATGAATATGTAAACTGCGGGAGCTATTGAGATGTTTTAAAAAATGTTGAAACCTTAAAAATGTTCACCAATTTTTAAAATCTGTTTCAAAGCCAATAATCCATATTGTATTTTTAAGCTGTTACACCGAACTTTTCTCAAAAAGGAAAACTCTTAATGACATGCAGAAATTTTGCGTCCTGTTTTTGTGTCGATGAGACGCATTCTTATTGCAGTTGAATACCAGATGTAAAATAATTTTGGTTTTTACGAAAAGTTCTGCAATGGCTCTCTGCTTTTCTTTATTTATTTAAAAAAAATACTGGTACAACCCAGCCTTACTTGATGATTGTTTGGCTATTCATGATGAATTGCCAAACCAAACTGAAAATAAATCACTTGACAGCTGTTGAATCGGTCGCCATCTTGAACAGTAATGCCAGCTTAAAGTTCTATACGTCTATAAAAAAACACCCTTTATTAAGTTAATTTTGATATTTTTTGAAGCAGCACATGTGTTAACTTCGCTTTAATATGCGTAGGAGTAACATGGAAAATTAAAAAAATTTTAATTAGTTTGGACAAATACGTGTATTTTTAATTTTAAAAGTATTAACAAATGTTCTAGTTTTTAAAAAATTTTAGCTTTGAGCTTTAATTAAAATCCTAAGTTGATTTTTCATGGCGACCCTTTTGCTTATATTATACATACGTATATGCGGTATGACAGCTTATTATTTTCACAATAACTAAAAGGTGATTTTATAAGAACTATCGGAAATTTAAAAAAAAAAAAAAACATAAAATTCAGAAAAATGCATGAAATATTTATTTGGATCGATAGTTGGGTCGATATAATTTAATGTTTGAAGATTATTTCATGCAAATGTTGGCCGCGGCTGCGCCTCAAATGGTCCATCCGTTTAGTCCAATTTTGGCATACTCTTTCCAACATTTCGGCCGGTATCTCACGAATAATGTTGGCAATGTTGGCTTCCAGTGCGTCAATCGAAGCGGGCTTGTCCCTATAGACATTAGCCTTAACATAGCCCCACAAAAAATAGTCTAGAGGCGTTAAATCGCACGATCTGGGCGGCCAATTGACTGGTCCCAATCGTGAAATAAACTGTTCACCGAACTCGCCTCTCAATTGGTCCATTGTTTCGCGTGCTGTGTGGCATGTGGCACCGTCTTGTTGAAACCACATGTCATGCAAGTCAAGCTCTTCCATTTTGGGCAAAAAAAAGTTTGTTATCATCGCACGGTAGCGCTCACCATTCACAGTAACGTTGTGATTCGCATCATCTTTGAAGAAATACGGCCCAATGATGCCGCCAGCCCATAATCCGCACCAAACGGTTGTTTTTTGTGGATGCATTGGTAGCTCTTGCAATGCTTCTGGCTGCTCTTCACTCCAAATACGGCAGTTTTGCTTCTTCACGTATCCATTCAACCAGAAATGAGCCTCGTCGCTGAACACAATTCTTCGATAAAAAAGTGGATCTTCATCTAACTTTTCAAGAGCCCATTCACCAAAAATTTGGCGTTGTGGTAGGTCGTTTGGCTTCAATTCTTGCACCAGTTGTATCTTATAAGGCTTCACCCCAAATCCTTCCGCAAAATTTTCCACGTAGTGGAGTAACAGAGGCCCAATTGCTGCGAACGGCGCCGAATCGATAATTCACGGTCATCACCAACACTGGCCGATACGGCTGCGATATTTTCTTCAGTTCGCACTCTACGTAAGCGTGTTGGTGGTTTAATGTCCAACAATGTAAATTTGGTGCGAAATTTTGTTACAATAGCCCAAATAGAAGCCTCAGTAGGTCGATTAAACTGACCATAAAATGGAAGAAGCGCGCGATGAACTTTCTTAACAGAGCACGCATTTTGGTAATAAAATTCAATAATTTGCAAGCGTTGTTCGTTTGTAAGACGATTCATGATTAAATTATAGACCAAACTGAAGATGTTTGACAGTGACACAAGATACAAAACGTGCGTGAGCTGTCAAAACTAGTGTTGCCAAAAAGATAATAGCAAAAAAATCACTCTTTAATTAAACGGTGGATACACACATGAAATTGCGTATTTGTGTGCGTATCCAAAATATCAAACTGGTTTCAATTTTCGTCAAATTCACACACAACGTATACATGTGAGTACCATTAAAAAAAACGAACGCAAATTCATGATTGATGCTGAAATTTTATGTATGTATCAGCCACTTTACATAACTCTTAAAAAATACTTATTTCGGGGTTTTCTCCGACGCAAGAACAAAAACATCACATTATGCCGTCAAACTATGTTCTGCACGTGTGCTTATTTCGCTGTTGAACAAAATTCTTAGAATTTTCCTAATCGTTTTTTGACCACAAAATTAAGAAGCATTCGTGTAAAAAAATAGTATAAAATCTAATTCAAGTCTTATCATGCAGGGAGAAGTCGTGTTACTTTTGTGAGGAGACCGTCATGCCAAACTTTATCAAATGCTTGGGAGACATCAATGAACAATGCTGAACAAAACAGATTTTTCTCGAAGGACGACCTGATAGCAGTGACGATTCTGTGAACCTGCTCTGTAGTTCCATGGCCAGCCCGGAAGCCGAACTGGTGTTCTGGAATAATATTTCACTCTGCTAGATGCGGCGTTATTTTCTGGAGGAGGACCTTTTCGAACAGCTTTGATAGTACAGCTGATAGGTCTATATGACCTAATTTGAGTAGCGTCTCTACCCGGTTTTTGGATCATGACAATTTCTGAAATCGTCCAAGAGCACGGGAAAACCCCCACTCTTAAGATGGCTTTGAAAATGAACAATATAATTCTCACAGCGCAATCTGGCAAGTTCATCAGCATTGAACTAGTAATACGATCAGCGCCGGGCAATTTTTTCGCATCAAGGTTTTTGATTGCCCTTTTAATTGAAGGCAACCGCATCCTTATATGATTTTCAATGGAATCGGTGATGTATGGAAGATTAATATCACTATTTATGTCATGTGGTGTGAAAGCGTTTTCCAGATGGCTAGCGTTAATTCTTCATGATTTTTTTTGCTTGGTAACAAACAAAAAATAATCTCTAATAGAATTAATAAGAGCAACCAGTTGAATTTTTACACACACGTGTATTTAAATTCAGAGACAAGGTCATTGTCTACTTAAAGCAACGAATCAGCATAATTATTGCCACACTTTTATTAAGTTAAAATAAACTTGATTCAACGACCAGACAGCATGAAATTCGATATTTATATTATTGTGAGTTAACGGTTTTCGGCAAACATAAGCATTTGCTAATTTTTTTATATTTTTGTTTATTCTACGCATTTGCTAATTTTTTATATTTTTATATTTTTGTTTATTCTTCTTATTTTCATATTTTGTTTGTAAATTATTTTTCATATAAATTAGTCTATATTTTAATAAATAAAGACAGTCAGTCAGTAAAAGTGAAGAACTAGTGAGTCTCTCTTCCCTTTTTTTTTAATCTTCCTTTTTTTTATTAGCAATTATCTTGGTGCACTACCAAGATAATTTCACCATATCTAAACCCAAAACTAGCTGGCTATGACTCTGAAAGATATATTTACCTTGAACAGCAGGTTCAGTCTGCATTGATCCACCTCACTACTGCAAACAGCATAAACATGATTGCTGAGTGCCTCCCAATTCCACCCACAAGCACCATGGCTAAATCATCTATATTACCATTACCAACAATTGCCATCATTAAATTTGATGGTGATTACACAAAGTGGCCATCATTTTCCGATCTCTTTAAACGCATAATACATGAGCAACAGATGTGGGATGTTCATAAACTATTTCATCTTAAGACCAATGTCGTAGGAGAAGCGGCAAATCTTATGAACCATCTTGCAGTAATCGAGAAAAACTACCAATCTGCCTGGAAATTGTTGGAAGATCGCTACAACAACAAAAGAGTAATAGTAGCAACAATTATCCAGCGACTACTCGATCAACCATCAGGTGCTTACACTGAGTGCTATCAAACGACTACATGCCACAACAAAGGAGTGCTTGGCATCCCTCTCTAAGATGGGACTTACGACTACGTCGTGGGACCCACTGCTAATACACCTCCTTGTTAAAAAGGTAGACAAAACAGTTCATACTCAATATGAACAGTTAATTTCCAACCCGAAGGAACTATAAACACTAAAAAATTTCCTGTGCTTTCTCGAAAAGTACTTCCAGACACTGGAGGCTTTGGGACACAAGGAGAAAACTTCGTTTGTTAATCACAAAACGTGTGCATAAGCTGCAAGCAGGATTTTTATCCCTTATATAGGTGCAAAGAATTCTTGCAGTTAAGCTCTGAAAGGCGGCTTAACCTTGTTCAGAAAAATAACTTATCCGTAAACTGCTTTAATCATAAGCATAAAACTCAGCAGCGTACAGTTTACGGCCGTTGCCAAAAATGTAAGAAAAAGCACCACACCTTGGTACATCTGGAACCTACCTCTCAAGGAAATATAACATACTCAAAAGGATCTAACGCCGCTATTAAATCAACTCCTTCATCAAAAGAAGAGCTTGGATCCCCAGCACAGTCCATAATTCATCAATCCAACGATCATGCCACATCCCTAGTTGCTACCCCAAAGGAAAACGCCAAAACTGTGGCAAAAAGTTCTGTAAAGTACCGACCATATGTTCTGTTGGGAGCAGTATTAGTAAAGGTGAATGCAAGCGGTCTTGAACTGGAATGTAAGGCAATCCTCGATTCAGGGTCACAAGTCAACCTCATTACAGAACGAGTAGTTAAACAACTTGAGATCTCAGCAAAATCATCAGCCATTTTAATCAATGGTATTGGAAGAAATAGGAGCAAAGCTCATCATCGCGTGAATATTACACTTCAGTCTCGCATCAACAACTTTTCAACAGGCTTGGAGGCGTTTGTATTGCCACAAATAATTACTCCTCATCCATCTCAACTTCTTCACATCGATAAGTGGTCGATCCCTAATAACGTCAACCGCCCGGACTAGATCGAAGAGCGGAATATTATCATCAGTTGCTTAGTATTGGCCAAATCAAACTAGCAAATGATCTTCCAGTGTAATAAAACACCACCCTTGGCTGGATAGTCTCGGGGAAGGTATCAAGTGAGCAGCTGTCAGCTGCATAATGCGGCATCTGTACGGAAAACGACAGAATGACTAATGCTATTGAACGATTTTGGGAACTCGAGGAAATCAAAAGTATACACCAACAACTATCACCCTATGACGCGCAATGTGAAGCACATTTTAATCAACATACCAAACGCAACGAAGATGGTCGTTTCACCGTTCGCCTTCCGTTTTTTAGTGAGCCATCTACATTAGGAGACTCACATGGAATTGTATTTCACCGCTTCCTTTCATTAGAACGCCGGTTAGCAAAAGACCCATCGATAAAAGAGCAATATCACCAGTTTATGGATGAATATGAAACCTTGGGTCATATGACGAAAATCAACATATATGAAGTCAAAGGGTCGAAGTACTTTATTCTCCACAATCATGTGTTACGACCAGAAAACACCACCACAAAACTGCGGGTCGTATTCGACGAGTCAGCCAAATAATCCTGTGGTGAAAAAATACCACTGAACCCATCAGTTATTTCTCCCTAAACACAGTCACGTACGGCACCAGGCCAGCACCATATCTAGCCATAAGGTGCTTAAAAGAAATAAGCCATGATATCAAGACACGGTTCCCGCTAGCTGCCACATTCTTGGATAAAAATTTCTATGTTGATGATGGATTGGGTAGAGCAGATAGCTTAACCACCACAATAGAAACTCAACGTCAGTTGCAACATGTAATGTCCATGTATGGATTCAAGTTACGAAAGTGGTGCGCTAATCACCCTCAACTGCTTTGTACTATCCCAGATCAAGATAATGAAGTCAGCCTAGATTTTGTCGCAGATGAAACAAACTACACAAAAACGTTAGGATTGGCTTGGTTGCCCAAAGGTGATCAAATAAAAATTAAGGTCATTATCCAACCTTTCAAGGCTGTGACCAAAAGGACCGTAACATCAGATTTGGCACGCATTTTTGACCCACTCGGTTTGCTTTCGCCAGTGGTCGTAAGGGCGAAAATGTTCATCCAGGAGTTGTGGACCTTGAATCTTTCCTGGGATGAAGCAGTGCCCTCAGAATTGGACACTCGCTGGCGGACATTTCGTAATAATCTTAGTGAGCTAGAGACTTTTCAAATTCATCGACATGTTTACAAGGGTGAAGTCGCTCACAGCACACAATTACATGTCTTTTCCGATGCTTCAGAGAAGGCATATGGGGCAGCCATATATATGAGAGCATTGTTACCCAATAAAACAATCAACGTGTACTTATTGTGTGCTAAATCTCGGATAGCGCCACTCAAGCAGCAAACGCTACCTAGGTTGGAATTATGTGCCGTTCAGTTGGGGGCTAGCTTAGCTGCAAAAGTAAAGAACGAGTTAGGCATGAATACCACCCCAACGTTCTACTGGTCTGTTTCAAGTATAGTATTGATATGGATAAACTCAAGATCATCATCATTTCATACATTCGTGGCAAATCGAATAGCCTCAATTCATGAGACCACTACACCTGAGCAGTGGCGACACGTGAATTCACAAGACAACCCAGCAGACATCATTTCTAGAGGATGAGACCCACAAAAATTAAAGCAAATACCCAACTGGATGTATGGGCCATTATTCCTCCACGGAAACGAATCACATTGGCCACCTATTTTGGTCTTAAAAGCTGACGAGACAATCCCCGAACGGAAGCAAACACCCCACAACTTACTTTTGTCAATCAGAACTGAAAACCCGTTGCACATTATAAATCACAGGAATTCATTCACAACGCTGCAACGAGTTATTGGATATATTTATAGATTCATAAAGAATGCCAAAATTATTAAGGCAGAGCGACAAACACAACGAGCTCTCACGCCTATTGACCTCCACGACGCACGGCTTATCATTGTGAGAATTACTCAACAATGTACATTTAAAGAAGACATCCAACAGTTACGGAAGCATAAGGAGGTCAAGGGATCAAGTTCGATTAAAAGCCTAACATCATTTCTAGATGAAAATGACATTCTAAGAGTCGGTGGCAGACTAGAAGCCTCTACGTTGTCTTTTGATGCAAAACATCCGATGCTTCTGCCATATGAAGATACAATCGTCAGAATACTCTTTGATTCCATACACAAGGAAAACAAACATTGCGGAGCGCAAGCACTCCTAGCAATCGTGAGACAACTTTATTAAATTCACAAATTTTAAAGTAGGTATAGCCCTACTTTAAAGCTATATTAAGCTCTGACAACTGATTGTTTGTTTTTGTTTTTTTATTACATTGTGTTAAAACAAAATATATGTTAATATAACTTTTTTATTTATTTGATAATTTGTTCGACCTTTTTATTTTCTATGATTTTTAATAAAATTTTTTTAAATATAGGCTCTAGGTCTCTCTAGAGCTCTCTCTGGACCTAGAGCCTATATAAAAAAAAATTAATTATTTAAAAATAACTTTTTTATTTTACTGGAAAAAAAAGTATTAATTAATTAAAAAAATGGAATCACACCTTTTTCTTTTAATATTTTCCATTTTTATTACAATTTTTTTTTGGTAAAACTAACACAAGTTCACCAATTTTAAATTTTAATTTTCAGACGTGTATAAAATCAAAACAAATAAAAAAGTAATGGGTAATCATTTCTCTTTTTATTCGTTGTGAAGAGATTACAGAAATTATCTATATAATTTTGTTACTTTTATAATTTTTTTAAAGATAAACTAGTAAACATGTTGTAATATACACTGTTCTTTAAATTAAATAAACTTTTTGTGGCTTAATAAAAAAAAATGTTCGACTGAAATATATATTTGCGAATACCGAATAATTTAGCAATCTTTTATTCACAACAATAATACACAAAATGGCAAATCAAAACAATAGTATTGCCAGAATCGAATTTTAAAATTTGCTAAAGGGCATATTAGTTAATAAACCTTCCTTGAATATAAAAATGTTAATATATGATTATTAGCTTAAAGCCTTTATTATCTAAAGTAGATATCACATACAAACTAATTTTCTTCTTTTACCAATTTGGCGCAATCGTCCTTTTAAAATAACATAAAAAATGAGAACAAAAAGTGCCGTTATGTACGCATATTTTTGTGCATTTCTATGAATTTTTTTATATTATTATTGTTTATGCTTTGTTTTGTAACTTCGCAGCTCGAAAGCATCAGTTGATGAAAGCTGTTTTACGTGTATTAATTATTTATTGAGTGCTTTAGAAACGTGATCTTTTTAAATAGTGCGCAATGGAAAAAAATGCAAGCAAATTATTTACATACATCTAGTTTAATTTTTATTTTTGCTGAATCCGGTGTCTTTTTTTCTTAAAACTTAGGTTTTAAGAAATAAAAATGGTTATTCAGGTTTCGAAATAAAAATTTAAGTTTTAGAAAAAAAAAAATTTTGCGGTGCTATCTAGGATAAATTGATCACTGCCAAAGTATTTACTACACACACACATACACACACGCAAACATAATTTTTTTTCTTTTATTTAATTTTTTTTTTCGTGATTATTAATACAAATTGCTAAAATAAACACGAAATCCTTTATATGTACAGTTACTCTCAGAAATAGGTATTTTACTTTTTATAGATAAATAATATGGAAGGTATTAGATATATAAATTTTTTTCTTGTTGTATTAAATCATAGTCTGTCTGATGATGCTAGTTATGGCAAACATTAATTAAAAAGTAGTATCGAAGTTTTGCCAAATAAGAAATAAATGAAATTTTGCTGAACTAACAAAAATGATTAAAGTTACTAAAAATAGGGCAATGACCAGATAAAAGTTATGGTAAACAATAATTTAAAGAAATTAAAGTAATATCACAAATAAAACAGGGAATTAATAAGCTTTTGCTGAATTAAATAAAATCATTAAAATTACTGAAAATAGGGCGCTGACCAGACAAATTGCAACTTGTTGAATTTTGTTAACACGAACAATTGCAACATTAATTTTCCAAATTATTTTATTTGCAAATTTTGAGATTGCAAAATTTGTATCACGCCACATAATAAGTTATAAATAAGAATTGCTTGTAAAAAATTATAGAGTTACGTTTTGACTTTCAATAAACGCGGCCGTAAGGCGCAACGAAAAAATTAATTTTTTTTATTTTCCGCAAAAGGAAAATATTAAGTTGCTTGCAAAAAAAGAAAAACAACAACAACTTCCAATTCGTTATAGTTTTTTATGGCTTTTTATTTATCTACTGCGTAATTTCAACGTCACAAAAGTATTTTGCTTTTTGAAGACTACCGGTAATTTTTTTTTAATTAGTGTTTTTTTTTTCTCTTGAAATATCACTTATTTAATACTAAATGTTTTTGTCCGGCCTCACCCGGCCCGGTCGGTGTCCTTAGAAAGCGTTTGTGTCAATTTTTAGCGACATCCCTTTACAAACAGAATTTTAAGTGTTAAAAAAATCAACCAAATAAATACAGTCATTAACTACTTTATAAAGTGGCTCATGTTTTTGCTAGCATTATTTTCAAAAACGCCAACCAAAGTGACAAATAAAATATTTAAAACCATAATTTTAGGCTTACATTAAGTACGGGCTAGTCTATTATATATATCAGAGGCAATAAAAGTATTTATTTTGATATACATCAATATGTTACTAAGATATATGTATTAGAAATAAATTATCAATTTCTATTGTAATTATGGTTCACTATTTTGACGATAATTGCTTCCACATAAGAGATAGACATATGCTTTCGCGGACTTTTTTGTAGGACTATTTATGATAAACCTATCGTTCATACATTATATATGTGTAACTTTAATGATATTTGCGGCGCACGCCATAAATGTCGCCCATTTTTGGATTTTTTCCTACTTACTTGACACCTATCGTTATATTTTGGACAATTTACACAATATCCTTATAAATTATAGCCTATGCGTTATTCTGATTTATAAGCTAATTATTGTAAAGTTTCATTAAAATCCATTCAGTAGTTTTTGCGTGAAAGAGGAACAAACATCCACTCATTCACATGCATGCATCTCGCCCTTTAATACCATGTTGTAATCAAATATTTCTCTCTTGATAGTCCACTGTCTAGGATGACCGTACTGCATCTTTTAAAAGTTGGAAAATATACAGGTGCTCTATGGTTCCCTATTTTGGCAATGACGACATGAATCATCAATTTAATTTAATTTATGTCTCAATTGAGTCCAAAATGTTCTGTAAATAGTTCAGTAGAGCTTAGAATAGCCATAGGCATTCCAATAGTCTTGTAGGTTTTGTTTTTCTCCTTCGCATAATAAATGCGATTGATTTGTATTTGTATTGATTTGTCCTAAAGAAGAATTCTAGGCAAATAAAGTGGTATCCGCACCAATTTTAATTCAGGGTCACATTCCCAAATAGAGTTAATTGGGAACAGAACAGACCAAAACTCGGTGTCGGATCACATGTATGGTACACAGGTGGCTCGAAAACGGTTGAAGGTGTTGGAGCAGGGATATTTGATTTAAACCACAGAAGAAGCTTATTTGTTAGTATGGGTAAAGAGAACTCAGTTTTTTAGCCCAAAATACATGCCATAGAGCTCTGCCTAAGAGAGGATTTAGCAAGAGACCCAAATAACAGTCACATTCGCACAGTATAGCGGCATTACTGGCACTCAGTGCCTTTGAAATAAGATCAAAACTGGTCTGGGATTGAATGAAACTTCCAAAAAGACTAGCATCTAATAACAGGGTTCACTTGGTATGGGTGCCAGGTCATACTGTATATGTAGGCAATGAGAAGGCAGACGAACTCGACAGAAAAGGAGCGGCTAATGGATTTATTGGCCCAGAACCATTCTGCGGGCTTCTTGGAGCTCTACTAAACTCATTTTAAGGCAGTGGCTGGAAAGAGAATCGCAACAATATTGGCTGGAAACAGCAGGTATCAGGGTAGCGAAAACATTCATGCCATTCCGATCTCGGAAGAGAACAAAGAAATTACTTGGCTTGACCCGGTCAGAAACTCGCATTGTCACGGGATTCCTGACTGGACATTGCAGAGTATTAAGACACTTGGCGAATATGAGGATCAGTCAAAATGACCTCTGCAGGTTGTGTAACGAAGATGATGTTTCACTTTTTCGTTACTTAGGATAACATTACCTACAACCGTCGTACATCGCGGAAAAATCACCCAAAGAAGTTTCTGAATTCTTAATGAATACTAGACTCTGGGAGGATTTGTAACTTGAGAGTAGTGTCACAATAGGTCTGTTTTGGCTGCAGTGACCAGGTGAATTGTTCCCGCTCTTCATTCTAATTCTAAGTATGCCAATTTGTTGGAAGTTCCTGTCATTAATTTACTATTGAAATTCAGTATAATCGGTTCATAAATGACTGAGATATGAGCTCTGAAGTGCAACTATCTTTTTTTACCATTTTTTTAAACTTTTTTTTTGCGTAATTTGTCTAAAGTACAAAAAACTTTATATGAAGTTTTATTACAAATAATAGTCGTAATGTCTGTGGAAAAAAAAATTGAGCAATAGGTCCACAAATGGCCGAGGAATATAAAAAATACAACCAAAATATTAGATTTTCATTAATTTTTGCCTAACTAAGGAGCAGCCCTCAGGTCTTCAACGATACCAGCTCTAGTTCAATCGACAAGCTGACGGAGACAATGAACAATTTCATGACCAACATGAACAGTTTTATGAATAATATGCAGGGTATGTTTCAGGAGATGATGCGGAATCAGAACATGATCCTGCAGACTCTTCTTAGACAAAAATAGAATGACCCAGTTGCGTATTTGCTACTGGAATGCGAACGGGTTATCCCAACATAAGTTCGAGGTAGAATATTTCCTACACAGGCAGGAAATAGACATCCTTTTGGTTTCCGAAACACATTTAACTGTAAAGAATTGCTTTAAAATTAACGTGTTCATTACTTATGACACTAAACATCCAAGTGGAAAGGCATGTGGTGGCACGGCCGTCATTGCGCTTAAAAACGTGAGGCACTTTGTTATGCCAGAATTTGGGAAGATTTATATTCAGGCAACCTCTATAAGTCTTACTGATTTTCATACCACAATTTCATGTGTATATTGTCCTCCAAGACACATAATTGATAGCGATAATTTCAAAAGTTTTTTTGGCAACATTTGCACACAAGTTCCTAGCGGCAGGTGACTAAACCTCTAACCATACCCACTGGGGTTCTAGACTTATTAGCCCAAGAGGTAGGCAGCTGTACAATGCTATTGCTCAAAATAGCCTAGACGTCGTATCAGGCGGTGAGCCCTCCGCATGACATAAATAGTGATATTAATCTTCCTTACATCAGCGATTCCATTGAAAATGATATAAGGATATGTTTGCCCTCAATTAAAATGGCAATCAAAAACTTTGATGCGAAAAAATCGCCCGGTGCTGATCGTATTACTAGTTCAATGCTGATGAACTTACCAGATTGCGCTGTGTGTGAGAATTATATTATTCATTTTTAACGCCATCTTAAGAGGGGGGGGGGGGGGTTTCCCGTCCTCTTGGAAGATTTCAGAAATTGTCATGATCCAAAAACCGGGTAAAGACGCTACTCAAATTAGGTCATAGAGACCTATCAGCTGTACTATCAAAGCTGTTCGAAAAGGTCCTCCTCCAGAAAATAACGCCGCATCTAGCAGAGTGAAATATTATTCCAGAACACAAGTTCGGCTTCCGGGCTGGCCATGGAACTACAGAGCAGGTTCACAGAATCGGACGGTCTCCTCACAAAAGTAACATGACTTCTCCCTGCAAACACCCACAAGCTGATTAAAAGTTACTTGACTGACAGAACATTTAAGGTACGGTCAAAAAATGTTATTTCGCCAGTTAAGAATATTTTTGCAGGCGTTCCCCAATGACGTATACTTGGCCCGCTATTATACATCAACTATACATATCACGTCAACGTTTGCAGATGACACGGCATTTTTAAGTGTGAACAAAGATCCTAAAATTGCATCTGAGCACTTACAAGCTCATATAAACGAGCTGGAAGGTTGGCTAAATAAATGGAAAATCAAAGTAAATCCATCAAAATCTGCCCATGTGACTTTCACACTAAGAAAGGCAAATTGTCCGCAAATTGTGCCGGTGGAAACCCAAACTAAATATCTAGGAATCCATCTAGACAGACGCCTAACATGGTCACGTCACATTGAGGCCAAAATCTCAGCTATGAAACTAAAAACAGCTCGACTAATGTGGCTAATTGGTCCATTTTCATCTCTGTCTTTGGAATATAAAGTTCTGTTATATAGCCATTATTAAACCAATCTGGACATATGGAATTAGCTTTGGGGAACTGCGTGTGCATCTAACATCCAAAAGTTACAAAGAAGACAGTCGAATATTTTACGAACAATAGTCTGCGCCCCCTGGTATATCCACAGAGATCGAGAAATTCCAACGGTTCGGAAATTGAAAAATATTGTACTAAGTACGTTCACAAACTGGCGACTATGTAATTGTGGGGCTATGTAAAGTCATTGGTCTATGCGGATAAGCCACAAACGCTTGACCATTTGGAAGACAACATTCGCCGTGTTATTGCCACAAGATTATCTTTCGGATAAATGAAATTCATGTCAATCGAATAATCCATCGTTGTTTTATTGCAATTTAAAGTTCTACAAGGTGGCGCAAAAATAACCTTCCGATGTTTTTTGGCTGTAATTTAAAAAAAAAAAAATTAAAAACTTTGATTCTTCTTGTGGATTATTTTTATTTGGTCTTTTAATTTTTTTACATCAAGTCGAGAATATGATGTCATGTAAATGGCCGCCGCCACAGTTGATTGTCATTTGAGCCCTTTTTATGGCATTTTCCATCACTTTGGCCAAAACTTCCGGCGATAGGTCCTCACATTCTTGACGGATATTGTTTCTAACAGCTGCAAGAGTCTGAGGCTTGTTGACATAAACCCGCGACTTCAAAAAGCCCCACAAAAAGAAGTCTGAAGTGGTCAAATCAGGCGATCTTGCTGGCCAGTGCAAATCGCCAAAACGGGAGATTAGGCGCCCGGGAAATGCATCCTTCAGCATATCGGTTGTGGCACGTGTAGTGTGTGCCGTTGCACCACATGTTTTCCAATCCCAATTCATCAAGTTGCGGCAAAGAGAACTCGTTGATCATTGCTCTGTAGCGCTCACCATTCACAGTAACCGTTTGGCCCGCGACGTCTTCGAAGAAAAAAGGTCCGATGACTCCTACAGCGAAAACAGCACACCATACAGTCACTTTGAGCGGGTGTAATGGCTCTTCGTGCGTTACACGCAGATTTTCAGTACCCCAGAAGCGTGAATTTTGCTTATTTACGTACCCACTAAGATGGAAATGGGCCTCATCACTCATGATTATTTTTGATGAAAAATCATCTTCCTCTTGGTGGTGATTAAGGATGGCTTGAGCGTATGTTAGACGCGATTAGCGGTCAGCAGCTAACAGCTGATGCACCGTCTGGACTTTGTACGGAAACATCTTCAAATCTTGTACCAAAATTCGCTGTAAAGACCGTCGACTGATACCCATTTGCGTGGCACGTCGTCTGGTCGATGTCGACGGCGCTTCCATGACATCCTCGGCTACAGCAGCAATATTCTCTGCAGAACGGCTACTCCGGGGTCTGCCACGCCTGGCAGCATCTCGTGTTGTGCCAGTCTCTTCGAGGCGAGCGGCTAAACTTCGCAGTGGTTCACCAGTAGGCGTTGGACGGCCAGGAAATCTGCGACGAAATTCACGTTGTGCCAAAGTCACCGACCGATTATTGGTCAAATAAATAGTCACCAATATTCCGCTTTCTGGAGCAGTGTAGCGTAACATTGTTTATTAACGTGTATTTCGCATGTGTTTACTACACAAATGACAAAACAGAACTGACATTAGGGGCCAATCGCAAAATTTATAGCATTTTCTGATAGGAGGATTACTTTTGCGCCACCTTGTATAGGTCTATAAAAAACACCCTTTATAATATTGTTCAAAATTTTTGAGATAATACCAGAATATGTATATCAAATAAAAGCTTATTAAAAATACTATCAAGTATTATACAATTTACTAACAAAATTTACCTATTTGGTATATTTAATAGGGAATAAAATTCAATTCAATAGAGAATAAAATCCTTAAGTTGGCCAAAGATCGACTATATAAAAAAAATTTTCGAAATAATAATGGCTGTATCCTACTGTAAACTGCTATGTATATTTGCGAATGAAGCATTTTATAAAACCAGTTTTCTTCAAATTTGACGATACTATTTATTTTATATAAAAACTTACCACTTATTTAAAATTCAACTGGTACTTTTGTATAATGAATGTTAGCATGTCGTGTACTAGAAAACTAGATACACACATGAGCTTTGCAGTTGCTCACCAGTAAAAGCGCACATTTACTACATGCCGTGTACTAATAATAAATACGCAGCGGTTGACATGTTTACATATGCAAATGCGTCTGCCTTGGCTACATGCGCTACACTTCGATTTTTTACATGCATGAAAACAAAATGATAAATTTATCGTGACGTCAGAGCTACATGCATATATGGCTTTTTAGATTCCGTGTACTGCGGGCTTAAGAAACATATAAAACATACATGCAAAATAAATATAATATAATATAATTTTACAAAAATATTTCTAGCCAAAATATTTAATTAAATATTTAGTATCAATAAAAAACTTAAAATTAACGCCAAATATAAAAAATTATCTTTCACAAAGATGTCTGTATTCGTAATTCTATTACACTCAATCCCAGCCAGCATTTTTAATCAAATTCGAGTCTTTTTCGACTCTTCTGCGCGATTAAAAAACCAGAATATGCGCTCATTTTCTGATCACAAAAGATACTTTTGTCGGGAGACCTACCCGTGACTCTTTGGTGAGTAATTTATGACTATTTTTTGTTAGTTCAGAATCATTTTCGATTGATTTATCAGCCATATTTCACATCATTTGAGTTATGGTATTAACCTAAGTGCCTTAAAAAAAAGACATTTCTTTTTGGTTACTAAATTATAACTAACTTTATTTTTCCTTCGATTTTATAAAGAAACTTATTAAATAAATACAGAAGTTTTTATTCTATTGTTTTGTTTTCAAATTCAAATAAGTTCTTATTCTATGGTTTTGTTTTGCAATTGTAAATAATTGTTTTACAATTTAATGCAGTTTAATTTTTATTAATTACCATTTTCTGTTGTTATTATAGTTGTGTTTTTGTTGATAAATCCATAACTTTTGTGAGTCTTTTTCAAGTCATTTATGAATCATATTTTTAATTGCACACAAGTATTTTTTGAGTCATTTATCAGTCGTTTTCGTGTTGTTTCGGAGTCTTTTTTAGTTATTTATCAGTCGCATTTCTATTCATTCGAGAGTCGTTTTTGCTTCATTTCTTTAATAAAAAAAGATAAAATTCATATTTATATAAGTGGATCAAATTTTATTTAAAATAAAGAATAAATTCATTAAAAATTTGTGTAAAATTGTATTTTGATATAAATTTGTTTTTAATATTTAAAAAAATATATAATATATTTAACAAGAGTTTTAATTAAATAAGTAAAGTTTGTACATAAAAATTTTTCATCTCTACGAAAAGCACAAAAAAATAATTCCATTAAAATAAACAAAATTTTATTATTAAAAAATAATAATTGAAAATCTAATTAAATATTCTTTTTTTAACAACTCTTATCTTTAGCATGCATAAAATATTTTTGTAGAATAACATTCATTTCTTTGTTGGTGCTTTTGTATTTAAGATGCAAAATATCTGAAACAAAAAATATTAAAAGATTTTTTTATTTTTAATAACTGAAATATGTCATACTAGCATTTAACTCGCTACTTCGTCAGCGAAGTACCATACTGGCGCTATTATAATTTCTTATTTCTTTGTAGACTATATAATCTCAGTTCTAAATTTTTTAATACAAATTACATTAAGGGGTATCATTAAAATATAGAAAAAGGGCTCTTTTATCAATTTATTGATTTTCATATTTACTGATCACCGTTGGAGCTCGGTTTGATAGTTATAAATTTGTTGATGTTAAAAGATTCAAAAAACACCATTATATTATATTAATAAAAAGTACAGTTTTCTTCTCTTAATTATTTCTCACCTTTTCCTGAACCGTTTAAGCTCAGTCTAATAGTTTTAGGTTCGTTAATATTAAAAAATCAAAAAGTAACCTTGAAATCAATAAAAAGTACTGTTTTGCCTGTTAATAATTTTTTACTTTGCTTAAGAGCGTTAGATCATGAAAAACTGAAAAAGTACTAATAAAAACAATAAAAGTAAAATTTTTTTCCATTCATGGTTTTTCACCTTACTTCAGGCCATTTAAGCCAAATCTCGTACTTTTACATTCCTTAATAATAAAATATTAAAAAGTAACAAAAAAATATAAAAAGTACCATATATCCTCTTAATGATTTTTCACTTTGCTTGGCACCATTTGAGCCCATTATCGTACTGCCATGTTTGTTTACCATTAATATGTATAAAAAGTACCATTTTGTCCCTTAATGATTTTTCAATTTGACGTGAACCGTTTGAGCCTAGTCTCGTAGTTCTAGGGCTGTTAATATTTACTAAAATATCAAAAAGTACCAATAAAGTCAATAAAAAGTACCATTTTGTTCACTGAATGATTTTTTATTTTGTTAAAGACCACTTAATTCTACTATGAAAACTCTAGGTTTGCACACAACATTAAAAATACCATTAAACTTGTTTAAATATAAAGTATAAATCTTTATTTTGGTACTATTTTTCTCCCTTAAAACAATTGTTTTAACATTGATTTTAATTTGGTGCTACAAATTAGTAATAAAATGTTTATATGCTGCATCAATTTACATTATAGTACATATTTAGAAATAGAAGTAAAAAGGAGCACATATTTTCCCCTTATTTGCTCGAATTTCAAAAAAGTGCCTGTATAAACTGGAGACCTTTTTAAGGAGATAAGAATACAATTTAGTTTTTGTTGCTGTGATTGTTATTTTTAAAAAGATAAATGGGCTGAAAAAAACGTACCAACGTTAGTTTTTACCCTTTTTATGCCACAAATGTACAAATATCGAAAAAGTACCAAATACCTATCCGCTTATTTTTTAGTAGAATATTTTGTAGTTTGAACTTTGGCTCTATCTGTAGTAGTACCATAGATAAAAGAATTTCGATTTTACCAGTTTTTATACTTTTTTACTCCCTTAAGATTCGAATTTATAAAAATCCCTTTTTATTCGTCGTATACATTGGGACATGTACGGACATTTCAAGTCCGTAGCTTTAGCCGTTTGGGCTGGGCGATGATGATAAATCAGTCAGTCAGTCAATAACGTTACTCTTTTATATGTATAGATGAACCTCCTTTTAATCGTCGTAATAAGAAAGCACTTTTCGGCGTTGGGTTTAGTGCTGGTCCCCTTCCAGCTAATTCATCGAAAAATAATTTTCGAACTACAGCTTTTATAAATTGTGCGGGTCCTTCGCCTCCGGTTTTTACAATATAAGTATGCTTTCTGTAAAATGTAAAGTCTACAAATAATTTTATTTTATTTAGTGAGTTAGTTAGCTTAATTGTTTTTGCTATATTTACAAATTGTTTGAGCTTTTCCTGACATTGTTTTGGCTGACATTTTTATTTTTCTTAATTATTTTATCGCAATAAAATTGTCTTACTTTTTAAATAAACTATTATAAATATAAATATTATTTTTACTTCACTTTTTTGAAATAATAATAAAACACAATTTTATTAGATGTTAAAGCCACGATACCGCTTTAATTAAACCAAAATGTAACTTCGAGACAGTAACTTAGCAAATAAATAAAAATTATACCGTTATTCTTAAGAAAAAGAGACATAAGCAGTTATAAGTCATCCATCTGCACAAAATATGATCATAAGCAAAAAAAAAATTATCACATTTCAAACGCATGCAAGATCTGTTTGTGACCAAGCACTATTTTCAATCTTCTACATGTGCAGAATACGATAAAAAAATAACGGTGAAATATTCACATTTTAAACTCATGAATGACCAATTTGCGATTGCCTTATACAATTTGTTATTGTATTTAAAAAAAAAACACTTATCGTATATCATAAGTGCGAACGATATTCGAGTGGTTTTTTAACCACTCATCCTCAAGAAAACTTACGCTGCTTACCCTCATGTGTGGTTTTCAACACATGGCATTTCTATGTACATATTTTCAGGTATTAGCATGGGTTTTTTCAGTTAAATTAATTTTTTATCAGCAATACTACATTTAGTAAGCCATTTTATTATATTTAACACTATCAGAGAATATCTGGAACCATCTATGAGTCATTCTAGATGAGATTCTAACGTAGAATAAACTTTTACTGTACATAATCGGTTAAGCGTTAAGAGTTACTTTTGCATTTAAACGGTTGTATAGAAAAAGATAATGTTTGCGATTAAAAGATATGTAGTTTTTCTACAGAACTACAATAGCCTCAGTCAGTTAAGCCTCCTAAATAGGTTGCACAGGCTTAAGAAAAAAAAAACAAAAGGGGACTCCCTTTTTTCTTCTGAAGTAGTCAGTTTGTGGGAGAAAGGAAAGCGAAACTGAAATAACAACAAGCTCAGATAATCCGAAACAAAATGCATCAGATAGATAGTCTGTTTTGGATGTGTACTACATTACCGTTGGATATGTCCTCTAGACTTATTTCCCTACATCCTGTAGTTTAAAGGAGCATGTACAAATTCAGTATGTCTCTATTTTTGGAATCGTCTACATCTCGCCATCTCAAGCAGGATGAAGAGAATACTAGACTGCTCCACCCGAGCTTAAGTGATTGTCTGTGAGTACTAATCAAGCGTTCATGCCTTACAACTATATGCCACTCATGATATCGAAATAAAAATTCTCTTGGATAGCCAAGTAACTCAAAACGCACTTGAAAGCTTTTTCCAATCAAAGCTGAATGAAGAATGCTATAAAATTCTCGATGGTTTGTCAAAAAAAAAAAAAATAAATAAATAAATAAATAAATAATAAATTATTGTTCTACCAAAGGTTTGGAAGCTGAAAGGATATGTAGGCAACGAAATTGCAGAATATCGGATTAAAATTGGTGCGGATACCACTTTATTTGCCTAGAATTCTTCTTTAGGACAAATCAATACTTTATACGTGATTTATTATGCGAAGGAGAAAAACAAAACCTACAAGACTATTGGAATGCCTATGGCTATTCTAAGCTCTACTGAACTATTTACAGAACATTTTGGACTCAATTGAGACATAAATTAAATTGATATGGTACAGGATGATTCATGTCGTCATTGCCAAAATAGGGAACCATAGAGCACCTGTATATTTTCCAACTTTTAAAAGATGCAGTACGGTCATCCTAGACAGTGGAATATCAAGAGAGAAATATTTGACTATAAAATGGTATTAAAGGGCGAAATGCATGCATGTTTCATATGTGTGGAAAACCACACATGAGGGTAATTTTTGAAATATTTCTTCAGAAAAAACTTTTTGTAATTTTTAAAAGTGTTTTATATATTTAAATAATGTACCGGACAAAGTCAAGAAATTTCGAGAGAATCGCTTAATTTTTTCTTTTTCAAATTTAGAAAAGAAAATTTGTTTGTGTGGTTTTCAACACAAAGATGAGATGAAGGTTAAACATTTAAGTGATTAATCAGTTTTTGATCAAGAAAAGTGCTCGCATAGGACTCATAAAGGTGATTTTTGAAAAAACGATCTTCAAATTGCTGGCTCGGAAGCCATTTAAAAAACCCACGCATACACAGTTTTGTAGGTTTCGTGTTTGAGTGTACAAACATTACGCACATGACAACTTAAAAATCTCAAAAAAAAAACTAAGCGAAAACAAAGCAAAAAAAATTTATAAAAACCTTTTTCACTTTTTGTGAAGGGTATAATAATGAAAATCTGAAATATTCATTGTATTTTTGATATTTCTCTGCTAGTTTAGACATAATTACCAAAAAAAACGAAGCAATAATTTATGAAAATCTAAAATTTCGGTTGTACTTTTGATTTTTCTGGGCCATTTGTAGACCGATCTTTTTGATATTTTGCACAGATATTATGATTGTTATTGCAGATAAGACTGCGTACCACTTTTTTTGTCCGTCTTGTATTTTAGACAAATTACGCAAAAAAACGCGGCGAAAATTTTCAAAAAAAAGATGTACTCGCAATTTTTGACTCGTAGCTGTGCCATTTACTTACGGTTAAAATAAAAAAAAGTTATATGTCTCTTCTCACTAGGCGCAAGGTATCACTTCTCTTAGGCCTCTTGTGTCCCTCGAACTGTAATAGGCCTCTAGCGAGGGCATTTGGATGGGTCATCAGTTTGTGTACGTACTTAGTGCAATATTTCCCAATTTCCTCCCGAACCGTTGGAATTTCTAAATCTCTGTGGATATTCTCATTTCTTATATACCAGGGGGAGCAGACTATTGTTCGTAAAATATTCGACTGTCTTCTTTGTAACTTTTGGATGTTAGATGCACACGCAATTCCATAAAGCTGAATGCCATATGTCTAGATTGGTTTAATAATGGCTTTATATAACAGAACTTTATATTCCATAGATAGAGATGAAAATGGACCTATTAGCCACATTAGTCGAGCTGTTTTTAGTTTCATAGCTGAGATTTTGGCCTCAATATGGCATGACCATGTTAGGCGTCTGTCTAGATGGATTCCTAGATATTTAGTTTGGGTTTCCACCGGAACAATGACGTTATTTATTTTTATTGGCGGACAATTTGCCTTTCTTAGTGTGAAGGTCACATGAGCACATTTTGATGGATTTACTTTGATTTTCCATTTATTTAGCCAACCTTCCAGCTCGTTTATATGAGCTTGTAAGTGCTCAGATGCAATTTTAGGATCTTTGTTCACACTTAAGAATGCCGTGTCATCTGCAAACGTTGACGTAATAATATTTCGATTTTTAGACATGTCAGATGTATAGACGATGTATAATAGCGGGCCAAGTATACTTCCTTAGGGAATGCCTGCAAAAATATTCTTAACTGGCAAAAATAAATTTTTTGACCGTACCTGAAATGTTCTATCAGTCAAATAGCTTTTAATCAGCTTGTGGGTGTTTGCAGGAAGAAGTCGTGTTACTTTTGTGAGGAGACCGTCATGCCAAACTTTATTAAATGCTTGGGAGACATCAATGAACAATGCTGAACAAAACAGCTTTTTTGTCGAAGGACGACCTGATAGCAATGACGATTCTGTGAACCTGCTCTGTAGTTCCATGGCCAGCCCGCAAGCCGAACTGATGTTCTGGAATAATATTTCACTCTGCTAGATGCGGCGTTATCTTCTGAAGGAGGACCTTTTCGAACAGCTTTGATAGTATAGATAATAAGCTGATAGGTCTATAGGACGTAATTTGAGTAGCGTCTCTACCCGGTTTTTGGATCATGACAATTTCTGAAATCGTCCAAGAGCACGGGAAAACCCCCACTCTTAAGATGGCTTTGAAAATTAACAATATAATTCTCACAGCGCAATCTGGCAAGTTCATTAGCATTGAACTAGTAATACGATCAGCACCGGGCGATTTTTTCGCATCAAAGTTTTTGATTGCCATTTTAATTGAGGGCAAACATATCCTTATATCATTTTCAATGGAATCGCTGATGTAAGGAAGATTAATATCACTATTTATGTCATGCGGAGGGCTCACCGCCTGATACGACGTCTAGGCTATTTTGAGCAATAGCATTGTACAGCTGCCTACCTCTTGGGCTAATAAGTCTAGAACCCCAGTGGGTATGGTTAGAGGTTTAGTCACCTGCCGCTAGGAACTTGTGTGCAAATGTTGCCAAAAAAACTTTTGAAATTATCGCTATCAATTATGTGTCTTGGAGGACAATATACACATGAAATTGTGGTATGAAAATCAGTAAGACTTATAGAGGTTGCCTGAATATAAATCTTCCCAAATTCTGGCATAACAAAGTGCCTCACGTTTTTACGAACAATGACGGCCGTGCCACCACATGCCTTTCCACTTGGATGTTTAGTGTCATAAATAATGAACCCGTTAATTCTAAAGCAAGTCTTTACAGTAAAATATGTTTCGGATACCAAAAGGATGTCTATTTCCTGCCTGTGTAGGAAATTTTCTACATTCTATTTTTGTCTAAGAAAGGTCTGCAGAATCATGTTCTGATTCCGCATCTCCTGAAAAATGCCCTGCATATTATTCATAAAATTGTTCATGTTGGTCATGTCATTGTTCATTGTCTCCGTCAGCTTTTCGATTGAACTAGAGCTGGTATCGTTGAAGACCTGAGGGTGCTCCTTAGTTAAGCAAAAATTAATGAAAATCTAATATTTTGGTTGTATTTTTGATACTCCTCGGCCATTTGTGGACCGATTGCTCAATGTTTTTTGCACAGACATTACGACTATTGTCTGTAATAAAACTGCATATAAAGTTTTTTGTACTTTAGACAAATTACGCAAAAAAAAAGTTTAAAAAAATGGTAAAAAAAGATAGTTGCACTTCAGAGCTCATATCTCAGACATTTATGAGCCGATTATACTGAATTTCAATAGTAAATTAATGACAAGAACTTCCAACAAATTGGCATACTTAGAATTAGAATGAAGAGCGGGAACAATTCACCTGGTCACTGCAGCCAAAACAGACCTATTGTGACACTACTCTCATGTTACAAATCCTCCCAGAGTCTAGTATTCATTAAGAATTCAGAAACTTCTTTGGGTGATTTTTCCGCGATGTACGACGGTTGTAGGTAATGTTATCCTAAGTAACGAAAAAGTGAAACATCATCTTCGTTACACAACCTGCAGAGGTCATTTTGACTGATCCTCATATTCGTCAAGTGTCTTAATACTCTGCAATGTCCAGTCAGGAATCCCGTGACAATGCGAGTTCCTGACCGGGTCAAGCCAAGTAATTCCTTTGTTCTCTTCCGAGATCGGAATGGCATGAATGTTTTCGCTACCCTTATACCTGCTGTTTCCAACCAGTATTGTTGCGATTCTCTTTCCAGCCACTAACTAAAAAAGAGCTTAGTAGAGCTCCAAGACAGCCCGCAGAATGGTTCTGGGCCAATAAATCCATTAGCCGCTCCTTTTCTATCGAGTTCGTCTGCCTTCTCATGGCCTACATATCCACTTGGACCTAGCATCCATACCAAGTGAACCCTGTTATTAGATGCTAGTCTCTTTAGAAGTTTGAGGCAATCCCAGACGAGTTGTGATCCTATTTCAAAGGCACTGAGTGCCAGTAATGCCGCTATACTGTCCGAGTGTGGTTGTTATTTGTGTCTCTTTCTAAATCCTCTCTTAGGCAGAGCTCTATGGCATGTATTTCTTGCTGAAAAACTGAGTTCTGTGGTTTAAATCAAATATCCCTGATCCAACACCTTCAACCATTTTTGAGCCATACATGTGATCCGACACCGGGTTTGGGTCTGTTCTGTTCCCAATTAACCCTATTTGGGAATGTGATCCTGAAATTACGAGTGAAGTTGTATTTGGTTCGACAGTGATCGCTTAGGGTTACAAATTCCACACCCATTTCAGCAATTTCTCCAGAAAGAGAGCTGAGTGCGCGAGAAGAGTCCTCCGCGTCTTCCAAGATGAGCTTTGCATTAAACTGCAACGCTTCATTTTTGATGAATAAATGAATTGGAGGAGGCAAGACCTCAGGGGCAACGGTCGGAGTAGACCTTATTGCCTCAGTTGTACAAACGCAGGCTAGTCTCCGAATTCTATTGATCCATGCCTGCGCTGAGACCTTGCTAACTTTTCTACAACAGACCTCAGGCACATAGGCTATCAGCGGTCTAATAATCGCAGTGTAAACCCACAGCGATATTCTTGGATTTAGCTCCCAACTTTTACCAACCAATCTTTTACGGGTCCATATCGTTGCCCTGGCTTTGTCGATGGTCTTGTCTAGGTGGCTATTCCAGAGTTGTCTGTCATCAAGAGTAATACCAAGGTATTTAACTTCTCTTGAGAACGGTTAACGTAACAAAAAATTTTCTTTTATTTTCTTTTGCTGGATTTCCCTTTCTTTCGTTCTTTGCATTTAAAAGTTCAATAAACTGCGTCCAACAGTTTATTAAACAAAATTCATTTATTAATGTAAGCATTATTTTTAAGTGGGTCACAATAAACTAAAAGTATGAATAAGCATTTTTATAAAAATACGACACAAGTAAATATTTCCCCTATTATAAGCATTGTTGTGAAATATAATATTCTTTTATCTTTTTGTAAACATTATTAAGAAATACAAATTTTTGTTAATGTAAACAATATTAATTATTTCTGTCAAATTCGATTTTATTGATTTTTGTTTACAAGAATATTTTTTGGTGAATAAAGTTTAGTTCTAAAGTAGCACTCACAATAAATAGTTTTATTTAATTTAACTTACGTTCACCAAAAATGCTAGGTTCTCTAAAATTGTCCCTGAGTCTTTTTCTGGTGAATATAGAGGTCTTTTTTTGGTAGATGTTCAACTCCACATCCCTGCACCAGTCTGATACCAGTGCTCTCTGAAGTAGGTTTGATATGGTATCCTCAAACCTACCCCTTATTAGCACAACTATGACATCAGCGTATCCCTGAACCTCAAAACCATTACAGCTTAGTATGTGTGATAGTAGTCCGCCCCAATGAACCATAATAGTGGAGAGAGTACGCCACCTTGAGGACAACCTTTTGCCGCCTTAACTCTGAGGTTCGCTGATCCCAGGGAAGAAATTATGATTCTTCCGTTTAGGATATTGTCGATCCATCTGCATTTTTTTTTAGGACCAGCACTCAGGGGATGGCCCCTACTCATGCAATGCATTGTGATGGAACTATTAAAATAGGTTGTGGGAAGGAGGATAGAGGGAGTAATGTCTATGAACATTCAATTTGAATTTTCCCAAGTTTTAGGATTCAGGAAAGACGTCAGCAGGAAGTTTATTTCACATACGAACTGTGCGGCTAAAAAAAGAACTCTGTCTGTAATGCGTAGTGCGATCCACTGGCCAATCGACTACATAGAGATGTGCTCTTGCTGAAATACGAGTGGCTCGTGTGAATGAGCGGGTTTCGGGAACAGGATCCCTAATTTCATTAGAACACATTCCGTTGTAGTAGCGATAGAAAAGTGAAACACAGCCCACATTGCGACGGTGTTCCAGTGAGTAAATAGAGCTGGCTACCCTACTGTCACCGATAACCACTTTCGCCCTCTCCTGTATGCGGTCGAGTAATTTCAAAGTAGACTTTGGAGCACCGGCACATATATGTGAGTTGTATTCCATTCTCGGTCGGATATAAGTGGTGTAAATATGGAGGAGGTCAGATGGGGTGAAGTATCTCTTGCACCTCTTTAGGAAGCCCAGGCACTTGGATGCTTCTTTAGCGATCTGAAAAATGTGATCAGTGCAACGGACATCACACTGGATTCTCATGCCAAGAACATCAAGAGCTTCTGATTCCTCAATATCTACACCCCCCATGAATACGGCAGCACCATTTGTCACTCGCTTATGGGTAAGCACTGGGTCTTACGAGCATTAAAATCTACCCTATTCGTTCGACCCCACTCAGAGACAGTAACAATATCGTGGTTTAAGTAATCGTTCATGCTCTGCCTCATAGCTGCTATCTCTTGTGGGCTTAGTCTCCTAACGGACGAATACGAGTGACAAATGCTGCTGTCATCCGCAAAAAAATGGATGGGATTTGTAGTTCTACATAGGAAGCAATTCAAGAAGACAAGAAATAAAGTCGGAGAAAGACCAGAGCATTGCGGTACCCCTGAATTGATCTCGAACTCGTTTGATGACACCCCGCCTATAACGATCCGTATAGCGCGATCTCTGAGAAAACTCGAGATAAATCGTGAAAAATATTGTCCCATCGAAATCTTTGCTGAGGATCGTTTTAGTTATGTGAGAGAAATCCGTATGGTAGAAAGCTCCCTCAATATCTAAGAAACTGCCAACTGCATACTCCTTGTTCTCAAGTGAGGACTCAATCTTCTACGGGAGATTCAATAGAGCATTTGCATATTGATTTTTATGTAGAGGTACAACCATGAGTTACCTCTCTCTGATACACCTATTAACTAATTTTTCCATTGTTTTCAATAGGAAGGAGGTTTGATTAATCGGTCTATACGACTTTGGCAGTAAGTTATCCTTCCTACCTAGATTCGGAATATACCGATCGATTACTTCCCTCCATTTGCTAGGAATTGCTCCCCAGGCAAAGCTCGCTCTGAACATATTAATCAGAGGTCGCATAATGTGAGGAATCCGATTCTGAAGGAGTGCTGGTATAATTCCGTCTTCTTCAGGAGATTTATATGGATAAAATGATCCTATGGCCCATGCTATCCTTTCCTCACAAAATATCTCCCTAGCTCTTATCCAATCTTGAGACTTTGGTGTCCGTCCAACTGATAGACTGGATTGATCCTCTGAGATAATTACGGAACACGGAAAATGAACTCTAGCCAGAAGCTCTAAGGTCTCAGAGCTATTGTTCGTAAATAATCCGTCCGGCTTTTTAAGAAGCCCTATACAGCTTGCGTGCATTTTAGATAGAACCCTGTTAACTTTGGAGCAACTGCTTAGCTCCGAAAGTCCACTACAGAATTTCTTCCAGGATTCCCTCTTAGCTCCTAGTCTCTATATTGTACTTTATAAGGGCCTCTTTATATAGGGCCCGGTTACTCGTTTCTTTAGACATGTTGCTGAGCCTTCTAAATGATCGTTCCACCAAGGAGTTATTCTATTGCCTGATTTTTTCTTGTCTGGGCAAGCTTGGTGGTACGAGTTCAATATAGCTGTACTAATCGCCTCACATGCGATTTTTAGCTAATCTGGTTTCCGCACCTCTTCTTCTAATAGGCTATTAAAATTTTCCCAGTTAGTCGATCTAGTGTCCCTGTATATAGCATTTAGCTTGATATCAAAGTTTATATCTTATACTTAACTTTTCTGTTTGTCTTCTATTGACTTAAGAATCTTGATTTCAACATCCACACGACAGACAGACATCACTAAATTGACTCTGCTATTTATAAGAATATAGAATATATATATACTTTATATGGTGTATAAAAATACACACATAATGACAAACTTATATATACTCTTTTCACTTTTTGTGAAGGATGTCAAAGTAGTTTAGTGAGTAGAACACTAACCTAGAAATCTGGGGGTCGTAGGTTCAATTCCTGCCTAGATCCTAAGTGTTTTCCGCAAGCAAGCCAAGAAGCTTAGCAGATTTGTGCTGTGTTGTTTATTTTAAAAAATAATTGTAATTTAGCACTTTTACAATTCATAAATTAAAACAATATAACTAGTAGTAAAACAATTCCCCTTTCCCTATATTGTGAAGATTTCCTGCTATCTTTGGAATTACTACATTAATATACTAGATTTTTACATATTTATTTTATTTTTACAATAAGTATACTACAGAATCTCTGTATATACAATGTTCACAGCTTTCTTGTTAAAAAAATTTACAAATTTACACCGGCCGGCCGGTACCGCCGCAACCGCGATGTTCCTATATTTTATCTTCGAAAATATTCATTTAAATTACATGCTGTACAGGGCTATATTATTCCATATTAAATGTAAAATGTATTTAAGGTACTTAATTAGATAAGGATTAATGCTATATTGCTTAAAATCGCTTTGTAAATAAGCCATTATTTCTCGTAAAAATAAAAATTGGTTATTATGGGTTATCCCTAAGAGATAAACATATACCATCGCGGACTTTCTTGTAGATCTTTTTAAGGTATACAATACTTAATACATTATTTTGATCTATCTCGTAGAGTTCAGCCAGCGCTTGCAATGTAAGCAAAAAAAAGTGTTTATTTACGACTTCACATTAGAAATCTTGAAATTATCAGTGGTTCTCTAATCTTGAATCACTCTATCTATTAAAAAAACTGCATCAAAATCCGTTCTGTAGTTTTAAAGATCTAAGCATACATACAGACATAGGGACAGACGCGGGAAGCGACTTTGCTTTATACTATATAGTGATGATAATGATAAGACTCTACTGTGTTATGCATGCTTTTAGTGATAAGAGGCCATCAAGTATGCTTATGCAGTGCTCTATGTATTCGTATATTATGCACGTACATAAATTGAAATTGTATTTTTGGATAGAAGAAAATTTAATCGTTTATGTCTCATTTACGAAAAACAATTCTATTATTTTTAGAATATTTTTATTGCGGTTATTTTCGACTTTATTTACATCAATTACAATTCCCGACATCCCTTACAACAAAACAAAATTTAACGGAAATAATGTACGTATGCCAGTGCGTCAGTAATACAAAAAAAGAACAATTGCATAAAATGAAAGAAAAAACCCTTTTTAAAACTGGTGCATATGCTGTTTCAATAACAAAACTTTCTTAAAGACGCGATCGAAATTTTGATTGTAACAACTGCAATACAAATAATATAAAAAAAATAAGAAAGAGTGACTTGAAGCTACTACGAATTGAGAATACCCTGCAACGAATTAAACAATTAGTATGCACTCGCACATTGCTTGAATTAAGCTTAACCTATAAGCTAACATGATTTGTACTTTGTAAAGTTAAATCAAAATGCATTTTTATAAAATGTATCTTGAAAATATATAAACATTGATGTGGATAATATAATGTGGCCATATTAAATTGAACGAAATGCCTATGCAGGACACTGTTTGGTTTAAGTGTAAGTTTATTTTTCCTTTTAATAAAAAAAGTTTCTGTGCATGTACTTGCAATTTACTTGCTAACCAACATTAAATTTATTATCCGTCCAGGCGTAAGCAGATGTTGTACTACTGACCTAACTATACAGATGTGTAAGAAAGAAATCCTTTTTTTGTTGTCTTCAAACTTTGGGAACTGACTAACAAAGGAAACTGTAATTTACGTTAAAAAAAAATAAATGAATAACATAAAAACATTTGAACTTTCAATAACAAGAAATCATCTATGAAGTTGTTACTTGTTGAAGTGTGTAATTTTAGTTCATGAAGAAACAAATAACTACAATAACAACAAAAGCAACATTTACGGTTAACAAATGCACACATGCTGACAATTACAAGTGTCAGAGCTTAAATAAATAAATAAAACAAGTAACAAACAACTATTTAAATGGATAAAGAATGCTTTTATATAGGAGTATAAGAATTTAAACAAGTTAAATTCGGCCGTGCCGAGTCCTATATACCCTTCACTGTATTAGCCAAATATTCATATTTTTCACTTTCCACATTCTTCTTAATGAGCTGTTATTATAACTATCGATCAACTCCTCAAAAAATGTGTATGAAAAAAACTCAATATTTTGAATACTTTTCATATAAAATACAGCACATAAATATCCAAAAAAAAAAAATTATATACCTAATGGAAATGGATAATTTATTAAGCTTAAGGTCATATTAAATATATAAATTTATTTATTATTGGAGCAATATATCGATAAAAAAATTAATTTTTATAATACGATCACAACTTCATAAACTAGCCTTTTCAATAAAAAAAATGTCATATAAACTTACAAATAACAAATTATATAACAATAAAAAAATAAATGACAAACGTTGATAAAAATAATTTTCTTGGAATATCTATTTTTTATTAATCTAAAAAAAAAATTATTTTATTTAAACAAAATAAAAAAAAAAGCAAAACTTAATGAAAATCTAAGATTTCAGTTGTATTTTTGATTTTTCTATTCCATTTGTGGACCGATCTTTTTGATTTTTTTGCACAGACATTATGATTGTTATATCAGACAAAACTGTGTACCACGTTTTTTTGTTCGTCTTGTATTTTAGACAATTTACGCAAAAAAACGCACCAAAAATTTGTGGACCCATCTATCTGCATTTTGATTAAGATACTATAAATGTCATGTCTGAAAAAACTGCGTGCTACTTTTTTTAGTTTAGATAAAATATCTAAAAAAATTAAAATAAAAATTAATGAAAATCTAAAATTTTGCTTGTATTTTTAATATTCCTCGGCTATTTGTGGACCGATTGCTCTGATCTTTTGCACAGACTTTATTGCTCTTATTTCTGATAAAACGGTATACCACGTTTTTTTTGTCCTTTTTGTAGCTTAGACATATTACGCAAAATAAACGCTATAAAAATGACCAATGAATAGACCAATTAGGCTGAATTTCAATAGAAAATTGACAACAGGAACTTCCAACAAATTAGCATACTAAACTTTCTGTATGTCTGCCTTCTCTTGGTTGATGTACATTGACGTGGTGAAGGAGCTTAAGTAGGCCCAATGAACCAAGGATCTATGTCGACCTATGTTCAACCATGTCGGACAGGTTCTTGGAGAGATTCCGAAAACTAAATCTTAAAAGATTCCCACGCCAAGCTGTTCTTGGAATCGTGCCGAGGGCTGAATTAATACATGTGCATCGCTAACGGAGACATCCCCTGGAATACCGGGCGATCTTCCAGTGTATAGGAGCTCTGCGTACATGGACCAATCCATTCTCACCTTTGAAGCTTATTTTTATGAAGAATATAAAAGAAAACATAAAAATCAAAACAATGGAGTCAGATGAAGATACTCTACTTCGTTCGCCGGTCAGTGCCGGAGAAAGTGAGGCCATGGACATAACTGCCATCGGCTAAATGCCGAAGATTGCTCTCAGGATTCACTGGAAGCAAGAGCTAATGACACAACGAAGCCTGGTGCTAAGGAACCAAGCGTACCAAGCGAGCCGACGGGCCAAGAGAGAAATGATTATTTCACTGGTGCCCAAAAACGCCATATAAAAGCTAAGATCAGAGATGGCATGAGAGGAACTAGAAAGAGACACAAATAACAGTCACATCTATATTCACTCGAACAGTAGAGCGTCATTACTGGCACTCAGTGCCTTTGAGATAAGATAAAAACTGGTGTGAGATTGCCTGAAACTTCTAAAGAGACTATCATCTAATAACAGGGTTCACTTCGTATGGGTAGACAATGTAGACAATGAGAAGGCAGACGAAATCGCAAGAAAAGTGGCATTTTCCCAGAACCATTCTGCGTGCTACTTTGGAGCTCTATTAAGCTCATTTTTAGGGAGTTGCTGGAAAGAGAATCGCAACAATACTGGTTGGAAACAGCAGGTATCAGGGTAGCAAAAACATTCCTGCCATTCCGATCTCGGGAGAGAACAAGGGAATTACTTATCTTGACCCGGTCAGGAATTCGCATTGTCACGGGATTCTTCACTAGACATTTTAGAGTATTGAAACACTTGGCGAATATGAGGATCAGTCACAGTGACCTCTGCAGGCTATGTAACGAAGATGAAGAGACAGCAGAACACATATTGTGTCACTGTAATGGTCTAATTTGGACCCGTTTTCGTTACTTAGGATAGCATTACCTACAACCGTCGTACATCGCGGAAAAATCACCCAAAGAAGTTTCTGAATTCTTAATGAATACTAGACTCTGGGAGGATTTGTAACTTGAGACAATAGGTCTGTTTTGGCCGCAGTGACCAGGTGTTTTGTTCCCGCTCCTAATTCTAAGTCTAATTCTGTATGTCTTCTAGGCACTTTAGAAAGTTGATTTCAACATACACACGGACAGACAGACATGGCTATATCGACTCTGCTATTTACAAGGTGTGGAAATTACACACGTAATGACACATTTATATACACCCTTTTCACTTTTTTATGAAGGGTATAAAAAAGTTAGAGAATAATCACTCTGATAGTATCCCTTCTTCGTATAAAAAAAAAATTTTTTATAAAAAACAGTGATTTTCGTGACTTATTTTTTAGAGGCACAAGGCTTGTCCGTTTTCATTGCATAATTATTTAATTTCAGCACATGCTATCATTAAAGGTTAGGTTGGTCCACACTCGAAGTCAAACATTATTAAAGGCCTCTACAAAAGGCAATACGTCGACTTGGTTTATTTACGGTATCTTGGTAATAATATCCAAACTTGGTAAAGACGTTACCTAAGTAAATAAGTATCGTGTTATTATTATTATCAACAAGGCTCTTTCGCAGTTTCGCAGAGTTTTTTCTCCTCCATGCACAGTAGGGCATGAGTGAAGTTGCTGTGTACCTATGAAATGGATAGCTGCGCCCTTTTTAGGCAGATTGTCTGCCATTTCATTTCCCACATGCCCTTTGTGATCCGGTACCTACAATAAGGCAATCACAGATTTATCTTGACCGAAAATAATAGCTTGCCAATGCTATTGTAGGGCACATCTTCATCGCCCCAATTGCATTCAAACAAGCTATTCGATGCACCTTGTTGAAGATTATCTGATCCTGTTTTTGTTCTACCTTTGACCACCATACCAAGGAGGCATACGTGACCATCGGTAGTATAATGGTTTTGTAGGACTACGGCATCATTTTTGGTTCGAAAAAAAAATCGAAGATTGATAAATCGAATTATTCCAGAATTATGTTGGATTATTTGAAAGTTATTGTTTTGGCCATTATATGCTCATGAGTTATTTATTCAGTACAATAAGTACCGAAGGGGATAGCATATCTATTTGAACCACTTCATCAGACGCTACTCTGAATGCTCAGTAGATTACTCCCAGCATTTCTTGGCTAACATGGGGATGCACATCCATTTTTTTTGAATGCTGGGCATATATGGATCATAAGTGCACAGTAAAATAGCAAAGAGATCTTCATTATTACGACATCTATATACTTTTCCTGTGTTGTTCTTGCGAAAATATCCATCATCTTTGTTCCTTTTTTATTGTGCTTCCTCAGAAAGATCTCCAATCGGCAACATCTTGTTTCGAAAAATCACTCTGTTGAATAACTGCGTTTTATTATTCATAAGAAATGGTATTTATGTATGTATAAATGTAGCAATTCGGCGTTTATGTTAATGCGTTGAATTTTATAGTGTAATCCTTGTGTGTCAGATGTGTGGTATTTATATGTATGTATCTGTATTAGTGTATAAGCTTTATGATAGCTTTAGTTCTAGAATTTGCTAGATTAAGAATTTTCACTTGCCTTTTTGTTTTATAAAGGGTGTTTTTTATAGACGTATAGAACATTAAATTGCAATAAAACAACGATGGATTATTCGATTGACATGAATTTTATTTATCCGAAAGATAATCTTGTGGCATTACATATTAAATATGATTTCTGGCATATGACCGCCACGGCTGGCTCGGATGTAGTCCAATCTGGACGTCCAATTTTCGATGACTTTTTCCAACATTTGTGGCCGTATATCGGCAATAACAAGGCGATTGTTGTCTTCCAAATGGTCAAGCGTTGTGGCTTATCCGCACAGAAAGTAGTCTAGCGGTGTTAAATCACAAGATCTTGGAGGCCAATTCACAGGTCCAAAACGTGAAATTATGCGGTCACCAAACGTGTCTTTCAATAAATCGATTGTGGCACGAGCTGTGTGACATGTTGCGCCGTCTTGTTGGAACCACAGCTCCTGGACATCATGGTTGTTCAACTCAGGAATCAAAAAGTTAGTAATCATGGCTCTATACCGATCACCATTGACTGTAACGTTCTGGCCATCATCGTTTTTGAAGAAGTACGTACCAGTGATTCCACCAGCCCATAAAGCGCACCAAACAGTCAGTTTTTCTGGATATAACGGTGTTTCGACATACACTTGAGGATTAGCTACACTCCAAATGCGGCAGTTTTGTTTGTTGACGTAGCCATTCAACCAGAAGTGCGCTTCATCGCTAAACAAAATTCGCTTATGAAAATCGGGAACAACGGCAATCTCATTTCATGATGAATTGCCAAACCAAACTGAGAATAAATCACTTGACAGCTGTTAAATCGGTCGCCATCTTGAACAGTAATGACAACTTAAAGTTCTATACGTCTATAAAAAACACCCTTTACTTGATACACCTAGAAGTATGCAGTAACTTCTAGAAGTTATTAGACGGTTCTTGGTTAAACTATAGATTTGAAATATCCGTTACAGTTGCTAAATTGAAACAGTATATAAGACAATGCTGAGAATGCCAGATAAGTTCAGTTCTGGTTGAGACATTAGACTGTAAGCAAGACTGTGTCAAAAACAATAAAGTGTCGTTGTGAAAGTTATAAATAAAGTGTGTTTCTACAACAAGTGATGAGAACTAATTGTATTTTTATTTTACAATAAAGAACTTAACGTTTTTATAGTAGTATAAAAACGTAACAATATTATGTTGAATAATTTCTTTCCCATGATATAATATTTTATGGATATGTATAGTTTTGCTGTTTCATTAACGTACTAACAAAATTTGGTTTGCGTTTACCTTTTTATTGCATTATATTACTTGCAATATGATTTTATAGCGTTTTATTCATTTCAAATCTACGTCTGTAATAGATGCAGTAGTTTCAGGATCAGAAAAAAATAGTTCCTGCTCTCGCTTAAGTTTCCTTCTCTTTGCTTTGTCTGATCGATCAGTAAGCCCAATTCTACATATCTTTCTTGCCTCTCTTTTAACTTTATTTTCATCACTATTTCGTACAGTTCCTTTAAAATCCAAATCATAGCTTAGCTTTAGTATGTGCTCCATAAATCGAATTTTAGCATGATGTCGGGCAAGCAAAACTCATAGGCCTCTTCGAAAGTAATGTGTTCTGTTGGAATTTGACTTAATTGGCTTGCAGGTTTTTTGCAAATAGTTCACCTTGAAGATGATTTTGTTTCAGTTAAGGCAACTTTACCATAAATCATTGTTAGTAGCGTGTGATAATTTATTTGAATCTCTTGGCCGTTCTATAACAAATTTATCGGTTGAAGTTTATCTTTTTGTTGTTAAAGTTTTTTTACTTCTTCTACTATTAAATCCTTCGTTTCCTTCTTAAAAGCAAAATTTAAGTGGCCTGCAGTATTTTGTTGAGGAATTTATTTCATTCTTTCAAATGTCAATTTCTGTTGCTTTGCTAGTATTAAATGATTGAAAATAATTTAATTTGTTTTTAGTCTTAATGAAACAAAAGATACCATAAATAAATGAGCATCTGATAATTTGTAAGTATTATACTGTTAATATTGTTTTTGTCCAGAAGATCTATCGCATCCCCATTTAGAAATTAATATTAGGTGCAGTCACCAAGCTTTTTAATATTATCTGCGTCCAATGTATTTAACAATATTTCCGCGGTATGATGTAATATATCTTGCAATACTGCCTCTGCTGAAATTTCTCTAATGATTATAGAATTTTGTGGTTTTAAACAATCTTTTTTGATTAAAAGTAAATATACGGCGCAATGTTTTCCGATTGCTTGCTTTCGTAAATCCATATATTGGTGATTTGTTAACTTTAAGTCCAGAAATATTGTGAATGCTTCTTCAGGTGTAAATTTTTTCTCATCAGTTGGTGTTGGAATGCTCGTTAAAATCCGTTTTACATGCTTAGGGGATGCTTCATTACATTTTCTTTAATATCAATTTTTACATTTTTATTTTGCATAGGTAATAGTTGATGGAAAAAACGTTTGTTTAATTATTTCTTGAGAAATATCTTCATTAATGTTTTGCAGCTTTCAACCAGTAATGAAAAAGATAAACAATTTAAAACTAAAATTTTTTTTTAATATATTAAAAGCTAAGAAACCATACTCCGTAAAGAAAAAAAAATTATGCAGAAACCATATATAACCATATTTATTATCACTATGGGCTATAATCGCACCGCGACCTTTAAGATCTATCGTGCAGCCCAGTTCCCAACTACAATCCAAGACTCTTTACGAATCTCGAACTGTTGTAGGACTAATCTTACCTATATCTTCGGGGACCAATACCCCACTATCCAAGCAGCTTATTCTGCGTCTTGTCACCGCTGGGCACTCACAGAGAATGTGTTCCGACGTTTCCTGTGCTTCGCACCAGAAACGACAGGAGTCATCTGGTACCACACCGATTTTACTCATGTGATAGTTAAGTCTACAATGGCCCGTAAGTAGCTCAACGTAGAGCTTAATGTCATTTCTGCTGAGGTTGAAAACAATATCTGTCCTAATGCGCTCAGGGGTGATGAGTCTCTTTGACTGCCGTATGCCTACTTCGGCCCTCCAGCAGTCTTGTAGACTTCGTTTCTCCTCCTTGCGTAGAACTGTACTAGTGAAGTTGTTGGTCACCCCACAGAATGGCCAGATAGTCCGCCATTTAATTGCCCACATGCCCTTCATGACCCAGCACATACAATAAGGTAACCGTGTTCTCTCTGCCAAAGCATTGAGAAGTTTATAGCAGTCCCAGACCAATCTTGATCGAATGGAATAGCTCGCCAATGCATAAAGAGCTGCTCTACTGTCTGAGAGAATATATATTCCGGTACCACATGTGCCCCTTCGTAAACATTTCGTAGCACATAGCTCTAATTCGTAGACCTCCGCCTGAAAAATGGAAGCAGTTTTTCCCACAATTGTCGATTTCGGTCCAGTATTATGTCACCATTTCTATAAGCAGAGCGTTCAATAATGACCACTTCAAAAAGCTTAGATAATGTGAGTATCTTAGACGGGAAGGCATGGATAATTCTAAACAGAGTCTAAAATTTTCACATGCCCACTAAGATTGCCCTCTTTAAAATAGCACAGACTAGGTAGCCTTAAGGCGGAACTAGCTGCTACTCCCCTACTCACAATATGCAGGGGAGTGAGCCCAGTAGTCATACCCAATGCTAGTGTAGGGCACGTCTTCATCGCCCTCGTTACACTCAAACATTCTATTCGATGCACTTTGTTGAGGGTTATCTGAGCCTGTTTTTGTTCTACCTTTGACCACCATACCAAGGAGGCATGAGTGACCATCGGTACTATGATGGTTTTGTAAGACCACGCCATCATTTTTGGCCGTAGGCCCCACGTTTTACCATACATTCTTTGGCACGCAAATTTTGCCCTTAAGGCTTTGCCAGTTATGTATAGTAAATGTTTGTTCAAAGTAAGAGTCTTATCCAGAACTATTCCCAGATATTACATCTCGTTGGACATCACCAAGTCGGACATCCCCATTTTAAGGTTCTTAAACTTAGCTTTCTCCTTCTAGTGAAAAGTACCACTGGTTGTATTCGGATTTATCGAAAATCCCCTCTCCTGACACCATCTGTGAGTGGTGTCAAGAGCCGTTTGCATTCGATTGGCAATCACAGAGTCAAACTTGTCCCTGACCATGTATACCAGATCGTCCGCAAAGCCCTGAACCACGTATCCGATATCGCCGAGAGTCTCCAGTAGCCCATCGACGACCAATAGCCATAAGAGTGGCTATAAAACGCCCCCTGGGGGCATCCTTTCGTTGACCTAACAAATAATCTCCTTGCCCCCGCATTGAAGATTATAGTCCTGTTACTCAGCACACTGAGAACACATGCAATGATCAGTCGTGGAATTTCCTTCTTGATCATCGCCTCCTTAATAGACTCGATGGCTATTTCTTTATCAACCAGAGCCTTTTCGATTATACTCGTTAGGCTGTGCAGTACAGAAATATATACAATCAAAAAATTTATGCCCACTTGAAATTTAAAAATTTTCCAAAATATATTGAATTTCAGCTTCTCTTGAAAAAGCGCATTTTTTTTAACATCTTTGAAGAGAAATAATCAAAATAAAAACTTACATTTCAGGCCTTCGAGGTTTTTGTGTGTTTACTTGTATATAAAAAAAATTAAATCGGTGACACAAAAAAGTGTTTTTCTAGAGTTTTGGCTGCCTTCTTGTGAAATGTGCCACTGTGCGACGTACAGAGGGCTATTTCTTTAACAGACAGAGCCTTTTCGATTTTACTCGTTATTCTGTGCACTGCAGTCTCAGTTGATCTGCCTGCAAGCATATTGTCCAATATGAAGGGGGTTGTCCCTTAGATGGACTTCCCTGACATATTGTTTCCAAAACTTTTCCATAGCTTCAAGCAGGAAGGACGTTAAGCAAATGAGTTGGACGGCTTTAGGCGTGTATTCCGCCTTTTTTTATGTTTTCGGTATAAAAGTAGCCCTTGCTCTGCCCCAGTGTTTAGGTAATACTCCTAATTCTAAGTTCATCCTAAATAAATTAGTCAACCAAGGGGCGAGCACGTCAACACCTTGCCTGAGTAGGCACGGGTGTATGTTGTCGATACCTGGAGACTTAAATGGTCTAAACGTAGAAATAGCCCATTTAGTTCTATTGACGGTAAAGATTTGACGGACCAGTGAAAGTTCTCTTAGTGTAGAAGTCAAGGATCTAATGCCCCTGAAATCTTCACTGTCCCCTTCACAGTAGGCGCAGCACGGAAAGTGTGTGTCCAGCAGAAGCTGTCCCGTTTCCTTCAGGCTCTGCGTAAGATTTCCGTTAGTGTTCTTAAGTGTAGAAAGGGCATTTGAGTGATCCTTCGTAAGAGATTTATTTAATTTAGCATCTGCTGGAAGGGTTTCAATCTCCTCACAGTGCCCCTTCCATAAACCTGTCGCACCATGTAACCCATAGCATCTCGTCCGATTCTACCACTTCTGCGTCAGCAGGGAGGTATACAGAGGCTAGAAAAATTGTTCTCCGCCCTTGGGCACTAGGCACTTCTGCCTCTATTGACACTATATTTCTTGGCAAAAGCTCTGAAATAGGCATAATATTAATATTTTTGTTGACCATTATGGCCACCCTAGGTCGTTCGACGTTATCATCTTAAATCAACTGACACTTGTTTGTCTGCAGACCGTTAATTTCTTCATTTGCGGCAGATTGTTCTTGGATAGCCACAAAATCCAGACATTGTTTTCCACAACGGCACTAAGCTATTGCAAGATGAAAATTTATATGAAGACACGTTAACTGCCTCCAGAGAGTGCTACCGTGTCAGACGAGATCGGGTTAAGAGCAATATCTAACACGACAATATCGCCTTTCTGTTGATGATGGAGTATGAGCCACTCCCTGACACCAACGTTCGCATTCTGGGACTCCATTTGTCCCAAAATGCGATAGTTCTGGAAAGTAGCCAACGAGAATCTTGGCCTTTGGAAAATCTGCCTCATCCACGACCTTCCATTCAGCCCCTTCCCATGGCTTCAAAGTCGGTAAGTTGGCCTTCGATCAGGTTACAATTTCATCCCCCAGACAGTTGATGGTCAGTCATCCGGGCTTAAAACTGTAGCCAGCAAATTTCGGCTTTACCGATTACGGAGACCTGACGGGCTTTGTACATTTTACCAAGAATGCACTTTTGTACCTGAAGAACTTCCTCAGAGGACCATGTGGTCTTTGGAATCTTCTTAGGTATGACCCCAAGTCTTGTAGAGCGAACAGTGTTCCTCGATGACGGAGTCCCTAGAGATACCTCTTTCTATATCAGCCCATGGTCTACCACTCGCTTCACTTGCTGATCGGAGTCTACCCGATCATATTACTCCCCTGCAGGTCGGCGTTTCGGCCGCAAGTAGCACAATTGGCTCATTAGCCTTTACGCGTCCAGCAAACCGCTTCTTTGGACCAGAGCCCGATGTCGGTGTGTAACCATCCGATCAGATCCTTTTGGGTATAGCATGTACATTGCCCGTCGCGTTCATTACCACCATGGACCTTCCTGTTTCCACCAGTATGCGTTTGGTAAGCAAAGTATTGAGTCTTTTGAGACGTAATGAGACATTTTCACCCAATCTGGTGGAGTCTTCTTTATCCGGCTCTAGAAGATTCCTTTCCAGATATAGACAATCCAGCCGACTCCTGGCTAAGTGGGATGTCTGTATCCTCCAGTATATTTGAAGATAGATCGACTATCGGCACCCCAGAACCAGCAGAGACATGACCTAACGGCCCATTGGTAAAAGATAGCCGCGTTTTAGCGAAATATTCATATATTTCACATTAATTGAGTGAAGATAAATATGCCGAGTACAATATATTTCAACGTACCCCTTTCTTTTTTTAGTATATCTAAATATATTTTTAGCATTAATGGCATATTTATCAAAAACGCCTTATGTCATTAAAAATTTATATATATGATTTTAGTAGTAGCTTAGCGGAGATCGTCTACATTTGTAATCTACCACCGCGATATTCAGAAATTAAAATTAATTTTTTTCTACACACCCCAGTGCTGTTACTCTGAGATATTTTAGCAACTTCCCACCGAAATAATAAAGATTTTGGGATGGGACACATATTTTTTTAAAGATGAGGCTGTCTAGCTTTGTATTCTATTGCGCAAATACTCTGAAGTTACTTTGGATTATTTAAAAAATTTTTTTGAAATTTACATATGAAGGAATTTTATCATTCCACATTTTGCAGCGGCACTACTACCGAACTTGCTAATTCAAATTAATTAAACCAAAAAGAATTTTATCTGTAGGTTCCAAGCATTTTGGAAATGTTTTAACATGTACTTGATAGTTTGCAGTTTTTATTTTATAATGCAAAACGGAAATTGCCAAACCTCTTCAGAGTAACAGCACTAGAGTATATAGAAATTTCCAAAAAAAAAAATTTAAATAATTCAAAGTAATTTCTCAGTATTTTTATGGCAGATTACAAATCTAGGCAATCTTCTCTTTAAAATGATACAGTTCTAAGAAACAATCCTTTCCCAGAACCTCATTTTTATAGGTATAAAATGTCTGCAGGCACTCAATTTTTAAATTAATAAAAAAAATTCTAAGAAAGATATTAAATAGGAATGAAAAAGATTTATTTTCAGTTAATTTCTTAAACAATTTTCAAAAGTTTTTAAGCCAAACATATTTAATAAACGACAAAAATCTAAAAAATTCTCTTTCACAAAAAAGTCTGTATTCGTAATGCTATTACACTCAAGCCATTAAAAACCACAACACACATACACACATTACGCACATGACAGCTTAAAAATTTCCATTAAAAAAAAACAAAGCAAGAGCCAAACAAAAATTGAAGAAAATGTAAAATATCGGTTGCATTTTTAATATTTCTCTGCGTTTTGCTGACCGATTGCTCTCTTTTTTTTCTGCATAGATATTACGAATACTATTTCTGTTAAACCTGTTAATATATTTTTTTGACGGTTGTTACAGATGTTGAAATCAAAAAATTGCTTAACGTTTTTTTTTTATTATCAAGTTCAAAGTTATAAATAAAATTACCACTATTATGTCAATTCCATAGTGATGAGTAGTGATGACGTATCGAGTGATGTATAAAATGAAGTGTCAAAACTTCAAGCTTTAAAAAAAACGTGACTTTTCCTTCTCTTCCGCTTTAGATTTACAACTAAAAGCATTTTAATAACTCCCTTACAAAACAAAATTAATTAAAGTCTGTGTAATTAAATTAAATATAAGTTAAGAAATATTAGAGAAGAAAGATAATATTTTAACCCAATAGATTTTGGTAAGTGAGTGGATTAAATTTTATAACATTTATAATTAAATGTGAATTCCACAGGGTTTAATGTAAGGCAGACGGGCCAATTACAATTAATCAGCCATTTGTGCCTGTGTTTTATCAGCAGCAATTATATCTATTTAAAAATTAGAAGTGAAGTAATTAATATTAACAAGTGACAACAAGATTCTAGAAATTCAACTGCTCATGTTACTGATGAAGTATAATTATGAATGAATTATTAATTTTTAAAAGTAATATACTGCATATGGACATACATCATCAATGAATTAGAATTTTAGAGTAAAGAAAAGATTGTGTCACACATGTACATACATATATCACTGATTCAATATCTTAAAAAAAAAGGTATTATATTATAAGTACATACGAATACATACATACTCGTATATAGGTATATAAGGTGAACGGTTGTAGGTATATATGAATAAATGTACATATGTATGTAATTCAGTTACTGTAACTAGTATAAATCAGCTGTAGTAAGCACATGTAATCATCTTTTGTTGAGCTACTTTGTGCACTTTATAAAAATTTTATAAAGAATTACAATGAAACAAAAAAAAAAACAAGAATTTTGCAGTGGAAGACATCCTGCTTTATAGAGGATGTGAAGTATTCGAGAGGATAAAAAAATCGAATCAACCGCGAAGTCGCACAAATGCGAAATATCGCGAATTGAACTACCCGAGCCTTCATACTGAAGCTAATGCAATACCTAATGGTGTACATGGGAATAAAATGAGCTATGCCCAACAACACTTCGATGGCTTACCAACGTCAAATAGGCCCAACGTGAAAAATCTTTCATATGCCCAAGTACTAAGGAGCAGCCCTCAGGTCTTCAACGATACCAGCTCTAGTTCAATCGACAAGCTGACGGAGACAATGAACAATTTCATGACCAACATGAACAATTTTATGAATAATATGCAGGGCATGTTTCAGGAGATGGTGCGGAATCAGAACATGATTCTGCAGACCCTTCTTAGACAAAAATAGAATGACCCACTTACGTATTTGCTACTGAAATGCGAACGGGTTATCCCAACATAGGTTCGAGGTAAAAGATTTCCTACACAGGCAGGAAATAGACATCCTTTTGGTATCCGAAACACACTTTACTGTAAATAATTGCTTTAGAATTAACGGGTTCATTATTTATGAACTAAACATCCAAGTGGAAAGGCATGTGGTGGCACGGCCGTCATTGCGCGTAAAAACGTGAGGCACTTTTTTATGCCAGAATTTGGGAAGGATTACATTCAGGCAATCTCTATAAGTCTTACTGATTTTTATACCACAATTTCATGTGTATATTGTCCTCCAACACACATAATTGATAGCGACAATTTCAAAAGTTTCTTCGCAACATTGGGACACAAGTTACTGGCGGCAGGTGACTAAAACGCTAACCATACCCACTGGGATTCTAGACTTATTAGCCCAAGCGGTAGGCAGCTGTAGAATGCTTTGCTCAAAATAGTCTACATGTCGTATCTGGCGGTGAGCCCACATACTGGCCTACAGGCTGTACGAAAAAGCCAGACCTTATTGACTTCCCTGTTATTAAAAATATTAAACGTGACCAACTTTTGATTAGTCCCCTAGAAGACTTATCATCTGATCATTCACCGACTATAATTATACTACGTAATAGTTTTATGAGCTCTGAAGTATCTCCTACGATCTATCCGAAGCGATACCCGAACTGGCTAAAGTATAAAATGTATGTGAGCTCTCATCTCTCCCAGAACATCCCTCTAAGGAACTCGTCTGATATACAATGTGCTGTGAACCACCTTGCAGATGTTATTACTTGTGCAGCTAGGAATGCAACTCCAATGAGAAAAACATATAGGAAGAAACCGTTCAAGTCATCAGCTGATATTGAAGCCCTCATCCGACAAAAAAGAAAATTGAGAAGGGAATGGCAGAGAAATCGTTCTCCAGCTTTAAAGACCCAATTGACTTTGTGTCAACAAATACTTAAAGAAAAGCTGCGTCTACAGCATGAGTCAGAGCTTGCAAATTATTTAAGTAACTTGTATCCAACAACAAAAACCGACCACAGCCTATGGAAAGCTGTGAAGCATATAAAGTGCCCTACTTCCTCCGAACCACCACTTAGACTTGAGGACCTCAGTTGGGCTAAAAATCCAAGTGAACGAGCAAATGCTTTTGCTAGTCATCTGGAAAACGTTTTCACACCACATGACATAGATAGTGATATTAATCCTCCATACATCAGCGATTCCATTGAAAATCAAATAAGGATGTGGTTGCCCTCAATTAAAATGGCAACCAAAAACCTTGATTCGAAAAAATCGCCCGGCGCTGATCGCATTACTAGTTCAATGCTGATGAACTTTCCAGATTGCGCTGTGTGTGAGAATTATATTATTCATTTTTAACGCAATCTTAAGAGTGGGGGTTTTCCCGTCCTCTTGGAAGATTTCAGAAATTGTCATGATCCAAAAACCGGGTAAAGACGCTACTCAAATTACGTCATATAGACCTATCAGCTTATTATCTATACTATCAAAGCTGTTCGAAAAGGTCCTCCTCCAGAAAATAGCGCCCCATCTAGCAGAGCGAAATATTATTCCAGAACACCAGTTCTTCTTGCGGGCTGGCCATGGAACTACAGAGCAGGTTCACAGAATTGTTACTGCTGTCAGGTCGTTCTTCGAGAAAAATCTGTTTTGTTCAGCATTGTTCATTGATGTCTCCCAAGCATTTGATAAAGTTTGGCATGATGGTCTCCTCACAAAAGTAACACGACTTCTCCCTGCTAACACCCACAAGCTGATTAAAAGTTACTTGATTGATAGAACATTTAAGGTACGGTCAAAAAAATTATTTTCACCAGTTAAGAAGATTTTTGCTGGCGTCCTCCCAAGGAAGTATTCTTGGCCCGCTATTATACATCGTCTATACATCCGACATGTCTACAAATCGACATACTATCACGTCAACGTTCACAGATGACACGGCATTTTTAAGTGTGAACAAAGATCCTAAAATTGCATCTGAGCACTTACAAGCTCATATAAACGAGCTGGAAGGTTGGCTAAATAAATAGAAAAACAAAGTAAATCCATCAAAATGTGCTCATGTGACTTTCACACTAAGAAAGGCAAATTGTCCGCCAATAAAAATAAATAACGTCATTGTTCCGGTGGAAACCCAAACTAAATATCTAGGAATCCATCTAGACAGACGCCTAACATGGTCACGTCACATTGAGGCCAAAATCTCAGCTATGAAACTAAAAACAGCTCGACTAATGTGGCTAATTGGTCCATTTTCATCTCTGTCTTTGGAATATAAAGGTCTGTTATACAGCCATTATTAAACCAATCTGGACATATGGAATTAGCTTTGGGGAACTGCGTGTGCATCTAACATCCAAAAGTTACAAAGAAGACAGTCGAATATTTTACGAACAATAGTCTGCGCCCCCTCGTATATAAGAAATAAGAATATCCACAGAGGTTTAGAAATTCCAACGGTTCGGGAGAAAATTGAAAATAATTGTACTAAGTACTTTCACAAACTGGCGACACATCCAAACGCCCTCGCTAGAGGCCTGTTACAGTTCGAGGGACACAAGAGGCTTAAGAGAAGTGATACCTAGCGCCTAGTGAGAAGAGATATATAACTTTTTATTTAAAACGTAAAATATTTCTTTTATTCTTAAGATTTGAGTACAAGTAACTAGTTATTACATTGGTAATAATTATTTAAGTTTTTTATATTTTTTTACAGTTAAGATTTGGATACTTATTGTAATTTTCTTACAGAAAGATTCAATAATAATAAATAATGAAAAAAAAAAGAATTTTGTAATAAAATACCCGGTAGTTCATAAACTAATATTGTACAAACTTTGTTTTTTTTTAATTATTGATGAATATAATAAATATAATTTTTTTTAAATTAAAGTAACTGAAAATGAATAGATTCGTGTAAGATAATTTTATTGGGAATGCTGACGGTTGGGCAGATACTATGGAGGCAGATATTTTTTGGTAATATGAGATAAAAGTGTGTTATAAATATGATGGTATCTTAATTTTTTTGTTGTTGTAAAATTCAACTGTTTTTTCTACTTCGCCTTGGAACGTATATATTTTCTTTTATTTGTGTTTCGGAAGCCATGTGTGATCAAGAACCTCCTCCATCCGTCGAGCTTAGCCGGTTTCTTTATTCCAAGCACCGGTCATAATGGCTAGCAATCTAACACTGTTATACGGTTTTGACAAATTACGCAAAAAAAACGCACTAAAAATGATCAAAATATCGAAGTAGTCGCGTTTTTTGAATCACAGCTCCGCCATTTATGGATCAATTTAACTGAATTTTGGTCCAGGTACTAAAAATATAATATTTGAAAAAACTGCTCACTTATTTTTTAGATAAAAAAACAAAGCAGAAATTAATAGCGGTGTTCATTCTTCAATGCAAACTACACTTGCAAATCTTTTAGATATTGCAAGTGTGGCAAAAAATTTAAAATTTTGCACCTCACAACAACAAAATATATGAAACTGCGACTTGCACCGGTTTATAAAATTCGCAAGACTAAAAATCATTGCAAAAAACAAACTCAAAAAGCTTGCACCATCAAAACAGCTGAACGAAATAAACAACTCAAGTTCAGAGTTATCAAATTGTACGGCGGTAGTAGGTGACATGTAAATCGAACTTAGGTTTGGTTAAAAAACACTGCTAAAATAAAGGAAAATTATAGTTTTATATAAAACTCAATGAGTAAAAACAAAAATTTCATACAACAATGAAGTTTATTTTGCATTGTAAAATTTAACGACGGTGCGGCGCGGCTTTAAGTTTCAAAAAGGTACTGCGGCTTAGCTAATGTCGTACTCTGTCCTCTATACGCGTTCTATGTAAAAGAATAGAAAATAAACAAAAAAAAATTAACAAATTTAATTCCATGGAGAGCATTTTGAACCAGAAAATTTATGATTTTGTTTTTTTCTGTTAACTTTAGCATTGCCTTTGGTTCAAGGATTTACTTAATACGCAAATTTACTTTAAATAAAAAAATATACATGAGTGTTCTGTTTATGTTTATTCTCTATAGAATCAGCTATGGTAATTTTTTAGCTATAGTCGTAGAAAAGGTTTCTCACGCATTGTAGCAAGAAATAGGTGCAAATTTGATTTAATATACGTCAGCAAGAGTGAATTCCGCTAATGAAAATCTAAAATTTTTGTTGTATTTTTGATTTTTCTTGTTCATTTGTGAACCGTTTTTTTTGATTTTTTGCACAGGCATTATGACCGATCCGCCATTTATGGTCCGATCCAGCTGAGTTTTGATCCAGATAATATTAATGTGATGTATAAAAAAAACTGTTTTCTACTTTTTTTTAATTTAGATAAAATACCCAAAAAAAACAAAGCAGAAATGAAAGAAAATCTAAAATTTTAGTTGTATTTTTTATATTTCTCGGTCATTTGTGGACCTATGGTTCTCATTTTTTGTTCAAGTATTACGACTGCTATTTCAAACAAAACTGCGTACCACTTTTTTTTGTCCATTTTGTTGTTTAGAAAAAATATGCAAAAAGCCCACTCGCAAATGGTAAAAAATAGAGGTAGTTGCGGTTTTTGACTCACATCCCCCCATTTATTAACCGATCCGGCTGAATTTCAATAGTAATAACCTGACAGAAACATCTGACAGATTGGTATGTTAAACTTCTGTATGTTGTGTAGGGATTTCTTAAAGTTGATTTTGACTTGACGGAGAGATAGACGGACATCGCTAAATCGACTCCGCTATACATAAGGATCCAGAATATATATACTTTATAGGAATCACAAAGTAATAAATACTATTCTTACTTACAGTGAAAGTTATAATAGAGCTAATAACTCTAAATTAAAAAAAAATAGCTAAAATGTTATTACAAAGGAAAAAAAAAACTGTTTTGCAGCCAACTTCACTACAAAACGCGCTGTTAAAATTGGATTTCCCAATTGACAGTATGACCGTTATTAACACTTCACAGGCATTCGACATGATCTGGCACGATGGCCTGTTAAATAAAATTACACCGTATCAACCACAGATAAAACGCTTCAATTAAATCAAAAAATTACAATTCTTCCATCAAGCAAATATGTGCTGGCATTATACAAGAATTTTTTTTTTGGTGTCGGAGGTTGAAACCTATGATAAGTAGTAAGTTGCACTCGATATAAATTAGTTTTTTAATCTTCCATAAAAACGAGGAGGTTGCACCATATGATTTGCTCGAATTGTAAAAAAAAACAAATATTTTCAAGCAAATTTTACAAAAATTTCTTCTTAAAATTTTTTATAAAATTAAAATTTTTAATTTTCTTCTCAAGATTGATACCTGCATATAATATGAGATTAATTCATTTTTAGGTTCCAAATTTATGGTCAATTTGGGAATATCACCTAAGACCCTACGACATACAATTTTCTTAACAAATGCTTTTTGTTATTTTAGGTGCTACCACTAAATTGTGCATAAAATAAAAACTTATGAATGGATTTTTATAATTTATTTCTTATTTTTTATGACATATGCAGATATCAACGTTAAAGATAAACTTTAAGATTTTGTTTATAAAGGGTGGTTAAATTTTAATTGACGATGTTCATTTTGAATAAAACACAAATTATTTAAGAAATTATTGTCATTTCTTTTTATTATGATAATATGGTATGGTTCAATTATCTATGGAACAAAATATCGGCCAAATGACCACCGCGACCTCACGATAGCGAATACCATTCACAGTAACTGCCTGACCGGCCTCATTTTGGAAAAAATACGGCCCGATGATGCCGCCAGCCCATAAACCGCACCAAACAGTCACTCTTTGTGGGTGCATTGGTTTTTCGACAATCACTCTTGGATTATCATTAACCCAAATGCGGCAATTCTGCTTATTGACAAATCCACTGAGGTGAAAATGTGCCTCCTCACTGAAGATAATTTTCTTCGAAAATAGATCATCCACTGTTGCCATTTCTTAACACCATTCTAACCATTGACGACGTTTGGAATGGTCAAGAGGCTTTAGTTCTTAAGTCAATTGCACCTTGTAAGCGTGTAAATGCAAGTCTTTGTGCATAATGTTCATCAACGACGAGCGTGAGAGGTGCAATTGTTAGGCACGACGACGAGTATAGGTGGACGACTCTTCAGCCACACTATCACGAACAGCAGCAATATTTTCTGCAGTACGAGCATGCACTGGTATTTTCGCATCTCCTACAGACCCGGTTTGCTCAAATTTTTGCACGATTTTTCCGATTGTATGCATATTTGGACGATTAAATTGACCGAAAAAATCACGAAGTGCACGATATGCATTTTGATTTGAACGCCCATTTTCAAAATAAGCCTGAATAACTTTAACGCGTTACTCGATTGTGTATATTTCCATGGTTCAAATTGAGTTAGTCTGAAATTGAGAAATGTCAAATGAAATTTAGAAAAGAACTTGAAGTCTAGGTGTGGTTCACATTCAACATCGGCCCTTAAAATTTAACCACCATTTATTACATTTTTTAAGAAGAAATTTTTTCAAATTGTTTTGAAAAAATATATTTTTTCGACAAAACTTTGTAAATGTCTCAGATATTACAAGACTACTGCAAAAAAATTTTGAAGCTAAATTTAAAGCCTATTGTATTCCCGATTTTTTAATGTTTTCGTAAATTTAATGAGAGAGATAGTTCTCCCAAATTATAGGGGTAGCCTCTTCTTTTTCTTTACAGGCATACCTTGATTAACGCTACCTCTTTTAGAGCTGTTTCGCTATGGCCCTCTTTAATTTTTGAAAACAAAAATTAAAACTTTAAAGTATTTTTAAAAAGTTTTTCTTTTTTTTAATTTCATATGAGAATTGATAAAACTTAATTTACAGTGAAACAAAAATATCAAAAATTATTTTAATTCGGCGAATACCCGAAATTTTTAATTAAATTTATAGATCGAAATACTTATAAGGTTTGATATAGACCTCACTAATTTTGATTAAACAAATAAGATTCATTAAATAAAAAATATAATTGAACCACAGATATGTGTTAGTAATCATTCTATAAAAAGCTTGATGTTGGAAATGAAAATTATTGTTATTAGTCGAATTGAGAACGTTGAACGACAGTTCAGTCTTAGTTAGGAGCGTAACCACCCTTTTAAGTGTAAACTGCACCTTTTTTACGCTTTTCTGTTAACACTCAATTTTCTGGAACGCAATATGAGCGCTATGACTGTATAACGGTACACCTCGAGAATTACAAGTTTGAATTATGGGTCTAAACACGCATTCGATGTCGAGTAAAATTTATGAAAATTGGTTTCAAGTAAAATGTATCGTAATTTGAGATGATACTCGTAGCATTTGATAGCGAGCACGGTCAACAAAAAATTAAAAAAAAATTAAGTTTTCTTTAGTTTTAGGCTAAAACAATTTGTTATTACAATTTTTAAATAAATTTTCTTCATTTTTGAATTTGAAGAAAACAAGGATCGCAAATAATAGTTATCGATATCAAAATGTTTTTCTTTATAATAGTTATTTTGAAAACTTAAAAAATTATAAATCATCAACGGAAAAATAAAGGCTCAGATGAAACTCTTAAAAGGTAGTTTTAGTTTTCCACTCATAAAATAAAATTCTTTTGAGGAGTTCTATTTTTTACGTCAGAAAATAAAACTCATGTAAATTGCCACCCAATACAATCACGTTGCATTGCAATTGAATATAAGTGAGTGAACATAAATACGCCGAGTTAAATATGTTTTAACGTAAACCACTACGTTTTCAAGTATTTATAAATATCTTTTGAGTATTTATTGCATATTTATCAAATATGTCTTACGTCATAAAATATTTCTAAATATGTTTTTAGTATTTATGATATATTTATAAATATGCCTAGGAGAAATATGTATAAGTGCATATATACAAATATGCATAAATACGTTGATTTCTCTAAGAAATTTTAACAATTTGCAAAAGAACCATAGAAGTTTACGGCATGAGACACATATTATTTTAAATTGCCTTAAAATAAAAACATTTGGGTTTTAAATTTGTTATTATTTGATTCTAATTATTAAACTGTTATTGTTTTATTTCTTATATTTATGTTTTTCATAACCAGCTAAATAAAATCTGACAATTGGCATAAAGAAATAAAAAAATAAAACTACAACGATTTATACAAAAAAATAAAACTCTTCAAAAGAAAAGAAAAAAATGATTCTTATTTTCTGAGTGGAAAAATAAAACTTCTCAAAAGAGTTTTATTTTCTGACTGAACTTCTCAAACAAATTTTATTTTATGACCGCAAAGAAAAATTTTTATTTAACAGTTTCATCTAAGCTTTTATTTTTATTATACGTTGAAAAATAACTCTTAACTGTGGAGATGGGGTCATTTTTTTAATATCACGAAAGAGCTCGTCAATACGATTCTATTGATATATGACAATATATATCTTCGTTGACTTTAACATAGACAGTTTTTGGGTTACATTTTTTTTCGATAACTGCTATTTGCGGTCTCTGGAAGAAAAAGGTTTTAGAAGAAGAAATTATTTATGCCTAAGTTCATTCCTGTTTATTTACTTGCATTTGACAAATATTTGTGTAGAAATCTATTACAATTCGAAAAAAATACAATACTATCGTATCGAAATACTATTCGATACGATAGTCTACTCGCTATCGAATGCGGTGACTACAAAAAACTTCGCGATACCATATGTCCAACTATTTTTTAAAAAGTTAACTATATAAATAAAATTCATTTTCTGTTTGTTTGTTCGGTATACAAATTTTTTATTTCCCAACAGATTTCTCTGATGGTACATATAGTCTCCATACTCCAAGGAAGGTGGCCATATACTGTTTGAACGGCCAAGCCCAACTTTTAGACCCAAGATTTTTACACTAACGATTTTGTACATAATTTAAGGCTGTATTTACCACTTTGGAGGACGGGTGTATTATTTGGATTAACAATTAAAATTCTATTTGTAAATTTATTTCTATAAAAATTGACACATATGCTTTCTAGTGACCGGGCAAAAACATCTAGTTTAGAATAAATTTTGAGGATTTTGGTGATAACTTATTTTTTATTTTTGAAGTAAACGAGAAATAAAAGTGAAAGTAGAAAATGAGTCTTCTGGTCTTCTTTCCGTTTCCAAGAAGCCCGCTTTCAATTAGCTGGCCGATAATTTAGCTTTGTTGGTTATATAGTTACGCCATGCTAGTAACTTGGCCTTAACTGATAAAGTATTTTATAAAACCAGTCAGTCCAATACCATGAAATTATTGCGTAAGACAAGTACAAAGATCAAAATGAGAGTTGGTCTGTTTCGCTATCTCCTTTCATTTAAATTAAAATTAACATCTCTTGACTGTTTATAAATTATTATTTTGTTTATAAAAAACAAAAAAATACAATTAAAATTGTCCAGATGTACACTTCGTCATCAAACGGAATAACAATGGTTACGGGATAGAAATAAAAACGAAGAGAAAAAAGTAATAATAAATGTGTACGAGTAGCTTATATAGCAAAATAATAATTTTCATTATCGTATTAACAAAATTTTTATGCACAATTGAATTGAGGGTTTTACTTGCCTTTTGATTCTCCATTTAGTACGGCTACAAAAATTATGCTAATGGGTTATTGTACAGGGGATTGTTTGCAACGTAACAAACCGCTACAGTAGCCGAAATATTTAAATCCATCCAAGATCAGTAAACCAACAAAAAGGTAATACTCTTTCAAATACAAGCAAAAACAATAATAGCCATGTGTGCAGAGAGGACAATATTATTGATAGCGTGTCTTTCATGGACGTATGTATGAGACATACATGAGTGTGAATGTGCAAGAACAACCCTTTTGAATTCTTTAATTTTTATAGCTACAAAATAGTAAATAACACATCCTCGGTATTCCTATTATATTGAGTAAATGAATGAATGAAGAAAAGTATGGATGAGTGGACGGATAAATATTTTTTTATTGTAAATGAAAGGGCAAATCATTTACATAAGTATGACGTTTGGATGTGTATGTATGTGTGCTATACGATCCTAATGTGTCAGCGATCATGACCATTATCATCATTTAGGATGCACTGTAAGGAGTATAAATTAAAATCAAATCCTGTTGTGCCCTTTTTACCTGTCCTGGCTTGCCGTCCTTTAGGTTTATACGATGTTTATTTGGTTGGACATATGTTTTTTTTGTATGCACGTTTGTCTTGTTTAGATTTTTTTATTTTTCTTTTCGAATACGTGTGTGATAATAAGTTATCGTAGCGGTAGTTGTTTTTTACATATCATATTAGATTGAACAAAATACGCTATAAACAAGCAATCACGGCCGGGAAAGTCATGCAAACTGCTGGTAGTCGTATAGACGCACAAAAACAAATTTTAATAAGATAAATGCGACAGTGCAGAGTTTTATATACCTTTCACCGTGGTAGCCAAATATTCATACTTTTAAATACGCACATTCTTAAATATTCCAAAAAATTTATAAATGACAAATATTGATTAAGATTAATTTTTTTTAATATAAATAATAAATAATAATAAAAAAATATAAAAATATTAAATAAAAATATTAACTACGAAAAAACAGTTGCTACAGGAAAAAATTAATTTAAAAACAAATCAATATACACTTCCTGTCACATGAATAGGACCCCATAACACAATTTTTTTTTAATGTTATAGGTAGCTTCTACAAAAAAAAAATATGCGAACTTAATTTGTATTTCTATTTAAAGATAATGTAGTTCAATATATACACTGGTTCGTCAGCAAAGTACTATAATGTCGCTGTTGTAATTTCTTTTTTAGTTGTAGATCATTTAATCGCACTTCTACATTTTTTAGGGATATAGTAATAAGTGATCTGTGCCGGCTCTTAAGAAAGCCACTGGCTAAATATTTTCTTTAGGTAAATTGATGCCTTTTTAACAAAACAGTCGATTTAAGGCTAAGAAAAGATTGATTTTATTATTGGAAAAGTTCTTGCTTATAAATAAAACTAACAAGATTCTAGATAATATCCTAATAATAACAACTATTAACAATTGAGTAAATTTTGAGTGTAAAAATAGTATAAAAATATAAAAGTACTAGCATTTAACTCGCTACTTCGCCAGCGAAGTACCATACTGTCGCTGTTGTAATTTATAATTTCGTTGCAGACCATTTAGTATACATGCTAGGTTTTTTAATACAAATAAAATCAAAAGGCATCATTAAAGTATGTAAATAGAAAGTACCATTGGAGCTCGGTCTGATAGTTATAAATTCGTTAATGTTAAAAGATTCAAAAATCACCATTATATTATATTAATAAAAAGTACAGTTTTCTTCTCTTAATTATTTTTCACCTTGTCCTGAACCTAAACGGCTCAGTCTAATAGTTTTAGGTTCGTTAAGATTAAAAATTAAATGAGTACTATTCAAATCAATAAAAAGTACTGTTTTGCTTCTTAACGATTTTTTACTTTGCTCAGAGCTCAATCTCAAAATTCTAGAGTTGTTAGTATGAAAAACTCGAAAAGTACCAATACAATCAATAAAAAGTTACATTTATGGTCTCCCACCTTGCTTCAAATCATTTCGTACTTTTATATTCCTTAATAATAAAATATCAATAAGTACCAAAAAAATAATATAATAAAAACTACCATTTGTCCCCTTAACGACTTCTCACTTTGCTTAGGTCTGTTTGAGCCCAATAGCGTACTGCCAGGTTCTTTAACATTAAAAAATCAAGAAGTACCAATAAAATTTATAAAAAGTCCCATATTGTGCCCTAATGATTTTTCACTTTGAACTTAATCGTTTGAGCCCAGTCTCGTAGTTCTAGAGTTGTTAATACTAAAAAATCAAAAAGTACCATAATGTCACTTTTCCTATTCCTTACTATTCATTTAGTACTATTAAATTTTACTGTCTTAATTTTAGGTCTGCACCTAACATAAAAAATACCACTAAACTTGTTTATATTTAAAGTTCCAATCATATTTCTGACTTTTTGGTTATTTTTTGGGACCCTTGAAAAAAAAATTTTTAATAGAGTTTTATTTGGGTTTTAGAAATTAATAATAGAATGTTCATATGCTGCATCAATTTACATAATGGTACATATTTAGAAATTGTAGTAAAAAGGGGCATATATATTTTAAAAAAGTGCCAATATGCATTATACGAGTGGACCTTTTTAAGTAGATAAGAATACAATTTAGTTTTTGTTGCTGTGATTGTTATTTTGAAAGATAAATGGGGTTAAAAAAACGTACTAATATTAGTTTATCCTTTTTATCCCGCTAATGTAGAAATATCGAAAAAGTACCAAATATCCATCCGCTTATTTTTTAGTAGAATATTTTGTAGGTTGAACTTTAGAGCTATCTGTAGTACATAGTTCCGGAGATATATAAAACACATTTAAATATTAAAAAAGTTTTTTCTGTAGAAATATTTCAAAAATTACCCTCATGTGTGGTTTTCAACACATATGGCATTTTTATGTATTTTCTGGTAGTAACATGGTTTTTTTCGGTTAAAATAATTTTTTATCAGCAATAATACATTTATTAAGCCATTTTATTATATTTAACACTACCTAAGAAAATCTGGGACCATCTAGGAGTCATGGCATATAAGATTCCAACTTAGAATAAACTTTTAGTGTACATAATCGGTCGAGCGTTAATAGTAACTTTTGTTTGTTTACGATTAAAAATGATGTAGTTTTTACATAGAATTCCAATAGTACGAACGGTGAGGTAGATTACTGAGTAGGTTACACAGGACGCCTCAATAAAAAAAAAGAGAGCTCCCTTTTACTACTGAAGTAGTCAGTTTGTGCAAAAAATCAGAACAATCGGTCTACAAATGTCCGAGGAATAGCAAACTTGTTCTGAATCTTGCCACCTATGGGCACTCGCAGATAGCATGTTCCGACGTTTCCTGTCCTTGTCGACAGAAACGACAGGAATCGTTCTGTACCACAGCTATTCTACTCATGTGATAATTAAGTCTACAGTAAGTATCTCATCGTAGAGATTTATACCATTTCTGCCGAGGTTTGAAATAACCTCTGCTCTAATGCGCTCGGGGTTGATGAGTCTTTTTGACTGCTACATGCCACTTTCGGTCCTTCAATAATCTTGGAGACTTTGATTACAAAATCAAAAAGTACCATTAAAATAAATAAAATGTACCATTTGTCATTTTGACAAGAATCGTTTGGGGCCAGTAGTTCTAAGATTGTTAATAATAAAAAGTAAAAAAGTACCATTAAAATTATTAAAAAGTACCATAATGTCCTTTTTCCAATTTCTTATTTCGTTCAGTACCATTTTGTTCTTCTGTCACAGTCCCAGGCTTACACATAACATAAAAAATACCACTAATACTTCTTGGTACTTTTTTCTCCCTTGAAAAAGTTTTCTTTTAAATTGATTTTTATTGGGTGTTACAAATTAATAATAAAATGTTTATATGCTGCCGTAATTTATATATTTAGAAATATAAGTAAAAAGGTTTACATATTTTTTACCCTTTATTAGCTTGAATTTTAAAAAAGTGGCAATATATGAACTGTTATATTTTATAGTGGTATAAGTCCTATTATTTATATTTCGAGATATTTAAGAGTTTGCGTTTGAGATTGAGTTAATTTAAAAATATTGGCAAATGTTAGCCTATTCGAATGAAGTTTTTTACGCTGTATACCCGATAAATTTTATTGTGAAATTATAATTATATAAGAAAATAAATGATTTTTTTAACTCCAAAGAACTAATAACACTTTCGAAACTATCATTTTATAAAAAATGAAAACATGAGTAAATTTAAGTCTAAATTTTCATCGACATGAGCTGTACTGAAATGTAAAATATAATGACTAAAATGAAAATATTCAAATAAACCAGCAAACAAGCTTTTTGAGAATTAATTTAAAGTTGACATAATTAAACAACTGTAAATTACTCGTAGTTCATTAAGATAACAAAAAGTAAAAAAAATATATTTTAAGCCTATTTATTCTTTACTGTTAGAATAGTGCATATAATATACTATATATGGTGAATATGAGGTATGACTAGGACCACACACGGCAAGTTTAGTTGGCAATTCTTTCTCAATTCTCTTTTAAAATTGCCGCTGTGTCTACACACAGCAATTTTTTTTCGGCAATTTTAGCTTTCTTATTCAGTCATTCATTCAGCCTTCAAGCTATCTGTCTTTTTTTTACATCTTTATAAAAGATACGAAGAGAGAACAAAAAGTAATTGCTGAGTACGAGCAAGTTTGTACCCCTTTCCATTATTATTTTCTCTCTCTCCTACAAAATCAAGAATTGCCCAACTAAAATTGCTGTGTGTGGTCCTGGTCTGTGTAGGGTAGTAAGCTCATCATATCGTTTTGAATTTTCGTACAGTGGTAACTTTCTGTGAATCGAATCTTAAAAAAACCAAAAAATTTTTAAAACCGAAAAATAGCTCTGCAAAAAATTTATATTGATCGAAGTCAAGCTTGAATGTTTACTTAATTAATATTTCTTATTTAGTCAATAGCTTTTACAATATAAAGGTTCTAATGTTTGCAAGAAACGTTGGGTGTAACCTACTGAGGATTCAGAGTAGCGTCTGATGAAATGGTCCATATAGGTATGCTATCCCCTTCAGTACTTATTGTACTGAATAAATAACTCATGAGAATATCATGAATAAAAGAATAAAGTTTAAAACCAACACAATTTCTGGAATTAAGCGCAAATAAAGATTAATATTTTGTTAATAAAAATAGAAATTCCAAGAAATATATCCAATAGGCATACAAATTATATATAATTTAATTTAATTTTGCAAACATTTGTAAGCATTTTTTTAAGCCAAACATATTTAATTAACGATAAAAATGGAAAAAATGTTGGCACAAGCATTACCTTAAGAAAAATTTTTACAATTGAAAAATTTTTTTTTCTTTTCATTCTTACAATTGGTAAAAATTTTTTTGTTTTGTTCAATATTTTTCAAATTATTATTATGAAGTTCTTTAGTTCTTGCTCCTAAGTTTATGATAGAATTTATTCCTTTTGTTTCTATTATTTTGTAGGGACCAAGGTAAGGTGCTTGGTTCTTTTTTCTATTAAATCGTTTTACCATAACCATATCTCCTTCTTTTAGACGCAACGGTTTGATCTTTTCCGATATATCAACTCGTATATTTTTAGTTATTTCAATTAATTCTTTTGCCTTTTTTAACGACAATTTTAATCGGGCTTTTAATTCAATTAAATAATTATTTATATTATAAAGAGTGATTTTTTGCTATTATCTTTTTGGCAACACTAGTTTTGACAGCTCACGCACGTTTTGTATCTTGTGTCACTGTCAAACATCTTCAGTTTGGTCTATAATTTAATCATGAATCGTCTTACAAACGAACAACGCTTGCAAATTATTGAATTTTATTACCAAAATGCGTGCTCTGTTAAGAAAGTTCATCGCGCGCTTCTTCCATTTTATGGTCAGTTTAATCGACCTACTGAGGCTTCTATTCGGGCTATTGTAACAAAATTTCGCACCAAATTTACATTGTTGGACATTAAACCACCAACACGCTTACGTAGAGTGCGAACTGAAGAAAATATCGCAGCCGTATCGGCCAGTGTTGGTGATGACCGTGAATTATCGATTCGGCGCCGTTCGCAGCAATTGGGCCTCTGTTACTCCACTACGTGGAAAATTTTGCGGAAGGATTTGGGTGTGAAGCCTTATAAGATACAACTGGTGCAAGAATTGAAGCCAAACGACCTACCACAACGCCAAATTTTTGGTGAATGGGCTGTTGAAAAGTTAGATGAAGATCCACTTTTTTATCGAAGAATTGTGTTCAGCGACGAGGCTCATTTCTGGTTGAATGGATACGTGAACAAGCAAAACTGCCGTATTTGGAGTGAAGAGCAGCCAGAAGCATTGCAAGAGCTACCAATGCATCCACAAAAAACAACCGTTTGGTGCGGATTATGGGCTGGCGGCATCATTGGGCCGTATTTCTTCAAAGATGATGCGAATCACAACGTTACTGTGAATGGTGAGCGCTACCGTGCGATGATAACAAACTTTTTTTTGCCCAAAATGGAAGAGCTTGACTTGCATGACATGTGGTTTCAACAAGACGGTGCCACATGCCACACAGCACGCGAAACAATGGACCAATTGAGAGGCGAGTTCGGTGAACAGTTTATTTCACGATTGGGACCAGTCAATTGGCCGCCCAGATCGTGCGATTTAACGCCTCTAGACTATTTTTTGTGGGGCTATGTTAAGGCTAATGTCTATAGGGACAAGCCCGCTTCGATTGACGCACTGGAAGCCAACATTGCCAACATTATTCGTGAGATACCGGCCGAAATGTTGGAAAGAGTATGCCAAAATTGGACTAAGCGGATGGACCATTTGAGGCGCAGCCGCGGCCAACATTTGCATGAAATAATCTTCAAACATTAAATTATATCGACCCAACTATCAATCCAAATAAATATTTCATGCATTTTTCTGAATTTTATTTTTTTTTTTTTTTTAATTTCCGATAGTTCTTATAAAATCACCTTTTATATAGGTTGAAAGTCTAATAATATATCATTAGGTAGGTTTGGCAACCTCCCGAATATCAGTTCAAGTGGCGTGTAATTTGTTTCTATATGAGGCGTTGTGTTATACGCGAAAGAAAAGTAAGGGATCCAATGGTCCCATTCATAATTTTTGCAAAAATTTAAGATATATTCATTAAGTACCATATGATTACGTTCTATCGAACCTAGAGTTTCATGGTGGTATGGTGTACTGAAAATTTAATTTTCATTAACTTACACACTTCAGACATCAATTCACTTATAAACTCAGTACCCCTATCTGATTTAAGTACTTTGAAGTGACCGTAAACCAAAATTAGATTTTCTACCATCGCTTTTACAACTGTTTTAGCATATTTTGATCCAATAGGGCAAGCTATAATATACTTCGTTAAATCACACTGCATAGTTAAAATATACCTGAACTCATTTGAATATCTTAAAGGGGCTACAGTATCGATTAGGACGACTTCAAAGCTAGCTCCTGGTGTATCTGTAATAGTTAATTTTTCCTTAGTATGCCTCGTTTGTTTGTTTATTTTGCATTCATGACAATTCAATATATGTGCCTTTACCATCTTACCCATATTTTTCCAAATATATTTTTGCTTGAGCCTTAACGCTGTTTTCTTTGTAGATCCTTATCCATTATTGTTTTGGGTTCTTTATATATCAAAATTTTTAAATCTTCCCTGTTCTTTCTTTTTAATTTATTGAAAATATTTTTGAATTGTTCAATTGACATGATTTTAAATACACTACTCAAAGCGATTTCATATATACCTAGTGATAGCATTTTCGATACTAGCTTCTCCAACGACATCTTTGTGCTAGTTGGGTTATCACTACATTTAGTAGCTATCCCTATATCATCTTCTAATATTTCTGGTTCTATTGTCTACTATCGATTTCAAATCGCAATTTCTTCATTTCTTTTACATCAGAAATGACGTATATTGCCATGTAAAAAGTTGATCAGTCTTTTTGCTCGTAACGCTGTCCTCATTCTGTTGTATGTTTGACTTGTTTTTCATGGATCTCGTTATTACTAAGATTTCCTTTGGACTCTGTTCCATGCCCTTCAATGTATTCGTATCGATACTTATTCTCGATAACGCATCTGCGTTGGTATTAATTTTTCCTTTTTTGTACGATATTTCGAAGTCGTAATCACACAAATTCATTCTAATCCGAGTCATTCTAGATGAAGGATTCCTATGCGAGAATTTTCTACCATAAAGTTATGGTTGGAAAAAATTTATTGCCCAGTGTATGGCTAAAAGTTCTTTTTCTATAACTGACTTATTTAAGTCATGTTGCGATAATATTTTACTAACGTAGGATACAGGTAAATCGGAACCAATCTCACCTTGAGATAGTATTGCTCCGAGTGCAAAGAAAGAAGCGTCTGTGGTGACTATAAATGGTTTGCTGAAATCTGGGCATATAAGAATAGGTGGGTTTATGAGATTTAGCTTAATAGTTTCTAACGACTGTTGACATTCTTCGTTCCATATAAAAGGTTTCTTTTTCTTTAATAGTTGATTTAAACTTCTTGTTATGAGTGCAAAATCTTTAATGAAACGTCTGTAATAATTACAGAAAGCTACAAAACGTCTGACATCGTCAGCATTTTTAGGTACCGGATAATTCTCTATTACTTTGTGTTTCGTGGGGGCGGTACATATTTCCTTGTTGGTTATTAAATGGCCTAGATATACGACTTATGTTTTTAGAAAACAACATTTGCTTGGGCTTAATTTTAGATTATAGTATCTCAATCTCTCAAAAACTCTTGATAATTTAATATGCTGGTGTTGTATACTACATCCAAATACGATGATGTCGTCGACATATAGAAATGCTTCTGCGCTTAGTCCGCTCAGAGCTATTGTTAGCATTCGCTTAAAACTGTTGGAGGATATTTTCAACCCAAATGGTAAACGCGTAAATTGAAAATGTCCATCGTTTGTTGAAAACGATGTTATTGGTCTAGAAGTTTCATCTAAATTTATTTTTTGGAATGAACTCGTCATATCCAGCATGGAAAAGTATTTCGCTCTACCTAATTTATCGAGAACATTTTCTATTCTTGTTAATGGAAATTTATCATTCACAATTTTTTCTGAAAATCCACTACTAAACGCCATTTCTTTGAATCAGTTGTAGATTTTTTTGGTATTACTAATAACGGTGAGTTATACGGACTTATTGATGGTTCTATAATGCCGTCTTTCAGATGTTTATTAACCTGCTCTTTTATTTCTTTTGTTTGTGATTCTGGTAAACGATATGGTTCTATGCACACCGGGGTTGAATCTGAGACTTGAATTTTTTGAGTATAAAAATTATTTACAGTTAAATTGTCACTATCATCATGAAAAATATCACTGTATTTCGTAATTATATATAATAAAGACTGTCTTTCTAGCGGATCTACTGACTCGATGTTTAAAACTGTTAAAAGTTTTTGTATACGAACCCTGTTTGTTGTGGTATTGCCAATACACTTGTATATGTTATATCCCGCTAAAGGTTTTAATTCAAAATGTAAATCATATAATGCAACTTATTTTTTTTACATGAAGGTATTATACTATTTCCTACGAAAATTCCTGGAGAAATCTCCTTATTCACAACAATGCTATCTTCTTTTGTATTTATTTTAACGGGTATGAGTGATTCAGAACGAGCCGGTATGAGAATTTCGGTTTTGTATATGTGTGTTGGGGTTATTGGCAATTCAAACTCTTCATTTGACATATTAAATATTGTCATATAGGTTTCAAAATCGATCTTACATTTATATTTTTCAAGAATATCTCGACCAATAATTCCATCTGTGGGAATTGTACAATATGAAATTGATGGATTATATTTTTATCATTAAATTGCAATATGAGATTTGCTGTGCCAATACTTTCTATTTTTTCTGAAGTGATACCACTCAATGGTATCATCAATATTCTCAATGTTTCCTATATTGCAAATGAAGATGTCTGCTCCCGTATCTATTAAGAAAATAAGGTTTCCCTTCACACTATTACACGTTATGATTATGGAGTTGTTCGGATTTACTGAAAGCTTGAAAAGTTTTGGAAAAGTATTGCTACTATATATTATTACCGTAGTTGTTGTTATTACCATAGGTATTATTATTGTAATTGTTCCTATTATCGCCGTTGAATGTTCTGTTTCTGCCATTGCTATTGAACCCACTATTTCTGCCATTGCCATAATTATTGCTGCGGTTAGTGTTATCAAATGTATTATTTCTGTAGTTGTACCCATTGCGATTTCCTGAAAAATTATTTGTTTGTCCCTGGTAATTGAAGTTACGTTCATTTTCCTGGATCCAAACTTTAAAAATGCTATTATCATTGGTTTGCATGTCCCTTTCTATTGCCATGCATTTTTCAACTGCTTCATTAAGCGTTTTAAGACTACTTGCCGTTATTACACTGTGATACTCTGCACTTACTCCCCTTATGAAGACATTAAGAGCCATATTCTCAGTCATTCTGAAAATTGCATCCTTAGCCTCCTGTGTAGGGTTTTCTATCGTTGCAATTTCAAAAGTACGCAGTTGTTTAGATAGCAACGCAATTTTCTACCTGTATGCAGTTATGCTCATGTTACCTTGTTTTTGTGTTCCAAATTCTGCCAAAACCTGTTGTAAAGTTTTTGGATTTGGATAGGTATCAATTAATAATTTCTTTAAAGTACGGGGTCTATTTAATCGTCTTAGAATACTTCGAACGCGTGCAGTAAGCTTGAAATTATAGACAAATCTAATAACTATTTCCCTATCTGTTTCTTGCAATATATCATGCAAAAGCTGGGTTTGTACTAAGAAATCCTCGAGCGCCTCATATGTACCTTTAAAAATTGTAAGGTTTTTGCCTACAACTGATATGTCGAATTATGCCATCCTATCGTGGTTTACTATTTCCTCTTTTGATTCAAAATTTGTTTCTGATGATTTAATGTTCTCAATGTCGATTACTAAATCGTCATGTAATTTTTTGAAGTCTTCTGTGAAGAATTCTATTTGTTCTTCTTCTTTTAGTGCTATAAAAATTTCCTCAGCCTCCTTTTCAATAAAATCTAAGCGGCTGATTTTCTCTATTTTATATTTATTGGAGTAAATTCTATCTTTACTTTTCTTTAAATTCTTATCTAATTTTTTAAGTTCAATATAATATTCTGTTAACTTATTCATAAATATAAATGTAGAAATATTTATAAATGTTACAAAATAATTATTTAAAATTTTTAAGCTAATTATTTAGAACGTTTTTTGTATTTTGTTTTTGAATATAAAACAGATGTTAGAATTTTACTACAATGGCAACACTAACTTTTACATCCCTGGCTTTTGTTCTAAAATTTTTTTATTTGCTATTTTTTTGTTTGCATGTATTTAATTAATCGCGTTTTAAATTTATTTTCAATTTATTTTAAATTTAATGGTTCTCGTTCTAAATTAAAAATTTGTGAGTTTTTCTTTTTTTTTTTATTTACTAATAGTGTAATTATATTAAGTGGAAGCAAGTCTACATACATGTGTGTTTTGTTTACATTTGTGTTTTATTAGACTTGAATATCAAAAAAGCTTTGTTTGTTTTTTCTTGTACTCTTCTATGCTTATTGCCTGCTGCTGGTGTCTGTTCCTCTTTAGGGATGCTTGTACTGGTTAGATTTGGCAGGATCGCCATGTAATGTTCGGGTGAGTGATATTAAAGTTGTGTATAAAAAACGGACTATCAGATGATTTTGCCGGCGCTTAAAAACGCCACTGGCAGAGTAGAAGCTATGATAATAATGATCGTTTATTTACAAAATTCTCTTACTTAAATACAAACATAACGGGATAAGTTCTTAAAGCTAATAATAATAAAATAATAAATAAAAATAAGTAAATTCCAATTGAGTGGAATTTGAGTGGAAATAATACACCATTCAAATTCTATAGAAAAAGATAAATATAGTTTAAAAAAAAAGACTTAAATAAACAGGACTTATTAAATACACTACAATACCACATTTATTTTGTTGAAAATCTATTTAACATTTTACACTTGAATAATTTATGTTTTAGAATCAACAATTGTTCATTGTAAAATCTGTTTTAATGTATATTGTAAATTTTTCGTTTTGTAAATTGTGTTCTGAAGTTTCAATAAGTTATGGGCCCAGACCCAAACCTTGAAAAGAATAGTTGTGTAATTTAAAATCTGAATAGAACTTTAAAATGGCAATGGTATCAGGAAGAATACCTTTGAAATGGTGCTGTTAAAATAGAATACCTACAAACTAACCGTATGATTGCAGATATGTTAACGAAACCAGTTCCAAAAAAAAATGATTAAAGTTGAGGAGGCTTGTTGAAAATCTACTTTAACATTTTACACTTTAATAATTTATGTTTTAGAATCAACAATTGTTCATTGTAAAATCTGTTTTAATGTATATTGTAAATTTTTCATTCTTATTATTCTAATTATAATATTCAAACAATAAACCCATATTTTACTTTTGTAATTTGTGTTCTTAAGTTTCCATAATTTTGTCTGTTGTGTATTTTAAACAAAGTGCGCAAAAAAAAATAGATGCAGTCGCGATTTTTGACTCATAACTGTATCATTTATGAACCCACGCAGTTTTGGTCCAGATACTATGAATGTGATGCTTGAAAAAACTGTATCTTTTTAGTTTAGATAAAATACCCAAAAAACAAAGCAAAAATTAATGAAAATCAAAAATTTCAGTTGTATTTTTTATATTCCTCGACGATTTGTGACCCGATTGCTCCAATTTTTTGCACAGATTTTATGGCTATTATTTCTAATATTTTTAAATATAAAAGTTTTTTGTCCGTTTTTTAGTTTACACAAATAACGCAAATAACGCTCAGAAAATGGTAAAAATACAGCGGTAGTTGCACTTCAGAGCTCATAGCTCCGCTGTTTATGGATCAATTGGGCTCAATTTCAACACGGAATTTACAACAGGAACTTGCAACAAATTGACATGCTAAACTTTTCTGTAGGTTTTCTAGGGACTTCAGAAAGTTGTTTTCAACATACACACGGACAGACGGGCATCCCTAAATCGACTTCGCTACTTATAAGAATCCAGAATATGTATAGGGTGTCCCATGTGCGGTGTAGAAATTACACACGTAATGACAAACTTTCATTTTTTTGTGTAAAAAGAGAAAGAAAATATAAGTTGGGTTATACCGAACATATAATAAAAAAATTAGCCAAATCGGTCCAGCTGTTCTCCGTTTTGAGATACATTTAAAAAGTGGGCATGGTAATGGGCGTAGACTATTTTAATTTTCATAAAAATTTAAGTTGGGTTTTTATGAAAATACAACATTTTTGTATATTCGATCTTTTACTCTAAGAAATCGTACTCATAGAGTAAAGGACCGTGCAAGACAACTATAGCGGGACCTGCGGGGCAGATTTGTGACGCTAAGATTTCCAAGGCGTAATTCAAAGGCATCATGTGGGGAGTTGTATATCTCCTATAACATAGGGTCACACAGATCGGTTGGGGGTGGTGTCTGCTTCATGGGAAGGATAGGAGTCACGCATGACATAATCTAACGCCATGTGTTATCCGTGGCCCCTGACCGGCCATCTGATGCAGACACTCGCGGACCAAAATATACAACCCTAATCCTACTATCCCATACCTAATATTTTCCTTTCCCATCCCCCACATCCTGATCCCCCACTTGTAATGTTGAGGTGATTGGTAGCAGTGCCCAGAACATGAATGGCTAGTAAGTGGTAAAAGAGAACTAGTCGCTAACAGCTCCCCTCCGGTGCTAGGGCATTGTAACCTTAGTTGCCTAGTCCATGTATGCCGTCACTGCGTGGATGGTCCTTACCATTACGGGCATACTCGTGGGATTTGTATGGAAACGAATATTGTTAAAAAACCAAAATAAAACAAAAACAACGCAAAAAGTCAACAAGGGAAAACCAAGTTGGCCGATTGCAGAGCACCCGCTGTAACAAGCGGGTTACATACCACCAATATTGGCGTGGCAGCCTCCGTCAATAAAGGTGGATCTGATGCAGTGGAAGTACCAAAGCCAACGGAGGGAACTTCCAAGGGGGCCAGAAAGGAAACTGCTCCTGGATTAGTTGGTGAAGACCGACCTACAACATCAGTGTCGTGTACATCCACCAATGTCTTAGAGGCACAACCGCAAAGGAGGGCTTTTGCAGAAAGGAGAGCTGCCATGCGTATTACAAATAAGCATGGCAGCAAACCTATCGAATCGCTAACTAGCGAGCAAAATACCTCCTTGATATATGCAAAAAAGCGTTTAGATGAACTGGACGCTTCCTTCTCAGTTTTTCGTGCGCGCTATTGTCGACTACAGTGACAGCGACGGAGCAATCTCCCATGCAAAATGTAAGATAATACAGGAGAAGCTGCTAGGGGTGTACTAAAGAATTCTTGAGGAGAATCCGGGTTCCCCTCCACAGAATTCGGATGCAGGCTGGTTTCAGGAGCATATAAAGCTCCAATGAGCGATCAGCCAACTTACTTAAGTTGGCTGTTACGGCAATAGGAGAAGTGTGGCCGGGTGCGCGGTTAGACATGATACCGGTCTGCGATATACCTCGCAGGCCGAGATCTATCATGACCATTCCGTCCGAGCCACATTAACCCAAAACCATTCTGTCTTACATCAGGAGTGGCAACCCTACTCTGCCTACCCATGATTGGAATGTAATCAAGGTTGGCGCTCCTGAAGTCAAGAAGAGGAAAGTTGTCATGGTCCTGAATAAGGAATCTTTGGCTCCACTACGACTGTCACGAACATGGTTGGGGAACTACTAGGCGACCTGAAATTAATTTGCATCACTGCAAGGCAGCATCCACTGCATTTCTCCCAGAGCGGGACGAGGATGTGGCGCTGATACAGGAATCCTCTAATCATGATTTCAAGGTTCTTGGACTCAGCGCAAAGGGCTATAAATTGTTATATGCAAATTGCACAGGTAGGATTCTAGCCTCCATTTTGGCTAAAAAGCCAAAAAGACTTTTGTGAGAACATTAAGAGCTCTTCAGAGACTTGTCGACTACGCAAGATTCTCTCTAAATCTCCAACGGTACCTGGGGTATATTCGGAGAACTAATGAGGAGTGGACTACTAGTAGTCATGAGGCGTTGGAAGTGCTGATGGACACCCACTTTCCGGGGTGTTCTACGCTTTCAGGTGCAATGAGCGATGACGCTCAGTACTATAGGGAATCCTCCTCTATGAGAATAGAGATGGATTCCTTAAAATGGGCCATCGATAGTTTTCAGCCTTATAAATCCCCTGGACCGGACGGTATTATACCTGCCTATCTACAGAGGAATTTTCCGGTAATTTCTCCTTGGGTGCTGGGAATATATAATGCATGCCTCGCATGGTCATATATCCCAGTGTGCTGGAGAAAGAGCAAGGTGATTTTAATTCCTAAGGGTGGAAAAACGTCTTGCGTAACTGCGAAGGACTTTAGGCCAATCTGTCTGATATCCTTCTTCACCTTGACGGCCTTTCTGGATATAGAAGCTGCTTTCAACAATGTCAGGCCAGCAGCCATCGTGGATGCTATGATGGATGTTGGCATTGCTCCTGTGATTATTGGATTCGTAAGAAGACTACTTTCGGGGAAGATTATAGAATCCTCGCTGGGTACGGCCGGGATAACCAGATCGGTTGTAAGAGGCACACCTCAAGGAGGGGTCCTATCACCGCTTTTATGGAACAGAACCATAAATGCAATTCTCAGGAGGATGGATTCCATGGGTTTCAAAACTGTGGCATATGCAGACGATGTCGCGGTGGCGATATCAGGAATCTGTCTGGATGCATTATCCCTGAGAATGGAGACGGCGCTTAGAATCATTACTAACTGGAGTAAGTCAGTGGGACTAAACGTCAATCCGCCAAAGACAGAACTTGTATTATTCACGGGAAAATACAAGGTTCCTACATTCAGATTGCCAAGGCTAGTCGGCTCGGAATTGAGCCTTTCTGCCAGCGCAAAATACCTGTGAGTGATTCTGGATAGGAAACTCTCATGGAAGGGGAATGTGAAAACAAGGGCCTCGAAGGCAAATGCGGTGATATACGCCTGCAGGAGGGCCATAGGGACGAAATGGGGCTTAAATCCTCGAAACGTTCACTGGCTATTCAAGATGATGATTCAGCCCATCTTGTTTTATGGAGTCGTGGTGTGATGGAAAGTACTGAACACGACTACGAACCGATCCCGATTTGAGAGGATTTTCAGATGCATGGCCACCTTGATTACAGGAGCCATGAGATCAACGCCCCATTAAGGCACTCTTTACGATGTTAAATTGGCTGCATCCGTGCGATTGCATGCGGCACGAGAGTGGAACCTATGGGGACATTCGGGGATAATTGGTACTTGGGGGGATATTCACAACCTCATTGACTATGTCACTCCAAGACCATTCAGACCATACAGAGGAACTTCGGATTCACGATTTTGGACGAAACGGGAATCTCAATGGGATCTTCTCCTATAGGAGAAGATCTGGATGTCTTTACCGATGGCTCCTATAATAGTTCTGGAGTTGGAGGTGGAGTCTATATTGAGGAGTCTGGGACTAGTATATCCTTCAGACTCCCTAATCAATGCAGCACTCTACAAGCTGAAGTGATGGCTATAAAGCAAGCAGCAGACTGGCTATGGTATCATGGAGTATATGGCAGGAATATTCGCATTTATACCGACAGTCGGACTGTAATTAGGTCCTTAGCAGGTGTCTATTCGACATCCCAACTGGTCCAAGAATGCCGCACATCCTTAAATAGAATAGCAGAGCATTCGGTGATCACCCTCATTTGGGTGCGTGGACATGGGACTTCAATGGGGAACTGTAGGGCGGATAACCTGGCGAGGGAAGGGTCGAGGCTGCCAGAGCAAGATGCCAATGCGCCCTGTGGCATCCCTCTATCGGTCTGTAAAAAGGAGATCGAGAGCATATTCTTGCGAAGGGCACAGTCCAGATGGAGAGACGAATTGACGTGTAATACGGCGAAGATGATCTGGCCTAGGCTGGATAGCAGTCGCAGTAGGGATTTGTTGGGGCTCCAAAGAGCCTGATTGAGAAATGTGGAGGCTGTAGTAACAGGACACTGCAATTTTGGCAACCATGCTAAGAGAATGTTTTTGCCATATAACGACTACTGTAGAAGTTATTAGGACGAGGAAAAGGAAAAAACTGTGGAACACCTTCTCTGCCAGTGTCCAGCGCATGATCCACTTCGGTGAGCAACGTCTGCAGGGTCGAATGCACGAGTCGACATGCTATATGGCTTCGTTAGAAGTAGGGGTTGGTTTTTATGACGGACTCACTCACTTTCTTTCTCTATCTTCTTTCCTTTCCCTTCACTCTTCTATTACTATCCTTCCTCTTCTTTATTTTTCTCTATATAGGTATCACAAAGGGACCACGTCAGAAGACAAAACTGAGCCCAGCTTTTGTTTTTCTTTTCGGGCGACCTGTTTAACCTAACCTAACCTAACCCAAAGGCATACGTAGAATTTCAATTAAATCGGCCGTTTAGGAAGAGTACAATGTCAAACACACGTACAGTCGAATTTATATTGTTACGAAAATCACTCTATTGTATGACTGTGTTTTATTATTCATAAGAAATGGTATTTACGTATGTGTAAATGTAGCAATTCAGTGTTTGTGTTAATTCGTAGAATTTTATAGTGTAATGCTTGTGTGAGCTGTGTGTTATTTATATATGTGTTAGTGTATAAACTTTATGATAGCTTTAGTTCTAGAATTTGGTAGATTAAGATTTTCATGTACCTTGTTGTTCTATACTTGATACACCTAGAAGTATGCAGTAACTTCTAGAAGTTTGTAGACGGTTTTCTGCTAAACTAAAGATTTAAAATTTCCGTTACAGTTTGCTTAAGTGAAACAGTATATAAGGCAATGCTGAGATTGCCAGTTGAGTTCAGTTCTGATTGAGACATTAGACTGTAAACAAGGTGTGTCAAAAACAATAAAGTGTCGTTGTGACGGTTATAAATAAAGTGTGTTTCTACAACAAGTGTTAAGAAAAGTAAACTTATTGTGTTGTTATTTTACAATAAAGAATCCTAATAAACTAAACGTTTTTATGATAGGGTAAAAACGTAACAATATATTAATATATGTTGCACATGTACGGTGTAGAAATTACGGACAGTCAATGTTAGAATCATAAACTAACATAGACATGTAAAAAATGAGTGATACAAAAGGCTCAAAACATCTGATTGCTTAGGATTTTTGAAAGAGACAGATATATTACACATTGTTTACGAAAAATATTAAAATACATTATATTGAAATTAAGAAATTATAGAAAACAAAATTTTTATTATAAATTTATTAAATGAAAATTATTAAAATTTTATGTTAAAGTGATAAAATCAGTGCACGGATGAACTGCTTTTTGTAAATGTGTTGAAAGATGTGTGTTTGTTACAAGAAAAATAAAGTAAACACATAGCACATTGTCTTACCTAGTTTACAGCCAAAACTCATCAAACGATTTTGCCACAAGAATATCATAGGGAAAACAATACATTTCAATAACTCAACACAATTTTGGAATGAGCACAAATATAGATTAATACTTTGATAATATAAGTTTTAATTTTATAATTTATATTAAAATAAAACAACTAATTATCATTTTATTTATTATAGTAAAAAAACACAATATCACATTATCCCCTATAATAACTTCACAATGACAAAAATTTTGTTTTATTTCCAAAAACACTACAACACTTTGCGTGCACTTTTTTGTTAGTTTATGCTTTTGTGCTTTTTTTTTTAAATAAATTTATTTTAATTGCTATTGTTATTATTAATTTTTAGCAAACTAAGAAATTAACACAAAAAATCAACCATTTACTGAAAAATTTCACAAATGATGGTTTTTAGCGGTAGAAAAGAGACAATGAGAGAATTAGCAATTGCTGTGACTGTGTACAAGGGACAAGTATAAAACGCAAAATTTTATAGCTATCCTTTTTCAACTGTCTAGTCTATTTTAGTTTATGGTTAGAATGTACGAGCAGCGAAGAAGTACGAGACGAGCGGGTAATTTGAGATATTATTTTATATTAAATTACAAGTACTATTGAAATTAATTATATAAATAAATCACTTAAAAATATTAAAATTATTTAGTGACAGTACTATGTATAATATTTACATATTTTAATGTTTAGTAAATAAGATAATTTGTTATTGGTAACCGCTATTGCAATTAAAAACAAAATATTGAGTTTTCTTTTTTAAATGAAAATCGTTGCATATTATATCTAAGTACATTTTTATACATTGAAAATACCTTTCAACGTCTGCTGATGTAATAGGAGCATATTTAAACGATAATATTTCGTTAACATTATATATCGAAACATAATCAAATATAAATTTTATTTCATTTAGTCCTTTTTTTATTTAATTTGCTCAAGCTTAGTTTTAATGTTAAGCTTTGTGCTACAACCTCTCAATTTTGTCAACGGTATTAGTTAATATGCCATACTGCTCAATTAATGTGAGATTACTTGTTTGTAAATTTTTTATAAAAGTTTCGATGAAGCCATAATTATTACTTAATTTTTTGTACTTGCACTTTTTAATACATCTATTACCGCTTTTATATATTGAGACTAAAGTGCTCCACAAACATACTTGAATTAGCTTACAAACACTTTTTATTATAAAATATTACACATGTTTGTAGTGATGTATGACTTTCAAGTATGCTTGTGCAGCCCTATAATTGAGACTCTTCGCTATTTTAAGCGCTTAGAACTTCCAATATTTGTTCATAATTGTTGGCGTAATAATTAACCACAGCAAGCCATGTTGCCCAACGAGTTATAATTCGTTCGGATGGCAATGGAAGGGCCATAGAGTGAAAAAGGGAATCTTATAAAATTAACAACAGAACACTAAATTAATTTAAAATTTGCATTTATATATGTCAATTCATTGGTAAATTAAAGAGAGCGAAATATTAAAATATGTAAAAAAACGTAAAAATATGCTCTAAAATTGTTATATATGCTCTTTCAATACCAAAAAAAATTTAAAAACATGCTCTTTAAACGGAAATACATAATAAAATGCTATAATGAACAAAATATGTACTAACAAATCTATGACAAAATTCGTAACAAGTTTACGAAAATATAAATAAATCATCCACAACTCTCTATGCTAGTACAACATGCAATTGCATATTTGTGGTTTCGCTGATTACAAGTCAGTTAGTCAGTTAGTAACGTTACCTTTTATATAAATATATAGACTAGCATTTAACTCGCTACTTCGTCAGCGAAGTATCATACTGTCGCTATTATAATTTCGTATTTCTTTGTAGACTATTTAATCTCAGTTCTAAATTTTTGTAATACAAATTACATTAAAAGGTATCATTAAAATATAGAAAAAGGGCCCTTTTGTCAATTTATTGATTTTCATATTTACTGATCACCGTTGGAGCTCGGTCTGATAGTTATAAATTCGTTAATGTTAAAAGATTCAAAAATCACCATTATATTATATTAATAAAAAGTACAGTTTTCTTCTCTTAATTATTTTTCACCTTGTCCTGAATCTTTTAAGCTCAGTCTAATAGCTTTATGTTCATTAATATTAAAAAATCAAAAAGTACCATTGAAATCAATAAAAAGTACTGTTTTGCCTGTTAATAATTTTTTACTGTGCTTAAGAGCGTTAGACCCCAATCTCATAGTTCTAGTTTTGTTAGCATGAAAAACTGAAAAAGTACCAATAAAAACAATAAAAACTACCATTGTTTCAAATTCATAGTTTTCCACCCTACTTCAGATCATTTAAGCCAAATCCCGGAATTTTACATTCCTTAATAATAAAATACCATAAAGTACCAAAAATATATAAAAAGTACCATTTGTCCCTTAATGATTTTTCAATTTGACGTGAACCGTTTGAGCCGTAAGTCTCGTAGTTCTAGGGCTGTTAATACTAAAATATCAAAAAGTACCAATAAAGTCAATAAAAAGTACCTTTTTGTCCACTTAATGATTTTTTATTTTTGTTTTTTGTTAAGGACCGTTTAATTCTACTGCGAAAACTCTAGGTTTGCACATAACATCAAAAATACCATTAAACTTGTTTAAATATAAAGTACAAATCTTTCTTTTGGTACTTTTTTCTCCCTTAAAACAATTTTTTTACCATTGATTTTTATTGGGTGCTACAAATTAGTAATAAAATGTTTATATGCTGCACAAATTACATTATGGTACATTTACATTTTAGAAATAGTAGTAAAAAGGGACACATATGTTCCCCTTATATCTTCGAATTTTAAGAAAGTGCCAATATACATTGAAAACCTTTTTAAGAAGAGAATAATACAGTTTAAGTTTTGTTGCTGTGATTGTTACTTTAAAAAATAAAATGAGGTTAAAAAAACGTAAAAACATTAGTTTTTACCCTTTTTATTCCACAAATGTACAAATATAGAAAAAGTACCAAATACCCATCCGCATATTTTTTTAGTAGAATATTTTGTAGTTTGAACTTTTACTCTATCTGTAGTAGTTCCGGAGATAAAGATAAGAAGTTAGATTTTACCCGTTTTTACCCCTTTAATATTCGAATTTCCATTTGGGCTGGGCGATGATGATAAGTCAATCAGTCAGTCAGTAACGTTACTCTTTTATATGTATAGATTCACATTATTAGGACGCTACTGTAAAAAAAAAGGTTTTATGTGTAGTTTTCAATCAAAAATAATTTTAATTTTATTTACATTTTATGAAAATTTCTACATTTTATAAAATAATATAGCTTTTTTATAGCACGTAGAGCCTCCATTTGTAAAGATTGTTTCGTAAATTCAATTGGGAATAGAATCATGCTTTCATAAGTTCTTCTTTGGTAGTATACTGCTTTTCAGAAGCAAACACTTTACGAGGTAGGTAAGACACGGTGCCACTTATTATTCCACGTCATGTGAGTTCAACAAAAACAGAAGCGCATAATTTTTCGAAACATTTCCTCACTACCAGGACACTTATGAAAGCTGCTTACAGTGGAGTGTAAGAATAACTTGAAAAATAATAATTAAAATATATGTCAAAAAAAGTAGCAAATTTAGATCAGAAAATTATAATGAACAACTTCTAGAACAAAAAAATATTGAATAAATTTTCTATTAATTTATTATTATTATTATTTATTAATAGATACATATAAACAATATTACAATTTTGATGTACAAAATTACAGAATTTTTATATCTATAAATATGGCATAACATAATTGTTGTGAGCCAGATTGGGAACCATATTTAATTATTGGATTTATAAAAGACTAGCTTTTGCCCGCGGCTTTGCACTCGTTAAATTCGTAGTAAAACAATTCCTTTCCCTATATTGTGAAGATTTCCTGCTATCTTTAGAGTATCTAAATTGATATGCTACATTTTACTTATTTATTTTACTTTTACAATAAATATAACGGATGGCCCAAATGAGACCTAGTGAGGATATTGTAGTCGTTGTTGGGGGTCTTGCGGTAGAAGCTGTTGCGCAATTTGAACTTTGTATGGATACATCTTAATATCCAGCTTTAAAATTCTCTGTAATGATGTTCTGGGTATACCCAATTGGCCGGAACGGCGACGAGTTGAGACAGATGGATCATTTGCAACAATCTGCTGCACAGCTTCCACGTGAACACCTCTTCCTGGACGGTCGGCAACTGAACCCAGTTCCTCAAAACGGCGAACTAAACTTGTAATCATGGAAGATGTGGGCGCTGATCTTACGTTAAAAAAAACGGCGATAATTTCGCTGCGTCAGAACAATTGATCGTTGAGAAGAATAATAAAAATCGATCATTTTAATGCGTTGTTCAGTTCAGTTATAATCTGAAAAAAGAAAAAATAAATTATGTTAAAAAATAAAAAAGTTATTTGTGTTTCACATCAGCTGGTCTTATTTGGGCCACCCTGTACTACAGAATCTCTGTATACTCGTTATCAACGTTCACAGCTTTCTTGTTAAAAAAATTTACAAAATATTTTCACTAATACTAAATTGCCTTACCTTTAAACTCCGACCAAGATCTTAATAGAAGAAATAGAATTGATAAATTATGGTGTTAATCTAATATTATCTAAGCTAATGTAAGTACTTATTAAAATTAACCTTAATACCGACTAAAGTACGAACGTACAATTTCGAAAAAAATATGTCGCGCTGAAAAGCTCCGATAAACGCACCGCGCCACCGGCCGGCCGGTACTGCCGCAACCGCGATGTCCCTATATTTTATCTTCGAAAATATTCATTTAAATTACATGCTGTACAGGGCTATATTATTCCATATTAAATGTAAAATGTATTTAAGGTGCTTAATTAGATAAGGATTAATGCTGCATTGCTTAAAATCGCTTTGTAAATAAGCCATTATTTCTCGTAAAAATAAAAATTGGTTATTATGGGTTATCCCTAAGAGATAAACATATACCATCGCGGAGTTTCTTGTAGACCTTTTTAAGGTATATAATGCTTAATACATTATTTTGATCTATCTCGTAGAGTTTGCAATGTATTTATTTACGACTTCACATTAGAAATCTTGAAATTATCAGTGGTTTTCTAATATATTAAGCATATTATTATACATATAAACCTTTCTCTTGAATCACTCTATCTATTAAAAAAAACTGCATCAAAATCCGTTGTGTAGTTTTAAAGATCTAAGCATACATACAGACATAGGCACAGACGCGGGAAGCGACTTTGCTTTATACTATGTAGTGATGATGGTTTATGTGGCAGCCTGATTGCCTTCAATTAAAATCCCAAGATTCCGTTTTGAACATCGGAGAAGATGACTTTTTATTCGAAAAATAGTTATTGACTTCACTTTGCTCATTACCCATTTAACGAATTACCTGCATGGATATTTTATTTTACACTTGATTGGAACATGCTTTCTTTACAATCCAATAAAAAAATTACTGCTCTTTCAAAAAGTTCATGATTTTATTTTAAAATGAAAAGTGCACTATTACTTAGACAGTCTCACAATGAACAAAGCATTGTATTTTATAACGTGCTAGATAAGCATGAGAAATGCCACACAAAGAGAGCTAATATACAGCATAGGGTTAGGAAGGCAAAGGTTGCCTACTATACCTATCGCAGGATGTTTGGTTTTAGGGCGGACTTAAGCCCTAGGCTATTCTGTAAAGTAATTATACGCCCAATTCATTAGTATTGTGGACCGCTACTGAGAAAAAATACGTAGTGGAACAGCTGTATAGGGTTCAAAAATTTGCTTGCATAGGAGCTATCGCGTGCTTCCGTATCAGTTCATCTAAATATGGTACTACAACTCTTTGCTACAGATTTGCATCTGATGGCTATATACGCTAGCAGTGCAACTAAGTTGTCTGCAATTGGTTGGTGGCAGCATATAACGTACGGACGTGGTAAGATACTGAATCGGATGTATTCAAATCTTACGGCCTCTTCTACCGACCATATGGACTTTGGTAAGTTTTTCAAGGTAGTGTTTCCCTTCAGACGGGAGTGGTAACAGGGCACATATGTGCTTAGGTATACTGACGGAACTAAGATGATCTGCGGTGTTGGCTCTGCAGAGAACTTGACATACGACTCTCATTCCGACTTCATTTGGAAGGCTTAGTGTTTTAAAGGTGGTGATACGATAAGGGTAAATGTAAGCATCTTTATAGATAGTGAAGCACTTCAATTGAATGTTACATGCTCTGTTGTAGTTGGCCGATGCAGCGCTGTGTTATCCAATTTGAGACGTCAAGCTGACGTCTCTTTGGTATGGATTTCTGCATACAGTGGCTTCATTGCCAATGACTAGTCGGATGAATTGACCAGAGCTGGCTCGCTTTATCGCTCAGTGCCATCAGAAGGGGCATTCTGGAGTACTACAAAAATTAGGCGGATACACGATATCGGGGCCTCGACTCGTATTAAATCGCTAAGATGGCAAACGTTCTGCTCAGAAAATATTCGCACAAGAATGTGCGAATTTGAAAACATGATTATTTGGCTACTACACTGAAAGGTATATCAAATTCGGCACTGCCAAATTTAATTTATTTTGTTATAGACCATCGTTAGCAACACTTAAGGGCAGGAAGTGAAATTTATTGTCTGGGCAACTAATGGCAAAAGAAACAGTCGATCCAGTAAAATCTTAATACAAAAATATTGAAATAAATAATTCTGACCGCTTGCTTGGTTTTGTTTTTTATAAAAACAAACAAAACACCAGATTTTTTTTTGTAAGCGACATAAAGGGGTGTTATTTTAGAGGCATAGAACTTTTCTTTGAAAATAAAAAACAAAACATTCAATGGAATGACCAACATTTTCGGTATATTGATTTTGCATTTTAATTAAGAAATATTTCGACCACTATTGCTACTTGTGTGCTACTCTACTTCATAGCTAAGAAATGACATGCTAACGCCTGCTTACTTCCTTAACAATTAAAAAAAAAAAACCCAAAAAATACTTTTTTTGAAATCCATTTTGTTTTAATGTTTTTTTAATGCCAAAATTTTACAGAATGGGCAGAAGAGTTTGGCTATTGTGAGCATTTTACACCCAATAGATATCTGTATTGACTTAGCGTACTTCCTTCCTTTAAAATGGATATGGTAGGAAAAAATAAATAAAAAAGCAGGTTTAAAAAACCACATTTTGAAAGAAAGTGCCAACCATATTAGCAGCAGCATTTAAAAATTAATTTAGAAGTGGGGCAAGTAGAAACTTAAACGAACGAATGAAGAAAATAAGTAAAAATCAAAGGACAACAAAAAGTTAATGCTAACACAAAAAAGAAATATCGACGGCAACTAGCTACTATTTATTTATGTTTGTGTAGTTGAATGGGTCCATTTGTTGCTTGTTTAATTGTGCGAAAATCAAGAAGAAAACATTAACCATTATAACAAAATAAAAAAAAATTCCTCTGTAGTACATTTTGAGTAGCTTTAAATGCGTATTAGAAAACATTAAACAAACAAAAGCACAAAAAAGAAGCGCAATATTTAATGAAAAAGAAAACACGGAAAACGCACATACATATACATATATAGACGTGCGGACGAAAAAGTAATCCCTTTAAAAAAAAAAAAGAAGACAGTTTTGTTACACAATTTTCCGTCCGCTAGGTTAATGTGTTGTATTTTTATTTATTTTGTCAGCAGTTGTATCCCATCAAACAAATTGGTGACTGATGATGAAGCAGTAATAAATTCGTTTTAATTATTACACAGATCTACTAAATGTTTTGTGAAGTCGGAGGTTTCATGGTCACATTGAATACCAATGATAGTAAGCTGCAATTGCTACAAAATAATTTTTTTAATGAGCCATATGTTTTGCAATAACTAGCTATGTGATTAAATTAACAAAAATACGTAAGGATCCGAAATAAAATAACCTTTATATTTTGTTATTATCAATTTTTTACCAGTCTTATAAATAGTTTACAAGATATTCACAAAAATGTGTCTAGAAAATTTTTTTAAAGAAAATTTCCAAAGATTTTTTTTAAATATTTAAAAATTTAATTATTTATTTATTGTTTTTAATATTTCGCCTTCCTGTGGAAAGCTTCTTCAGGAAAATTGTAAATATTATAAATATTTATAATGAAGAAGCTTTCCACAAAAAGGCGAAATATTGAAAATAATAAATAATTTTTATAAAAAGACTAAAGGTCAATAATAATGAATTCTATATATAAAATCAATAGTCTAAATAAATAATTATAAAGATTTAAAAATTTTATATAAACAAAATCTTAAATTTTGTTTTTAATTTTGATACCTACATGTGTAATAAATAAAATGAGATATAGTTCATCTTGTTCCATTTTTAGGCTCCAAATTTATTGTAGTGTGGCACTCGCCTTTAATATACAACTTCTATGAGTCCTTAAATATACTATTGTATTATGAATACCAACTTATAGATAATAAAATAAAGCAGTCATTTCTATGTATAATGGAGATTAAACGTAGACAGTGTTTTATTAAAAGAATTATAAATGGTAGTCCTCCAAGGCACCACATTATTCACAATTTAGTGATACACTCTATTACCCTATGTCATACAATTTTTTTAACAATTTTTTTTGTTTGTTATTTTAGGTGCTAAACTTATGAATGCATTTTATTGATGAATGCATTTTATCAACGTTAAAGACAATTTTTGAGATTTTGTTTATATAAAATTTTTAATAATTTTTTTAAAAGAAATTTTTTTATATTTTCTTAAAAAATAATTTGTGAGAACATAATGCAAAGGTTATTTTATTCCGGATCTTAATATATTGTTGTAAGTTTAATCAAAATGAAAGATATATGACGTAATTTCTTGATTTTTCTATTTAACGTTGTAACTGGAGAACTACAAGTAGGATTAAAAAATTAGGTATGCAGTTTGAATCACAGTATAGAGTATACTAGCAATCAGTTTTAGTTTTGGCGTCCTTATTACATTACGAAAATTAGAACAGATTGAATATTTTTACAATTTGAATTCGGGTATGCGATACCCGTATAATTCCATACTGGTTATTCTCTTATTACAAGTTGTCAAAATTTATTTCAATTAAATTAAAAACATTTGATAACTTTGTTATTCTATTCGGGATGCAACTACCTTTATAACATCAGCAGTGAATTAACAATTTTGCGTTTTGCTGTAGACCACGTTTTAAATTTCAACCAAAGTTTTGTAGGGATACCAAAAGCAATAACAAAATTTTGAAATGCACGATACACAACTAGACATTAGAACAAAGCACAGTTTACAGTGTTCTTTTTACAGCAGACCAAAAAGATCTGTGCAAATATGACGCAACAGAACAAGCATTATCACTTTCTGAATTTTTTTTACAGTTCTAACATTGTATTTTGTACGGCAGTAGAAATTCAAGACAAAATTTAGTTTTAAATCTGTGACTTTAAATTAAATTGTGCAAAGTAGGCACACTAGAGCAAAGGAATTATACATGCATGTATATACATATGTACATACATTCACACATATTGTTTTAGTCAGCACGAGCGCGACCAAACACATTAGGCGCAAAAGATCCATTGTTTCGTTAGCTGTGTGGTAAGTGGCACCGTCCTGTTGAAACCACATATCGTCCACATCCATATCTTCCAAATCGGGCCATAAAAAGTTCGTTATAATCTCACGATAGCGAACACCATTCACAGTAATTGCCTGACCGGCCTCATTTTGGAAAAAATACGGCCCGATGATGCCGCCAGCCCATAAACCGCACCAAACAGTCACTCTTTGTGGGTACATTGGTTTTTCGACAATCACTCTTAGATTATTATTCGCCCAAATGCGGCAATTCTGCTTATTGACGAATCCACTGAGGTGAAAATGTGCCTCATCACTGAAGAAGAAAAAATCATGAAGTGAACGATATGCATTTTGATTTGAACGCCCATTTTAGTAATAAGCCTAAATAACTTTAACGCGTTGCTCGATTGTGTATCTTTCTATGGTTCAAATTTAGTTAGTCTGAAATTAAGAAATGTCAAATGAAATACAGAAAAAAAACTTGACGTTTAGGTGTGGTTCACATTCAACATCGGCCTTTAAAATTTAACCACCCTTTACATCCGCACATATTGCTTTAGTCAACACGAGCGTGACCAAACACATTAGGCATCATTTTAAAGACACACATACATACACATGTTTGTATAACACCGACTGCCTGACATCGTGTTTGTGTGCACAAACGTTATGCTTAAAAATTTCCATTAAAAAAACAAAACATGTTGCTGTGAAATTACACATATGTATATATAAACACATATTTACATACGTGTGAATACATCAAATTTCTATAAAGTTCTGGTGTTGTATTCTAGGGGTTCTAATTTTTACTGCAGTGCAAAATACTTTGTCACTGAAATATATGTTTTGATATGCGATAGAATAGTGCTTGACAGTATTTGAAGTCAGGGATGATGCTTGAAAGCTGTTTCTAGTATGCTTGTGCAGCCCTTTAGTATGTATGTGATTTTTGCTTGTTGCTTTCACCTGGTTTTATGTCACCATTGTATTAGAAAACAACAAAAAATTTACTTTAAAGATTTTGACAACTGAAGCGCGGTATTTCTAAACATTTATTGTGTTCTTCATTTAAAGCTTTAAAATAAAATACAGGCATACCCCGTTAAACGAGCTACATTGAAATATGGTGTTACACTCCTAACTAAGACACTTCGGACTGTCGTTCTCCGTTCTCAATTCATCTCCAACGTCAAGTTCTTCTAAATATTATAGATTGCTTATCAAGTTCTGTCTCTGATTCAATTAATTTTCTTATGTAATGAGTTTTATTTATTTAATCAAAATTACTTAGATCTATATCAAAAAAAATCAGTATTTCGAATTGACCATTTAATAAAAAATTTCACATTTTGGGATTCCCTGAATTAAAATCATTTTTAATATTTTTTTCTTTTCAAAAATAAGGACTCCAAGAACAAAGATTGCCGGGAGCTAGAAAAAAGCTAAATTCCTCTATAAAAAAGGCTAGAAATAGCTAAATCGCACAAAAAAAGGCAAAAAAAAAAAAAGTTAAAAAGCAACAGCATAAAATTCAAAATTTTCTTAATTTTTTATTACAAGTATAATTATGATTTTTATAAAAGCCAAGAAGAGAACTTAAAATATCAAAAATTAAAAAAATAAGGACGTTTTCCACATGGATTTAAATACTTATTAGTGAATTAAATTATTTTTTTAACTTTAACTTTAGTTTTTTGATTTCAACGATAAACGATAGTACTAGACAACTCAATACTAAATTGATCAATTAATGATAGTTTTCTGAAGCATTATTAAGCCATTTCGAAAAATGTGTCTTAAAAAATAAAGCTTCGATATGAAGTACATACATGCAAAGAATAATACTTTTCTTCACTCCTTTCTTTCTTTAATTTGCATATCAAAGTTTTGTCCAGCATATTTATTAAATTTGGTTAATATTTTACCCCCCAAAGCAAATGTAAAAATTTTTTATACAAACAATGCCACTTTTTCTGAAAAAAATTAAAGTAAAAGGTGATTTTATAAGAACTATCGGAAATTAAAAAAAAAAAAAAAACACATAAAATTTAGAAAAATCCATGAAATATTTATTTGGATCGATAGTTGGGTCGATATAATTTAATGTTTGAAGATTATTTCATGCAAATGTTGGCCGCGGCTGCGCCCATAATCCGCACCAAACGGTTGTTTTTTGTGGATGCATTGGTAGATCTTGCAATGCTTCTGGCTGCTCTTCACTCCAAATACGGCAGTTTTGCTTCTTCACGTATCCATTCAACCAGAAATGAGCCTCGTCGCTGAACACAATTCTTCGATAAAAAAGTGGATCTTCATCTAACTTTTCAAGAGCCCATTCACCAAAAATTTGGCGTTGTGGTAGGTCGTTTGGCTTCAATTCTTGCACCAGTTGTATCTTATAAGGCTTCACACCCAAATCCTTCCGCAAAATTTTCCACATAGTGGAGTAACAGAGGCCCAATTGCTGCGAACGGCGCCGAATCGATAATTCACGGTCATCACCAACACTGGCCGATACGGCTGCGATATTTTCTTCAGTTCGCACTCTACGTAAGCGTGTTGGTGGTTTAATGTCCAACAATGTAAATTTGGTGCGAAATTTTGTTACAATAGCCCGAATAGAAGCCTCAGTAGGTCGATTAAACTGACCATAAAATGGAAGAAGCGCGCGATGAACTTTCTTAACAGAGCACGCATTTTGGTAATAAAATTCAATAATTTGCAAGCGTTGTTCGTTTGTAAGACGATTCATGATTAAATTATAGACCAAACTGAAGATGTTTGACAGTGACACAAGATACAAAACGTGCGTGAGCTGTCAAAACTAGTGTTGCCAAAAAGATAATAGCAAAAAAATCACTCTTTAGTAGCAACTCAATTCAGCATAATACAGACAAAATATCAATTTAATTAAATTCAAGTTCGGAGTTTACAGAACAAACTAATTTGTGTTCAGGAATTTTCTTCAGCTTCTGTTTGTTTATGTATGATTTGTTTTAATTTTTCCAAAAAAGGATAATTAAAGCTATTTTGAAAAATAAAAAAGGCATTTCGAGGCTAAATGGAGAAAAAGAGCTAAGACTAGCCTTAAAAAGGCTAAAATGGCAACGCTACCAAGAACTGTAAATTAAGTTTTATCAATTTTCATATGAAAGTAGAAAAAGAAAACCTCAAAGTTTTTAAAATTAAAATAATTTTTTTCCAAAAGTTCAAAATATCGAAACAGTGCTAAAAGATATATCGTTAATCGAGGTATGTCTATATTGTAGTCACAAGCTTTGTTTTCACTTTGCCAAACTTTCGCACTGACCTGGGTTATTATTATGTACATATTTCGATTCGAAAGAGAAATCTAATTATGTGGTACGTTCGAAAATCCAGCAGAGTTGTATTTACAATTTCAAAGGAAATTTTAAGAGAAGTCAGGTTTTTACATGTAAAAATTGGCATCGTTTTGCATATTGCTGTACAAATGTATAGAAAAAAAATATATGTACAAATTTATATAAATATACTTATGTTGTATGTGTACATAACATTCAGAGATGTTTCTATATACATACTAGAGACCTGCAAGTGTTGAACTATAAAACATAGCGACATGTGTCGCATCATGCAAGTGTCAATTCATGCAATGCCGCTCAAATATGTTTAACAATAACATATGAAGCCACTGTCGAATAAATTGAAATCAAATCTATGCATAGTTTTTACAGTAATTTCGCACACATTAACATAGAAAATGAGTATGTGAACACATGCGACATATGTGTTATTAACTATTCCTTCTAATCATTTAAATGGCTCATTATATACAATAAAACTGCAAATAATGTAACGAATTAAGGAGTCTTTTAAGCTTTATTAAGATATTAAATAAAAAAAAATTAATAAGTGTGTAAGGAAATCGTGCATACATTTATTAAAAAAATATCTACACTAATTTGTTATAAAATAATTAATAGCCACGGACATTTACTGTTGACTAATGTTGACTAAATATTTCGAATAAAATTTATTTAATTATTTTTAAATAGGCTTCAGTAGTATTGCTTCTTCTTCTTTCTTCTTTTTATTACAAAACATATGAATAATATTAAATAAAAGAAAAACGGTAGTAGAATAGCGGACCGTTAAAATTCAAACCTGAATAAATTTTTTTTGTTTAAAAACTTGTGGAATTTTTTTCCATTATTTTACTTTACAAATTAAGCGCCAGTCCCACGATACGAACGTTTGCACAGGTTATATGGAAAATAAAAAAAATTTTGCATTTTTTTTGTTTAACATATATCTATGCGAACGTTCGTAGCTTCGATTTCGTGGGACCGAGCCTAAGTTTTAATTTTGAAATGATATAATTAAAAACGAGTAATATTATTTTTTGTTAAAAACTTGTCAAATATACCGTCGTTATTTTAACCCTAGAATGTCATCCTTATTTTTTGTACACTAACGTCATCCTTTGTTATTTTTTATATTTAGTTCTTTTTTAATCAATAAATAAAGAAATTTATATATTTTTTTAAATTCTTAAATGTAAAATTAACATTGCAAAATCTTCTTTCAATTGGAATTTTTTTTAAACAAAACATTATATAACATGAAATTCATAGAATACGACACATCATCCTTCGTCATTTTGACTACGGCAAGAAATTAAAAGCGAAAAAAAGCACTTATAACGCGAGCAGTTCGCTGCACGTCTTTGTCCACCAACAGCTTGCTAGCGACTAACGCTATACGAAAAATGAGATCAAAACAAACAAATAAAACAGGTTTTAATTCAAAAATCAGATAGGGCGACGTTCTAGGGTTAATAAAAAATATTTTGTAAGTATTATCACTACATAGTATAAAACAAAGTCGTTTTCTCTGTCCCTATATCCCTATGTATGCTTAAATATTTAAAACTACGCAACGGATTTTGATGCGTTTTTTTTAATAGATAGAGTGATTGAAGAGGAAGGCTTATATTTATAATCTTGGAAGGTTTAACGTCACAAATCCGCCCGGCAGGTAGCGCTATAGTCGGTATCTGGCTTATTTGCCTACTACCTGTTTTAACCCGGTCTCGCACGGTTCTTTACTCTATGAGTACGATTTCTTAGTGTAAGAATATCGAATATAAAAAATATTAAGGCAAGACAACGTTTGCCGGGTCAACTAGTATGGACTATAAAAATAAAGTTTTATTTTAATTTTCAAAATAAATAATTTTTCTTTTCAATCTAAACCATTTTTCATCAATTATTTATTTGATTTGTGCCCTAATTCTGTAACTTTTTGATCGTTCTGTTAACGTGAATAACATAAATTTTCTTATACTTTTCTATTGAAAAATGTATGTAATGGACGTTAAAAGAATGTTAGCAGAATGAAATAAAGGTTACAGAATTATGGCATTAATTTAGAATTTTTTTTTACAAAATACAGAACAATAAATTTTTTCATACAAGGCAAGACTAAGCAGTATTAATAACATGCTGCTAAAATAACATTAAACGACATGCCATTAAACACAGCATGGTACAACAGCTTAGGCAAGTTGCAATGACATGCTAAGACAGTATGTTTGAATTGGCATAACATGGTATAACACCTTACTTAAGTTGACATGACATCGCAACGCATTATATTTTTGTGAATGACATTTTTACAGAAAATTTTGAATTGTGCAGGACTCTAATACATACATAGATATATGGATATTATTGTTTTCTATTGTTTTTGGTGAAATTTCATGAATGTCACCAATTTTTCATAATTTCGTGGCTTCGCGTATAAATATTTTCTATATGTTTTTCGTTAATTCCAAATCAAATCAAAGCAATTAAATAAATTTTTTATTAATTCTTTATTATAAAATGTAAATACCTACATTTTTAAATGTAATCAAAATACGTATAGCAAAATGCTATTCGAAAGAAATATATACGTTAATATAACTTTTCATATTTGCTTTCGTACTACATAATTGCATTTTCGAAAAGGATTTTCTGCTCTTGGTAAATTATCAAAAAGTTCCAAAATTAACTAAGGTTCGAAAATAAATTTTCGAAAATCGTACTATGTAATGCCATTTCTAAAAATTTTCCGATTCGAATCGAAATACGTAATAACTAACTCCCTTGGTGTGTATGGGCTTACTAACTTTGTAGCAAATGGATGCTGGGTTTTAATTGTAAAGAAATCATATTAACGGCAATTACAATGAGATCATTCTTTAAATGGTTTATAAATTTGCTTAGATCCTTAATTGAATGATTTTAATTTTATTAGGCATGCACACATGTGCTTAATAAAAAAAATTATAAGCAAGAACTTATGAATCTCTAAGGTTTACTGTCCTTGTATATTTAAATAGAAAAAAATTTAAATATATTCCACTACATTAGTTATGACTGTCATATCTGATATAACTGCGTACCAAGTTTTTTCCGTTATGTATTTTAGACAAAATACGCAAAAAAAAACATACTGGTACAAATAGTCAAAAATAGATTTAGTCACGGTTTTTACTCATATCCCTGCCATTTGTGGACCGATCCGGCTGACTGAAAGAAAGAAACAACTGACAGATTGTCGTGCTAAACTCTTCTGTACGTTGGACAATAGAAAGCTGATTTCAACGACTATACGGACACACGGACATCGCTAAATAGACTCCACTATTTAAGTATAAGGATTCAGAATATTTATACTTTATAAAGTGGCACAAGTACGGTGTAGAAATTACCGCCGGAATGTCAAATTTATATATACCTATGGCCATTAAAATAGGTACTCTGTTTTTTTGTCAAAATTTTAAAAATATTTTTATTTGAATGTTCACCAATATCTTTTTAAAAAAATTAGTTTTATTGCTGCTCAGAGTAAAATGGTAGGGGTAAGTAAAATAGCTAGTCTGATAAATTCTTTCCAATTTTCTAAGCATTGAGTTCCAAATTGATAGTTTAAAATTCGATATTTACAGATGGATATGTTGCATCAGAGGCGATTAAATTTTAGAAAAAACTATGAGGTGTCCATTATGTGACATTAATCTTCCAAGAGGAATAGCGAGAAGAGATCCATTGCTTATTTTCACTGCAGTAGCCTTTGCATTACAACAGATGCATTTGTAATTTGCCACGACTTTTTTTAGTGTTCGGAACTTTATAGGATTAACAACAGAATTTGTTGATCGACGAATTGTATTTGTTGTGAATTTACTCCATTAATTCCGTTGCAAATCCTCTGCTTAACCACCTACTATTAATGTTTCTAATTTTAGTTAACTTATTGTTATGGTATAATTAGATCCAAATCAATAAAATATTTTTATGTTTGAAGAATTTTACTCGGGATAACAATAAAACAGAATTTTTTAAAGATAAAGAATTAAAATAAAATCTGTAATTAAAAAAAAAAAACAGATACCTTCAGAGTACCTATTTTAATGGCCATTCATACTAAAGGCCTGTACAAGCATACTTGAAATGGCTCTTACAAGCACTTTTTATTATACATATTTATAATATAACACGTGTTTGTAGTAATGTGTGGCTTTCATACACATACATTTCTTAAGCGGGGGTACATACTTAAAATGTCCACATCGATCTCTTAATTTGCGTTTTATATGATGGAAGTCACATTTTTACGTAAGTTTGATGAAAATTAAAACTAGTTTAATTTTTTTTTTACTGGAAGTAAACTAGAAACGTTTACTTCAAGTTTTTTTTTTAAATAACTATTAGACCAGAAAGTTGTAATTATACGAGTATTATAAGCCTCCTTGTTGTAGGCTTAGTTATGCTCAGTGCTTCATTTAAACATAAGGTTCCAGATATCATTGACATGTTTGCATGTACTACCAATTTTAAAATTCCATATCTTTTTGTGGATTTCATTTTTATATATTTGAAATCTAAATAGAATTTAATGGAAAAATTTTTGCACACTTCTCTTACCTAATAGAAAATTTACTTTTCTGTCGTTACTGCATTAATGATGTAGAAAAAGACATTTTTAATACAATTTTACTGTGGTGTAATTGTGTGGTCAACATATGACTTATGGCATTCTGTGTAACGGCAGTAACAACTAATATATATGCACATGTGCATCTATAATGAATATCTACTAAAGTAATTTGACGTAGACGACTATAGTTTCAGCTTCTTGGTAAAAATTTATCAATAAAAGATTCAATATCTAATAAAACTATAAAACTATGAAGTATGATCAAAAAATAACCGTTATTTAAATTTTCGTGAGGTACGTATGTTCGATTTTCGAATTTTTTTTTTTTTTTTTTATGTTGGTACACATGTCTGTTTGTTTTGGATTGTCAGTTTGTTTTTGACAGATAAAAAGGTTAGTAGTGTTTTGGTGTGCTCTTCGATTTTTACTATTTCAAAAAATGGATCAAAGAAACTGAATTAAGTTTTGTGTAAAAAATTAAATTAAATATGCAAGGACATTTGAAATGTTGACTGTGGCGTTTGGCGAGTCTACTATGAGCAGAACACGAGTTCAATTATGGTATAAACGGTTTAAGGAAGACCTAGAAGATGTCAAGGACGATGATCGTCCTGGTCGCCCGAGAACTTCAACAACCGATGAAAACATTGAAGCAGTGAAGAAAATGATTTTGGATAATCGTCGAATCACTATTAGAGAGGTTGTTGATGATGTTGGCATATCGTTCGGCTCATGCCAAGCAATTTTTACGGATGTTTTAGGCATGAAACGTGCGGCAGCGAAGATTGTTCCAAAATTGCTGAATTTTTACCAAAAAAATCGTAACTTGTTCGTAACTTTTTAGCCAAAAACAACACCGTAATCATGCCTCAGCCACAGTATTCACCATATTTGGCCCCTTGAGACTTTTTCCTGTTCCCAAAACTGAAGACACCGATGAAAGAAAAGCGTTTTGGTACGATTGAGGAGATAAAAGAAAAATCGAAACAGGACCTGTTGGCGATACCAAGAAGCGCGTTTCAGAAGTGTTTCGAGGATTGAAAAAAACGCTGGCATAAGTGTATTATATCTGAGGGGGAATACTTTGAAGGGGAAAAGATATAAATAAAATGAATTTTCTGTTTCTTGGTTTTTTTGTTATACAAATCTGTGTTTTCTAACGGATTTGACTGAAATTGGACGAATATAATCTCTACACTCCACGGAAGGTCACCATATACTTTTGGACCAGCCACGCCCACTTTAACGCCTACTCTGTGACAAAACCATTTACATGAGTCTCTTAAAAATGTATTTTCCAGCGGATTTCTTTGAAATGTAGTACATATGAACAGATTATTCCCATTTTTAGGCCTAAGTTTTTGACAACATATTCTAAAGGGATTTTTAATGCTTAAAATCCTCTGTGAAATTGTTGTTTAATGTTTAAAATGTTATATTCCAACGGATTTTTCTGAAATTTAGTATAAAGCTATCTATACTTTTGGAACTTGATTTTGTAATGATTAAAATTATAAAACTTGAGATACTCAAAGACAAATACATTTAAAAAGCTGTCATAGATCCAGATCATGTTGTTTCTTATTCAATTGAGTTTTTAAATTCATTAAGTCCACCCGGAATGCCTTAAGATTAACTAACGTTAAAAGTTGGCATGCTAGTTATACTTCCAAGAAATACTTATTTCCCAAAATTTTGTATAAGGAAAATTCAATTGGTGAAAGGACTCTCTTTACATGTTTTAAGAGCAACTATAGTGAATAAAATGCTTTTAAAGAAGCGCAAAGCCTGATATATTGAATATCCAAACCCTTTATTGTAAGTGAAATTCGCCAATTCTAAACCTCAAATTCTAAATTTACGGTCTCTACAAATAAAAGCAATTTTCTGTTTGCTTATTCCATAATTAAATATTTGTTTCCAATTGCTTTCTCTAAAATTTGTCATATGTATTTAAATTCTATACTTCAAGAAAGATTGCCTTGTAATTTACAGTATCTACGACCAGTTTTGACCAAATAAAAATTTGAATTGTTTTTTTAAATCAAGCTTGTTAACTTTTTTACTGCATTTGTTAGGGTGGTTAAATTTTAAGGGCTGATGTTGAATGTGAACCACACCTAAACGTCAAGTTTTTTTTCTGCATTTCTCAATTTCAGACTAACTTAATTTGAACAATTGCAAGATACACAATCGAGTAACGCGTTAAAGTTATTCAGGCTTATTATGAAAATGGCCGTTCAAATCAAAATGCATATCGTTCACTTTCATCTTCAGTGATGAAGCACATTTTCACCTCAGTGGATTCGTCAATAAGCAGAATTGCCGCATTTGGGCCCGAATTGGAAGATATGGATGTGGACGATATGTTGTTTCAACAGGACGGTGCCACTTGCCACACAGCTAATGAAATAATGGCTCTTTTGCGCGAAAATTCAATGCCCGTGTTATCTCAATGGCCGCCAAGATCATGTGATTTGACACCGGACTTCTTTCTTTGGGGATGAGATAATTCGGCACATTAACGGCATAGAACCTCATTTATGCCTCAGCGTCATTGAAAATGTGGACCGTTGGATGGAGTTGTGTCGTTAAGGTTGCGGGCCAATTGATCGATATTTTGTTCCATACATAATTGAACTATATCAGATTATCATAATAAAAAGAAATGACAATAATTTCCTAAATAATTTGTGTTTTATTAAAAATCAACATCGGCCCTTAAAATTTAACCACCCTTATATACATTCTTCATACTTTAAGAATTTGTACTCATATTATTATTATTATCATTATGTCCTATAATGGCACCGCGAACTCTAAGATCAATTGTTCAGCCCAGCTTCCAACTATAATGGGAGACTCCTTATGAATCTCGTAATTGCTTTAGGATTAATTATGTCTAGGTCTCCTGGAACCAATGTATCACTAATTAAGCAGCTCATTCTACGTTTTGCCACTGCTGGGCACTAGCAAAGAACGTGCTCCGATGTTTCCCGTCCCTCCCGACAGAAATCGTTTTGTACCACACTGATTTTACTCATGTGATAGTTAAAGCTATAGTAAGTAAGTAGCTCAACGTAGAGTTTTATATCATTTCTGTTGAGAGTTAAAACAACCTCTGGCCTAATGCACTCGGGGTTAATGAGTCTCTTTGACTGCACAATACCCTATTCGGTCCTCCAGCATTCTTGTAGACTTCGTTTCTCCTCCTTGTGTTCCCTACGTGCGAGTGAAGTTGTTGGTCACACCACAGAAGATCTTTAGACCTATGAAAGGGGTAGCCAGATAGTCATTGCCCATATGCCCTTCGTCTGTATTCATATAGTGAAGGACTGGGCGAGATCGGGTAAAAACAGCTATGTTTAAATAAAAAAGATAGAGGATATACCTACCTAAATATCATTTATTCACAAAATACAAGTATATTCATAGAGCCTAATTATCCATAATCCCCAAGACTTTTTTTAACAAGGAAAAATTTTGTTATTGGAAAAAAATTTACTTAACCAGAGAATTTTCTATCGTGGAAAATTTAGACAATTTAGTCATAGTTAAAGAAATGACAGAAGTGAAAAAACTGTCTGAGAATTTTTGTTTATATCTAGCTGGGCTGATTATTACATAATTGTTTTACTCGCAGCCATAATTATATGTGAAAAACTCAATTTTGGTATCCCTGGGTGTGAAAGCATGAAGTTAGGTACAAGTATGCCTACAATCTAATACACTCTCCTTTAGGTTTTATAAATTTTGTTACAAACCTTCTGCTAAACTAAAAACTGAAACCAGACGTGTGCACATTTCCATAAAAATTATGGTTGCGGTTATGACAATTTATTATAAAGTAATGAAAAAATCATCTTTCAAAAGATAAAAGCAGGAAAACAATGATAACGAATTTATAAAAAAAAAATTGTTTTATTTAAGTAAACACAACTGCGCGTTAGCAACAGTTTCGTGCAATAATAACTGTAAGCATACGCATACATCCCAAATTTAAAATAAGAAAAAAGGGTTAAACGGCTGCATGCACGTCTTTCTGCTTTTATACAAATGAAATGAAATGTTATTTCACATGCTCTTAATTTTTTTTAGATTGATTTAAATGCTTTTATGTATGTATGCATGTTATTATTAGAATTTTATCTTAAACACGCTCAAATACTAGATTTTTAATCAGCTACAGTCTAACTGTCGACTTTGAGAATCAGCTTTAATTAAAAATATTCTGGAGAAATGTTTTTCTTAGAAAATTTTGGTTTTCAGAATACAATTAATAATTCTAACAACAAAAGGAGAAATGTTATTCATCATGTCTTGCGGAAAGCTTTTGATTAAACATTAATATTAATAAATATTTTTCAAACATTTAAAAAAATGGCTTTTATTTTAATTTTTGAATAATAAAAAAATATAGATATTGGAAAATTAAAATAAAAAGAATTTTTATTAAGATCTTACGTACTGTCTTTATAACACAAGCGATCGAGTCGTCTAAAAAATTTGTATGAAAAACACTAAATATTTTGAGTACTTTTCTTATATAAAATTTCCAGACGCTTGTATTGTATTAAGTTTGCAAAATATTTGTTAACATTAAATTTATAAGGTCGAATAATTTAATAAAATATTGCACGTACATTATTATTATTATTTATTATGTGATATTTGAAACTAAATCTAAAAAAATTTTAATTTTCTTATCGAACACGGATGATTTTGACCATTTGCTCCCAGGAAGGAATCAAACTTGCAACTCCCAGATTTATAGGTTAGCATGCTAACCACTAATATACAGGGCACCATATTGTATGCACACATTTCTGTCGTATATGGGCCGCTTTAGTAAAAGCTCTCTTTCTTGTTTGATGTTTTTAAAATAGTTTACGAATAGAAGTTGCTTCTTTATACATGGGGCGGAATTTCACGTCAAGTGGACTACGTTGTATCATCGGGCAATCCAAAAAATAGCACCGAACAAAGCCTGACTCTATTTAGCACACATTTCTAAATTTATTGCGTTACCTATTGTAGAATACGTTTTCACAAAAATTTTATAAATTTATTTATAATCTTTTTTCCAAACGGTAGATATCACAGTGAAAAACATATATGAAAAATTTCGATAAAGTTGATTTTAGAGTCTACGTCAATATTTTTGATGTGATAAGGGGGTTATTTTTTAGTATATCGTACTCCAGATATATTACTTTCACTAACATGAATTTAACTTTTGTATGTGAAAAACACTAGAAACTTAAAATAAAAATTTTAACAGTAATAAGAAAATTCATTTTAAATCTTTTCAAAATTTCGTATCAAAAAATATTTGCAAAATTTTTTTAAATTTATTTTATAACTATATATTATAGTTAAATAACACAGTGCAACATTTTTTCATCGAATGCAAACTCCTTCTCGTTTGGAGTGAGTTTTGCTTGATTTAGCTGCCGTTCAGATTTTATTGCCCTCTAACCTTTTTGTTTAAGACTTGATATTTCCGAAGATCATGCAATTTTTCTCATAACTATATCTCACGAAAAAATTGGCACAATTGTAGCTATTGACTAGGAGAAAAAAAGTGTAGAACAAACTAACCTGAAAAAACTGTATCTAGTGGCTGAAAAATTCCAAAATGTGGAAAAAATTAAAATTTTTCTGTTTTAATGAAATTAATCTATACTCGTAAAAGAGTAACGTTACTGACTGACTGACTGACTTATCGTCATCGCCCAGCCAAAACGGCTAAAGCTACGGACTTGAAATTCGGTATACTATGGGGGTAAAAAAGGGTAAAAACATGTAAAATCGAACTTCTGGCTACAGATAGAGCCAAAGTTCAAACTACAAAATATTCTACTAAAAAAATAAGCGGATGGGTATTTGGAACTTTTTCGATATTTGTACATTTGTGGCATAAAAAGGGTAAAAACAAATGTTGGTATGTTTTTTCAACCTCATTTATTTTTCAAAGTAACAAGCACAGCAACAAAAACTAAACTGTATTCTCTCTTCTTAAAAAGGTTTCCAATGTATATTGGCACTTTCTTAAAATTCTAACAAATAAGGGGAAAATATGTGCCCCTTTTTACTACTATTTTTAATAATGTAAATTGATGCAGCATATAAACATTTTATTACTAATTTGTAGCACCCAATAAAAATCAACGGTAAAAAATTTGTTTTAAGGGAGAAAAAAAGTACTAAAAGAAAAATGTTTACTTTATATTTAAACAAGTTTAATGGTATTTTTAATGTTATGTGCAAAACTTGGTTTTTTAACAGTAGAATCAAATGGTATTTAACAAAATAAAAAAATCATTAAGTGGACAAAATGGTACTTTTTATACATTTTAATGGTACTTTTTGATATTTTTAATGCTAACAGACCTGGCAGTACGATATTGGGCTCAAATGGTCCCAACCAAAATGAAAAATCATTAAGAGGACATATGGTACTTTTTATATTTTTTTTTGGTACTTTTTGGTATTTTATTATTAAGGAATGCAAAAGTACAGGATTTGGCTAAAATGATTTGAAGTAAGGTAGAAAACCATGAATGGGAAAAAATGGTTCTTTTTATTGCTTTTATTGGTATTTTTTCAGTTTTTCATGCTAACAAAACTAGAACTATGAGATTGGGGTTTAACGCTCTTAAGCAAAGTAAAAAATTATTAACAGGCAACACAGTACTTTTTATTGATTTCATTGGTACTTCTTGATTTTTTTAATATTAACGAACCTAAAACTATTAGACTAAGCTTAAACGGTTCAGGACAAGGTGAGAAAGAGAAGAAAACTGTACTTTCTATTCATATACTATATTGGTATTTTTTGATTTTTTAACATTAACGAACTTATAACTATCAGACCGAACTCCAACGCTGATCAGTAAATATGAAAATCAATAAATTGACAAAAGGGCCTTTTTGCTATATTTTAATGATACCTTTTAATGTAATTTGTATTAAAAAAATTTAGAACTGAGATTAAATAGTACACAAAGAAATACGAAATTATAATAGCGTACTTCGCTGACGAAATAGCGAGTTAAATGCTAGTAAAATATATAATTTAAAACAGCAACTATAACCAATTATAAAAAAAACAATCACAAGGAATAAAAAATGTTAATGTCGCATAACTGACATTGTACAATTTAAAAAAAACTATTTAATTAGATTTTTTCGCTGCAGTCACCTCTGATGACGCCATGGTCAGCATTGCAATGTATTGATCTATAATTAGGCCCGTTTTTTCGCACGAGCGCGACTTTTTATTATTTTTCGAGACTTGGTGCCCAACCCATTCCATTTCTTGTGAATTTATGGGACGTATTCTACTGAACCTCTGGCTTTTACCAATACATCTTTTACGGGTCCATATCGTAGCTATGGGTATGTCAATTATCTTGTCTAGGTGGCTATTATTAGATTTCATATGCTCTGCCAGCTTTAAAAAGTTTCAATTTCTCTTTGAATTGAATTGAGTGCTCTAAATGTTAACCTTTCCACTGGTGAAACGTAAAGCAGAAATGAAAAATAAATAAATAAAAAAAAGCATTCGGTGGTGGAAAGGAAATAGTTAAAAATTGTGCTTGTTTCATGCTTTAGAAAAACTTTATAAATTTTTATACCCTTCACTCTAAGTAAGACGGGTATATATGTTTGTAATTCCGTTTGTAATTTCTATGCCGTACATGTGACCCCTTATAAAGTATATATATTCTGAATCCTTATAAATATCGTAGTCGAATAAGCGATGTCCGTCTGTCTGTCCGTGTAGTCGTTGAAATCAACTTTCTGAAGACCGTAGACAATGTACAGAAAAGTATAGCTTTGAGCTTTGAAAAATGTGGTACAAAGTTTAATCATTAATGACAGTCAAAATTTTTGTTCAAAAATAAGAACGATCGGGTCACAAATGGCCAAGAACAATAAAAATTTTAACCGAAACTTTAAATTTTCATTTATATTTATTTTGTTTTTTATTATTGAAATTTTTAAGCCGTACATGTCCGCAATGTTTGTGCACACAAACACGAAACCTGCTTGGCTGGTCTTATACAAACGGGTGTATGTAAATATATGTATCTTTAAAGACATTGAGTGTAATAGCCTTGCGAAAGAGAAAAATTTTTTTGATTTTTGCCGTTAATTTATATTTTCTTATTGATATTAAAATTTAATTAAACATGTTTGGTTTAAAAAATATTTGCATATATTAGGAAAATTAAATTAAATTTTTTGCATTTCTATGGGATATCTTTCTTAGAATTTTTTTTATATTGCTTTTAAAAATAAGGTTCTCAGAAAGAATTTTTTCTTAGAACTCGATAATTTTAATTTCTTGAACTGAATTTAATTATCAATATTTTTCATTTATTTATTTTTTTTATAATTTTTTATTTGCCTTTTTTATTGAAACGACTAATTTATTAAGCTTGAGTTCGTATTATAAAAATTTATTTTTATATCTATATTTCATTTAAAAAATAAATAAATAAATTTTTATAATACGACCTCTAGCTTAATAAACTAGCCTTTCTATTTATATTTTGTATTTTTTTTTATTGTTATTTAAGAAGAATGTGGAAACTGAAAAATATGAATATTTAGCTAACACAGTGAAGGGTATATAAGATTCGGTACAGCCGAGTTTAAGTTGTTTTGTTTTAAATCTGTAAGAAAAAAGTTTAATATCCATTTTATTGGGGATGAGAGGCTGGCTAGTGGGGTTTCGCAGAAGTCACTTTCACACGCATTTTTTTTTCGCATTACAAAGGGTTGGTTATTTCGTTATCTTTGATTCTACAAAAAGGGTTAGAGTTAAACAATTTCAAAGATGTTACCAACGTTTTAAAACAAAAATTTAAAAAAACTTTGCAAAAGTAATATAAAGTGAAAAACAAAAATTACTTTGAAAATCTTATTTTTTTTAATACTATTTTTATGTAATGATAACTGAGATTTCTAAAAAGTGGACCTAAAATACTTTATTAGACTAAAAGGAAAGAAATTCTATTGGCAATAACTTTTTCTTGCTGCTGAAAACTTGAAAGAAATTGTGTGACATACACATACATACGGCTTTGATTTCATTTGGAAAGTGAAATAGTACAAAATTCAAGGTTATGCTGCATGTTGTTGGAAGAAAGTTTTCTTTCAATACAATGAAATAATAATAAAAAAAATGATTTAGTAGTAATTTTGGCTGCTCAAACCATAATGGTTATCATGAGAAATAGATTTGGCATAATAATGTGTGTTCATTCTATAGCCAGGAACTGAGAGTGACCATGACCAGCAGGTAGGTATATAAAAAAAAATTAAAAAGCATTCTAATAAAAAAAACCAAGGTAGTTCACTTCAGAACTCCTAGCTCGGGTATTTAAGAACAGATTGGGTTGAATTTAAATAGAAACCTAATGGCTGCCTGAGAGCTTAAAACAAATGCTAAACTTTTCTGTGGGTAGTTGATTTCACTATCCACACGGACTAACGGAATTTCATCATTTGATCAATAGTATCATGATGATTTCACTTATGGTTTAAGCTAGCAATAAAACTGTAGCATTAAGAAAAAACCTGTTACATTTATTTTTTCTGGATAATAATTTAAAATTTTTAAGTTAATTTCGAAAACTGTAGTCCCATTCTAATAAGGGCAATCACTTCCTTACGATCGTCTATTAAGCTAGCGAGCTAGCATATTGTTCTTTTTGTGGTTCCTTAATTTCTCACATTTTTCTGTCTGTTAATATTAAAAAAATAAAAAAAACAACATTAGAATTTTTAAAAAGTACAATTTTGTCCCCTTAATGATTTTTCAGGAGCATTTGAGCCCAATGTGGTACTTCTATATGTATGTATAAAAAGCACCATTTTTAACTTTAATGACTTTTCACTTTAATCAGAATCGTTTGAGCCTACTTTCAGAGATATAAAAGTACCTTTCAGTTTTTTATTTCTTTCAGTACAGTTTAATTCTACTGTCAAAGTCCTAGATTTGCACATAACATAAAAATTATTAATAAAATAGTTTAAATATATAAAGTACCAATCATTTTTCTCTTATTTTTTTTTGTACTTCTTTTCTCTCTTCAAAACCTTTTTTAATTTTATTTGTTTAAAAATTTTCAAAAAGGTACATATTTAACAATAGTAGTAAAAAGGGGCACATATTATAACCTTCCTGTGCATAAATTTTAAAAAGAATATATATAAAAGAATATATTGCAGACTTTTTTAAGAAGAGGAGAATACAATTTAGTTTTTGTTGCTGTAGTTGGTACTTTGAAAGATAAATGGGTTAAAAAAAAGTACCATCATTAGTGTTTTACTCTTGTATACCCTTCACTATAAGTAAGAAGGGTATATATAATTTTGTGATTCCGTTTGTAATTTCCACACCGTAAATGCCGCACCCTATAAAGTATATATTCTGAATCCTCATAAATAGCGGAGTCGAATAAGCAATGTCTGTCTGTCTGTCCGTGCAGTCTTTAAAATCAACCTTCTGAAGTCCCTAGACAACGTTTAGAAAAGTATGGTATATCAATCTGTTAGTTGTTTCTTTCTTTCAGGTGCTTTTGAAATTCAGCCGGATCGTTCCATAGATGGCGGAGCTTTGAGTCAAAAGCCGCAACTACCTCTATTTTTTCCATTTTTTTTTGGGTGGGTTTTATAGTATTTTTTCTAAAATGCTAAACGGACAGAAAAGTGTGGTCTATGTCAAAAATCAGAATAATCGGCCCACAATTAGCGGAGATAAATCAAAAATACAGCAGAAATTCTAGATTTTTATTCATATTTGCTTAGATTTTTCTTTGCTTTTTCTTTATTTTTTTCGCTTTATTTTATTATTATTGAAATTTTTAAGCTGAACGTGTCCGTTTAGTTTATTAAGCTTGAGGACGATATTTCATTCCAGCTTAAACTTTCATAAAAAAGCAAAGAAAAAAATTTATGATAACCTAATATTTTGGTTGCATTTTTGATTTTTCTGCTCCATTTGTGCACATACAAATTTCGACAAAATTATACCAAAAATATAGGCAGTCACGGTTTTTGACTCATTTATAAACCAATTTTGCTGAATTTCAATAGCTATACTTTCTTTTACCGTTGTCTAGGGACAGTTGATTTCAACGACTACACTGACAGACAGATGGACATCGCTTAATTGACCAACAAAATATTCTTTGTCTGATAATGCCACATTTCAAAAGCATTTTATTGTATCAGTTGCTACTCTCTGCTGGAGTCAGCAAAACGATCGCTTTAACTAATACAATAAAACTGAGCGAACAATTTTCCTGAACTACTTCATACTAGCACAGAGCAATATCACTATCATGGTGCAATTATACAGGTGTGTGCATCCAGGATATTATAACAAGGCGAATTTATTTTCTACCAAGTTATCAAAATTGTTAAAGAATTTTTTTTTAACAAACATTTTTGTTTATAAATATAAATAATAAAATAAAAATTAATAATATCTATTTCATGATAGAGAAATCATCGTTAGAGGTAAGTTAAAATTAATTAATTCTAAATTGAAATCAATTTTGACAACTTAGGGTAAATCAGCTGTGGGGCGAATTGCCTAATGCACACACCTGGATAATTTCACCATGGTCACTATCAAGTAATTCGCAATAAAATACACACACATATGCATAGGTAACTCCTCCTACTCACCATAAAAAAAGAACTGTTTAACTGAGGGTCATACAAATATTGTATAAAGAAAAAAATATGGAGTTTTTTTGAACATTTGGTTGTTAACCCACATTATTTGTTCCCTTAGAAAATTTTTATGTTTAGTTTTTAAGGGGTAGAGATTCTAAAGGGTGTGTATACATGTGTGCATGAGGGTGCACGTGAGTAATAATATCCTAAAAATTGTGAAATAGTCTATGCAGTATTGAAATTTGTCTCTCAACCAAAACAAACGTATCCTTTTTTCATATTTAGGGTGTGTTCTGTGCTCTGTGCATCTGGCATTGCCGTGTGGGTAATAAATAGTCTTGGCTAGTACACGAACGAACTATTCACTTATTTGAACTGAACGAACTAGTCCGTGTTTTGAATTCTTATAGTTCATAAATGGACGAACGAACTAAACTTAAACGAAAACAATGACGAAAGAACGAAAGTTGCAAATTATTTTCTTTTACAAAAATTGTATTTTTAAACAAATAAACTGAAGAAGAGAAAATATATTATGCTAAAAAGCTTAATTTTAAGATTTTAAAATTAAACCTTAATTTTTTTTTTTAGCCATAGTGACTAAAGTACTTTTTGAATTATATTATAAAAAAGAAATCGAAAACTAAATTTAAAATTTTTCGAATTTTGTTTTGTTATTTTGCTTTCTATTTTCGTAAAAAATTCCTTTCAACCCCTATTCGATATCATTTTACATAATAAAGAACGTTCAATGACAATCAAAAGTATAAGTGATAAAAAGATACAAAAGATCAAATGAACTAAATGAACGAACTATTCCTTTTTAATTTTTTAACTAAGAAGAGTGCTCCCTTATATGAACTACGGAGCACAAATCTAGTAATCTACAAGTAAGTATCTACTGAGATTTAAAATAATAAGGTCGGGGTTAATGAGTCTCTTTGACTGCCACCTGATAACTTCGGCCCTCGTAGCCCTTAGTTCTGGAAATAAGTTTCTATTGTCAAATTTCTTTACTTTTTTGCTTCTTGAGAGAGACAGAAATGGCTTTCTACTTTAATTGGTTTAGGCTGAATTCAACAATTTGTAATTAGCACATTTTTTTGCAATTTTAAAAATACTCAAATATATATTAAAACAATAAAAAAAACAAATAAATAATTATATATTTTACATTACATTTGCCTCATATGTTGTAATTACAAAAATTATTAAATAAAAGTTATATTCGGCTGTACCCTTCGCTGTGTTAGCCAAATATTCATATTTTTCACTTTCCACATTTTTCTTATATACGAGTATCAAAAAAAATTTTACAATTAAAACGGTTAATTTATTTAGCTTGAAAAATCGTGCTATAAAAATTAATTTATTTATTATTGAAGCTAAATATCAATATAAAAATAAATTCTTATAGTAAAACTACAAGCTCACCAAACTAGACGTTTTCATAAAAAAAGGTTAAATAAACTTACCAATAAAAAATTATATAGCAAAAAAGAAGGAAATGAAAAATGTTGATAAGAAAAATTTTTTTGAATACCTTTATTTGATTAATTCTAAATTAATTGCAGTTCAAGAAATTAAATTAAGTAGTTCTAAGAAAAATTCGTTCTGAGAACCTTATTTTTAAAAGCAATAAAATGTGTGCAGGCACTCAATTTTAAAATTGATAAAAAAAAAAAAAAATTCTAAAGAGATATCCAATAGGAATGTAAATAAATATAATTCAATTTAATATTGCAAAACATTTTTTAAGTTTCAGTATCAATAAGGAAATTGAAATTAACGGCAATATTCAAAAAAAAAATTTTCTTTTATTAAGATGTAATGTTATTAAGGGGGGGGGATACACACATCAAATTTCATCATCAATTTATGATATTTCCGTGCGTTTTTTTTTATTTGACAAAAATCAAAACTAATTTGATTTTTTTGATACACACAAAAATGCATAGATTGATGTTGATTTGATGTGTGTATCCCCTGCTTTACACTCAAGGCATATATACTTTTGTATAACATCGATTAACTGGTTTCGTCTTTGTGTGCTTAAATATTACGCACATGTACAGCTTAAAAATTTCCATTAAACAAAACAAATTAATGAAAATCTAAAATTTTTTTATTTTTCTCGGGCAATTGGGGACCGATTGTTTTGATTCTTTTGTACAGACATTATGACTATTATATCAAACAAAATTACGTACTACGTTTTTTTCCGTTTTGTATTTTAGACAAATTACGCACAAAATCTACAAAAAATGGTAAAAAAAATAAAGGTAGTTCAGAGCTTATAGCTCAGCTATTTATGGATCAATTTAGGTGAATTTCAATAGAAAGCAACAAATTGACATGCTAAACTTTTCTGTAGGTGTTCTAGGCACTTCAGAAAGTTGATTTCAACACCCCCATGGACAGACGGACATCGGTAAATCGACGCCGCAATTTATAAATATATATTATTTATAGGGTGCCCCATTACGGTGTAGAAATTACAAACAGAAACACAAACTTATATAGTGTAATCTTCTTACTAATAGTGATTGATGATGCCATCTAGTCGCAGTTATGTTTTGCGATAAAAAAAATAATTAACATAAAGAGCTGTTGTGTACTCCTAACAGAATTAAAAATATGGAGTTAAATTATTTTTTTAAGTGAAATTTTTTGCCTTTTTTAAATTTCGCCAACTTTTTCCTACGTAAAGTAAAGCAAAATATATTTTAAATTTTTGGATTCGGAAAACGAACATCATCAAACCAAAACGACTCTACGAAAAAAATTTCGTTCCTTGTCTTAAAGTTTACTTAATGATTTTTCACTTAATTATGAACAAACACGAAAAGAAAATACCTTTTTTGGTATAAAGTTTGTTTTTGTGAATTTTATTATAAACTTTAATCACAAGCATATCAGGTTTAGCGCTAATATTGCGTTCATGTAAATAGATCGTTAACAGAAACAGCGTTAAAAGAGGTGCTATTTATACTGAAATATGGGGTTACGCTCCTAAGACACTTCGGACTGTCGTTCACCGTTTTCAATTCGCCTAATACCATTTATTTTCATCTCCACCGTCAAGTTTTTCTAGATTGCTTAGCAATTGAATCATATTTTTATTTAATGAATTTTATTACTGAGGTCTATTAGAAACCATATCAGTAATTTCGAATATCCTGACCAATTGTACATGAAGTGATATGATCTGAGCCACTGAAAAAACTATCGCAGAAAAGTAGCTCATCTCTTCTATCAAACCTGTACATGCCTACTTGCTACAAGAGATGTATTCTGGGGCTGTTTCTTTACGTATTATATATGTCTTGTTTGCAGAAAAATCGTCGCAGGAAAAATGATTCAGTTAAAATTGAGACCTGCTCAGATTTATTGACTCATTGGACAGAATTCACCGGTTCTAGAATCGATTTGGCTGTACTGCACAATAGATCTTAAAGGTCGCGGTGCGATCATGGCACATAATGATAATAAATATTTGGCTATAGGGCGTGCAACTTTGCGCAACAGACTCATCATTTAAGAAGACAATCTAAGCTGTTAAGAATAATAACAGATGCTCGATTTTGCAACAGAAATAATATCAATAAATATCTCAACATACTGGCTATTCAAGAGGAAATCATAAATACTACTACTAATTACAGGTTAAGAGTTTTGCTTCATGCAAGTACATTTGCAAAATATTTGCTATTGTTTTTCAGGGGCATAAAAGGCTCAAAAGAAGTGGTACTTTTGATGTGACCTCCTGAAAATATGATTTTGGAAGCATGTTTTGTTGAAGTTTCAGTGGCAATAACAAACAATTAATTTTTTTTCTTTAATTAAAATTTTTTTTTGTTCTATTGGTAGTTAATCCGATAAGGAGTTTTAACCTACACCAGAGCAACTAAAACACCATACTATTACTACAGAAGACTTTAACAACTTGACAAAAGTTATTCAGCAGAGCAATTAAAGCTCAAGACATTATGAGCTGGGAACAACGTCGGTAAGGCCCATAAAATGAAAACCTGATCACAGATTATATTTGAGGCTTATTGAGGAAAAGTACTTATGACTATAAAAGAAAAAGTGAAAGCGTACATTTTTAAGTTTTTCGTAAGTTATTTTGATAGTAAAATTTAAAAAAAATATAATAAACATAAAATGAAAATCATACCTAAATTGGCACTGCCAGCATTTTTTATCTGTCAAATTGTCATGCCCATACAAAATGTATTGAGCATACCGAAATAGTGTGAAATATAGTGAAGTTGGCTGCAAAACAATTTTTTTATCTACTTTTGTTTTGTTATTGTTAACCAATAATAACATTTAAGCTATTTTTTTTTTGTTAATTTAGCGTTTTTAACTCTATTTTTGTTTGTCTTTAGTGATATGCACCGCTATCGCTCTTATTTACGAATAACGCTTTAAGATAAATAGAAGGCACTAAAAAACGTTATGCTAGCAACTCCGATTAAGGTGTACTGAAAACAATAGATTTTAAAAAATATCGTTCAAACTTTATCATGCACATATATTTTTTTGTCTAAATACGACATAAAATATCAAAATTTTGTGCTTTAAAGTCAAAGAAAAATTTTGTGCTAACACAATCAATTAATTTTAGTGTTGCAGTTCTTTATTATTCATAAGAAATGTTATTTATGTATGGCTAAATGTAGCAATTCCGTGTTTATGTTAATTCGTAGAATTTTATAGTGTAATACTTATGTGTGAGTTGTGTATTATTTATATCTGTGTTAGTGTATAAGCTTTATGATAGCTTTAGTTCTAGAATTTGGTAGATTAAGCATTTTCATGTACCTTGTTGTTCTATACTTGATACACCTAGAAGTATGCAGTAACTTCTAGAAGTTTGCAGACGGTTCTCTGCTTAACTAAAAATTGAAAATGTCCGTTACAGTTTGCTTAAGTGAAACAGTATATAAGGCAACGCTGAGATTGCCAGATGAGTTCAGTTCTGGTTAAGACATTAGACTGTAAACAAGGTGTGTCAAAAACAATAAAGTGTCGTTGTGACGATTATAAATAAAGTATGTTTCTACAACAAGTGTTAAGAAAAGAGAACTAATTTGTTTTTATTTTACAACAAAAAACCCTTAATAACCTAAACGTTTTTATAGTAGTGTAAAAACGTAACAATTGGTGTCAGAAAAAAATAATTAAACTACAATCATGAAGTTTGTTGAGCTAAAAGTAGATCAGTTGAAGAAAGATTTGACCAAGCTGTATCTTCCAATGGTAGTAAACAAAGTGGAACTTCAGAGGCGACTTGACGACTTCGAAGAAAAGGAGGACCTGGAAATAAGTACATGCGTGCCATCACCAACGGCAAGTAATGTAAATCTCAATTTAATGTTTTCGGCTATGATGGAAAAGCTACAGAAGGTAAGTGAAGAGTCTAGAGCCAACAAAGCCAAGAAAGAGTCCAGAGCTAACAACGAGGAATGTGGAATAAAGTACCAGAAACTTCTATAAAATAACGAAAAACTTCTAGAAAAAGATAAAGAGAAAACTGCATTCAGTGCTTGTGATGGCTTATGGCAGTTTAAAGTAATGCCATTTGGACTGTGTAGCGCTCCTGCCACATTCGAACGTTTAATGGAGCATGTACTGAAGGAACTTCATTGGATGACTTGTCTGGTATACCTCGATGACATTATCGTGATGGGAAAGACATTTAACGAACACCTGAATAACCTCGAAGAAGTCTTCAAGCGCATGTCAGCAGCTGGACTAAATCTCAGTGTGAAGAAATGTGCATTGTTCCAGAAAGAAGTTAAATATTTGGGTCATCGCGTAACATCTTACGGCATATCTACCGATAAGGATAAAATACGAGCAGTAAGAGCCTGGCCTCGTCCGAAAAACTTACATGAGTAAGGCACCAGTTTTGGCATATCCGATCGCTGGCCAAAAGTTCGTACTAGACACTGACGCAAATGAATCTGGAATAGGGGGTGTTCTCTCTCAGGTGATCGATGGCACGGAAGAGACTAAAGGCTATTACAGCCGGATACTTTCGAAGCCTGAGAGAAATTACTTCGTAACTCGCCGAGAGCTTTTAGCAGTATTATAGTGCGTGAAACATTACCACAAGTATTTGTATGGTCAACACTTTACACTTAGAACGGACTTTAATTAAATTAAAACGACGTTCTTCTCTATTCGTTCGACAAAGACTGTCCCTTTTTCTTTATTCACTTTTCTTACTTCTCTAGTTTGACATTTACTTTTATGTTTAAAAGAAGAGTGTCAGCTGTGCTACAGGGCTGCCACTACAGGACCATTCCACACTCAGGTGGTTGCTGCAGTTTAAAAACCTCTATCGAACACAGAAAAGGCTTAAAAAGGTAGTGATATGTTTACACACGCTGGTTGCTTATCAACTAAAAACCTTTATTTTCATTAGTCATTACTTAAGCCTAGCTTACAATGTATATATTATAAATATGTATGTATAAGTATAATAAATATAACAGTACCTGTATACAATACCGAATGTAATGAATAATAAGAAGTACATAATATATTACTCATTTATAAAAGACATAATAAATATATAAATACATATCACTCCTTCTCACTTCAGCTTAAAACTTATAAGGAGACTAAATACATGTTCATTTAAATACACGCTAATCTTAACAATAGCAATCAATAATTATTTTAGATATATATTTCTTTCTGATCTTCTCAACTCTCGATCACAACTTACACGTCTTTTTCTTTCTTTGTTTTTGTAAACCACTACTCGTGAATTCTAAAATTTTTCCATAATATTTTCTCAACTGGTGTAGATGCGCTACTTTCTGAGAACCGTTGACATTAATACAATATCTTATATTACTTAATTTTTTAACAACTCTAGCGTTTATCCATTTACAACAATTATTTACGACATTCCTATACCAAACAATTTCATTTACTTTGTATTTAATAATTTTATAATTTTTGAGAGCTTTGGTTTTTCTATCTTATTTTGCGTTTTTGTGTAACATTTTAGGATTTACTAAGTCTAGTAATGTTTTCGGCACAAAACTGAAAATCATATTAGCCGGTATTATTCCTGTTGTTGTTGTTGGCCTAGTTCTATATATGAGTAAAAAATTGTTGATTTTATACTCCCAAGGCTTATGTTTAAATTTTGGATCTAATAAATATTTCTTTACGGAAGCTTTCACTGTCTGTACCGCCCTCTCCGCTGATCCATTAGACTGTGGGTGACATGCTGGTGATTTAAGTACTTTAATACCATTATTAGCACAGAACTCAATAAACTCCTTCGAAGTAAAGGGTGGCGCGTTATGATTTCAGATGGTAATCCAAATACTGAGAAAAACGATCTTAAACCTTCATTTACATAGCTGGCTGTAGTTGTTTTCATAATTTTGATATCAATCCATCTAGAAATCAACTATAATAAGTGTAGTTATAAATATTTCCTAATTTACAAAAATCTATATGAATTAGGATTTGGCCAGTTTGTCAAAACCGGTTTTTAAACATTTTGATTAGAACTACATGCCTTACATGATTTTACATACGTCTCAATATCGAAATCTATGCCTGGCCACCACACATCTCGTATGTTCTTGCTAAAGCTTTCATTCTTACTTTTCCTATATGCCCATTATGTAATATCTCGAACACTTTACTTCGTAAATTAGCCGGTATTACCACTCTCTCTTCGTAGAACAAGCATTGATCTTCCGTCGCTAGCGATAATCTTTTATTGCAATATTTAAGCAATTTGTTGGGTTCTTAATATCATTAATACTTATTGGCAATTCGTGTGATATTTGAAAAACATTTATAATGTCATTTTCTTCGCCGGTTTCTTGACCTAAGATAAATAAAGCGTGTTTCTACAACAAGTGTTAAGAAAAGAGAACTAATTGTGTTTTTACAACAAAGAACCCTTAATAAAAACGTAACAATATAATAATTTATTTAGACATTTATTTTTATATATAATTAATGATTATTGAGCTTTAGTGTTGTTTTTTATAAAATTATTTATTATTTTCAATATTTCGCCTTCCTGTGGAAAGCTTCGTCAGGAAAATTATAAATATCAATAATAATAAATAACAAAATTTCTTTTTTTGTAATAAATTGTATTTTATGTATTTAATTATTGTGTAAATTAAAATAAAAATTTTTGTTCGGTTTTTTTAATCTTGTTGCTATTATTTCAAGATTTATTTAAATCTTATTGCTGAGAAATATAAATTTAAAAAATCAAATGAAAACAAATGGAAAATAATAAATTCTTAAGCAAAATATATACGTGCTATTAAAAGAAAGTTGACCATATAGTCGTAACGTAAAATAATCAATGTAAAAAAAAAATTTACCTTTTCCACTATTGGACATCCGTAACAGCTAGCGAGAGAAAGAGAGAAAAGGAATAAGACAGATTTTAATATATATAGAAGACTACTGTAAAAATCTTGCAATAACTTTTTATTTTTAACTGTGAGAAAGGAGCGAGTTTATGAGTAAAATTTTATATATAATTGGGTGTGTATAATAATAGTTATTTAAAACAAAATATTTAAGTTTTTAGAGTTATTGCGAGACGTGTGCGCCACATTTTTTAAGTTATATACTTTTTGTTTGATTCTTTTAAACATTTTCACTTTTGTTTTATTAAAATAAGTATTTTTTTCGTTTTTTATTTATATCCACGACTAACTCACACATTAGAGCAGAATTTACTTAAACATGTAGAACGCTTCCACATAAATAATAAAAATGTTCACCAAAAACTGCATAATGTGTTAATACTCAAATATTTTTTACCCCTACATTTCGCGCTTAAAAACCCTCATATATATAAGTCAAAATATATCTTAACTCAAAATAGTTTTTTTTTTTAATAATTCGTGTGCTCACTTGAAAATAAAAAGAGAGTCCGCTATGAAAAAAAATGCAGACGTCATCTGGTGGTGTGTAGTGTTACTAAATAATTTAACAGGAATGGGAAGGGTTCAAATACATAACGAAAAGGAAACGTATAATTAAAGGATACACAAATATTACTTGGTTGGTCTAATAATAAACTTTATGAGAAAGAAAGCGTGCTGATCAGATTGTGTTCGGAAACAAACAGAACTTAATTTTTTTTTTTACTATTTTTGGAACTTAAAATATGTTTTCACTTGTACAGATAAAGTGCGAACTAAGTACTTGTCAGCGATTTAGTGGATTGCAATTGATTAATTGCACGAGTCACATACAAATTATACAAATTAATGACGATTATTCTTTGCCCATTGTTTTTTATTAATATTTTATGCTTTAATTGTATTTATGTTTTATTATAAGCAGAATTTTGAAAAACAATGTACCATACCTCGATTAACGTTACCTCTTTTAGCGATGTTTCATTATAGCACTCTTTTGAATTAAAAATAAAATATTTTAGCTTTAAAATATTTTTCAAAAAGTTTCCTTTTTTAAATTTTATACAAAAATTGATAAAAATTAATTTACAGTTATTGGAATCCTTGTTTTCGAAAAGAAAAAAAAAATATCAAAAATAATTTTAATTTGAGGATTCCCATATCATTTGAAATAATGATATGGTTTCACATAGACCTCAGTAATTTTGATTACATAAATAAAATTCATTAAATTAAAAAATCCATTGAAACACAGACACATATTTTTAAGCAATCTAGGAAAAGCTTGATAAAAGTGAATGTTATTAGGCGAATTGAAAACGGTGAAAGACAGTCCGAAGTGTCTTAATTAGGATCGTAAGCTGTTAACGCTCAGTTTTAAGGAGCATAATATGAGCGCTAAATGCTACGCATTTCTAAGAATTTTTTTTCATATAGTTAAGCATGGTATGCCCTATATAAGCTGTTATTTTTTTAAAGTGGCTTTAATCTTTTTTCCATGTATCGATATATTTAACAGTTTGCGTTTGAGATAGTGTATCTAAAATAAAATTCATTTTCTGTTTGTTTGTTTGTTGGCTATACAAATTTATATATAATCTCTATACTTCAACCAAGGTCGCCACATACTTTTTGGCCAGGCACGCCAATTTTTACGCCCACTTTTCAACGTTTTTCACTCACTACTATTTACGGCCGTACTTAATTAAAGGTTGAAATTTTGTTTTGAAATGTTTTATTTAATCCTAGCAAAAACATGAGCCACTTTATAAAGTAGTAAATGACCGTATTTATGTGGATGGGTGTTTAACAATTAAATTTCTGTTTATCAACAAATTTCTCTAAAAATTGGTACATACAGCCTCTATACTCTGAGGACCGGGCGAAACGGGGAAAAATATCTAGTTTAAAAATATTTTCAAGCGCTTACCTATTCGAGTGATGGTTTTAATACTATATATTTTATTACATCATTAAAATTATTATAAATGATTTGTTAGCTCCCCTATCGTGAATAAAAGTAAATTTTTTTTACCAGTTAATATCAGAAATTTCAAGTGAATGCATTTATAATAAACAAGAATTTATTAAATTTTCTATTATAAGTTTCCAAGAGTAACACAATAATTTGTTTTTGTTTTATTTAATTTACAAATGGTTCTTGTGTTAAGGCTACCATTTTCTTATACACGCAAAGAAAAAATATGGTTGAGGCAACCATATTCTGGTGGAAACATAGTATGGTTAGATTTATGATTGCCCCAACCATATATATTTTTAAGTCAAAGATATTAAAAATAGCTTTCAACTGCAGATGTTGCGGTTCAACCCCCGGTCAGGGCAAGAAATTTGTTTTTAATTTTTTTTAATACATAAATATTTTATATAAGCAGTTTAAAAAAAAAATTCATTTAAATTTTTTGTATAAATAAAGTCTTTTTATTCCATTGATTTTTCTTTTCTATCAATTTGTATTTATTTATTACATAATACATCGAGTTTAAATTTATTTTTTAAATTTTAGTTGACTCTACCAGGGCTCGAACTTGCGAACACTCAGTTAAGAAGCATTAACTCGCCACTCAACCACTTCAGCCACAAAGCTCAGTTGAGTTTGAACGATTAAGTTTTTCTTTTATACTCATTTTATTTACATGGTTGCGGAAGAGACAAAATAGAAAACAATTTACATTCAACCATATTTTTATCATTATTATGTTTGCTATGAACATATTTATGATTTCAAGTAAAATTTTATTAAACATAATATGATAATTATATGGTTGATCTAAGACACTAAACATAATGTGGTTAAAAATAACTAGAAACATGTTTATCGTGATCAGAATAATGCTTAGATCCTACAAAATAATAATATTTTTGTGAAGAACACACAATGTTTGAGGTGACCATATTCATCCATCTTTTTTCTTTGCGTGTACCCTTAACTGTAAGTAAGAAGGGTATATATAACTTTGTGATTCCGTTTCTAATTTCTACACCGTACATGGGACACCTTATAAAGTATATATATTCTGTTTCTGTAAGACTATGCTATTGAAATTCAGCCAAATCATTCCATAAATGGCGTAGCTATGAGTCAAAAATCGCAACTACCTCCATTTTTGACCATTTTTTGAGTGGGATTTTTGCGTATTTTGTCTAAACGAAAAAACGTACAAAAAATGTGGTACGCAGTTTTATTTGAAGTATAAGTCATAATACCTGTACTAAAAATTAAAGCAATCGGTCCACAAATAGCCGAGGAATATCAAAAATACAACCGAAATTTTAGATTTTCATTAATTATGGCTTTGTTTTTTTGCGTTTTTTATCTAAACTGAAAAAAATTAGTACACGGTTTTTTTATATATCACATTAATAGTATCTGGATCAAAACTCAGCTGGATGGGTCCATAAATGGCGGAGCTATGAGTCAAAAGTCGCAACTACCTCCATTTTTGACCATTTTTTGAGTGAGTTTTTTGCGTATTTTGCTTAAAAACCAAAACGGACAAAAAAACGTGGTATGAAGTTTTGTTTGAAATATAAGTCATAATATCTGTGCAAAAAATGATAGCCATCTGTCCACAAATAGCCGAGGAATACCAAAAATACAACCGAAATTTTATATTTTCATTCATTTCTGCTTTTTTTTCGCGTATTTTATATAAATTAAAAAAATTAGTGCACAGTGTTTTTATATATTATATTAATAGTATCTGGACTAAAACTCAACTGGATCGGTCCATAAATGGCTGAGCTATGAGTCAAAAATCGTGACTACCTCTATTTTTTGACCATTTTTGGTGGGTTTTTTGTGTATTTGACATTCGTAATGTTTGTGCAAAAAATCAAAAAGATCGGTCCATAAATGAACAAGAAAAATCAAAAATACAACCGAAATTTTAGATTTTCATTAGGTTTTGCTTTTTTTTGCGTTTTTTATCTAAAGTAAAAAAAATAAGTTAGTAGTTTTATCAGATATCATATTTATAGTATATGGACCAAAATTCAGCTTAATCGCTTCATAAATGGCTGAGCTATGAGTCTAAAATCGTGACTTTCTCTATTTTCGACTATTTTTGGTGCGTTTTTTTTTTGCGTAATTTGTCTAACCCTGCGTTTACACAGGAAAGTACTTTTTTGAAATTTTTGTATACGTATTATGAATAAAAATTTCATTGAAATAGGCTACTTTCTTGTAAATTTCTTGCGCGGTTACACAGGAAAGTGAAAATTCATTTTTAAAATGTCTTCGATGCGAAGAGTTAAAAAAAATTGCATTAAAAATAGAAATGAAAAGCCAAAATAAAAACAATAAAATTTAAAAGAAAAAAAATACAGGGATTAGAAGAGGGTTATTTATATATACTCGTATACATTTATTGTATTTTGAGTATTTAATTTTGTCTTCATCTTTTCTGTTTTGTTTGTTACCTAAATATAATTACCATCCCTATGACAATAACAAATTTATAGGGCAATAGTTGGAAATAATTTTTATTGTTAATTTTTTATGAGTTTATTGCTATAAAAAGACATCAATTGTCTTCTTTATATATATTTAATAAAAAAATACCACAATTATTTTAATATACATATACACAAAACCAGTTAAATGTACAATTATAATTTTACCACAATCCCGTACATTTGTTTTAATCTTTTGAAAGGGTAACAATGTTATCTATTTGTCATTTTACTTTCAGAAAGTGTCAAAAAAATTACTTTCTTGAAAATATCGTTGAAAGCTAGGTGGAAAGTAACAAAGTTGTCAATGTGTTAGTGAAAAAGTTTGAATGTATTGCAACTTTCAAAAAAGTACTTTCCTGTGTAAACGTTAGGTAAATAACAACACGGACAAAAAAACCTGGTACGCAGTTTTATTACAAATAACAGTCGTAATGTCTGTGCAAAAAATTAGAAAGATCAGTCCACAAATGGACCAGAAAATTCAAAAATACAACCGACATTTCACATTTTCATTAATTTTTGTTTTGTTTTTGCTTTGCTTTTTTTTGTGGAAATTTTTTAGCTGTCAGGTGCGTAATACTTTGAACACACAAACACGAAACCTAAAAAAGTGTATGGGTGTGTGTGGTTTTTAATGCCTTGAGAATAATAGCATTACGAATCCAGACATCTGTATGAAAGAGAGTCTATTCTATTTTTGTCGATAATTAAAAATGTTTCGCTTAAAAATTTTTAAAAAAATTTAGCAAAATTAAATGAAAAGAAATTTTTTGCATTCCTCTTTAATCACCCCTATCGTGAATAATTTCTCCCTCGTAATTTTTTCCCATTTCACATATATACTTGCAATCATGAATAACTCCCATAAAAAATTTACTTTAAAGTAATTCAATTGAGATTAACAACATAAAAAAATGTATACTTCAAGAAATTCCCCCTTATCGTAAATAATTTTTTCCCATGAGATTTGTTCACTTTTCCCTAATATTTATTCACTTTATATTTGCCGGGGGAATTGTATCATCAATCATGTAAGTATTCATTTATTTTAACTAGTATTACATATTAAACTTTTATACAAATTTCTTCAGGACAAGATCCGTTAATAAAGCCCAAAGCGATATAATTTTAAACAAATTGCAACATAATAAACCAATTGCTTGTGGATTTGGAAAACTTTCAAAAGAAGTTGTAACTGAATTTTGGAAGTCACTTACAGAAGAGCTCAATAGTAGTGGCCCTCCAATTAAAAGCGTTTTAGAATGGAAAAAAGGTAAAATAATATATATTATTTGTATAAATTTAACACAAACATACTATTTTAAATGTACGTAATTTGATCTGCAGGTTTGGATCGATCCAAAACGGTATGTGAAATCGAAGGCTGCCGCAAATATGAAAACCAACGTGCGACAGGAGGGGGCCAAACCAAACTAAATGCTTAAGAGTCGGTAGAGAGTTATTGATTACATCCAGTAAATAAGAAAACGCTTCTTTATTAACTCTATCACTGAGCCAAAAATCGCGTTGCAAAATCAACAACGTATGTGGTCATTTTGACACCATCCCGTTGTCTATTTTATTGACACCGAGTGTTTTCAATTTTTTAACAAGCGTGTTCAAAATGACAACGGTTGGTTGTCAACTTAGAAAAAAAAACTAAAATTTTTAATTTTTGACAACGCATGTTGCAAAATTAACAACAATACGTTGTCAAATTCCCAACTTAGTAGAAACGGTTATAAAATTGACAACGCATGTTGCCATTTTGTTAACAAGCGTTATCAAATTTATTTTTCTTCTTCTAGTTTTTTTATTATTTCGGTGAGCGTGCTTAAAATAAGATCAATGGAAGAAACTAATTTTATAAATAATTCAAGTGAACGAACTTTTATTTCGGAAATAATTAGGTATGAAGGAGATGTTTTTGTTGTCGACAGTAACATTATTAATGAAGAAAACGAGGATGATAACAACCTAAGAGTTTTTATCCCAAATTGGTATGGAATTAATTTTTGATTATTTAAAGGGTAAGTATGTAAATGAAAGTTTTAGAAAGCAGATTGTAAAATTTATTTCTGTACTTGCATGTTAAGATGCTCAAGTTACTTATAAAATCTTACCATTTTTGAAGAAGGAGGATTTAAAAGAAGCTATACTGCAGAATTCCGCGAAAAACTATTCTCCTGAAAAAAACTAAGGTAAAAACACTTTATATCAAATATTTAATTGAAAGCACTACTTTTATTATAAATAATTATTTTGTAGTGCGGTGACACAACACACAATGATGACACAATATCTGCGCTCTCTAAAGTTGAAGAGTGGCTTAGACGTGATGAAACTCCTACGCTTACACATGTAGTTGCTCAAAAATTGGTAGAATTTTATCAAAGGTAAAATTAAAAATAAATACAATAAGAACAATACATACGAATATGTAAATTATTTAGTAAAGCATAGTATCAAGTATTTTACGTTTTTTATGTATTGTATTATTATACCTTAGGATCTGAAAATTTTATTAAGTAATACAACACAAGGGAATGCTGTGTTGAAATTTGCTGAGGATAATATATAATAAACTTGCGTGTGAGCATAGATATTATATCATAAATGTTATTTTGGAAGATATAATAGCCAATAATGTTGTTTTGTGCACACAAGACTACAACGGACTATTGGATGAAATATTTTCGCTTTTTCCGTTTGAAAGTAAAACGAAGGTTAATATAGAAGTATTTAATTGTGATAAATTTTAATAGATTTTTAGAAATTTGTATTTTATTGGCTAAGTTCTTATAAAATATTGTTTAATAAGGACTTATTAAATAAATAAAAGGCAAACGTTACATCTACAAGTATAAATTTACTCTTATTATTATTTTTTTAGGATTACTATTACATATCAAGGGTAGGAAAAAATAATGCGAGTACAAAATTATATGCAAAATATAGAAGCAATAAATTAAAAAAAAGAAAACTTTTGGACTCATTACTAACTACAGCACAACAGCAAGCGGCACATCTTCAAAGCCATCAGTCCCAAATGATGTTGAAATTGATGAATCAGTTTCTGCTGCGTTTAAAACTTCTTTAGTTAGGGAGTGTGACAATTAAGAAGCAGTTTGCGAAAAATGGAAAAGATCTTTTCCCATCCGCCAAAAAGATGTACAGAATCTGAGGAGCTATGAGTTTCTTCAAGAGTGGCCAAAACTTTCTGATTCAAGGGCTTCAGAATTGGTGAGTATTTAAAATTTTTAGATATACACATTTACATATTAGTATTTGTTTATATGTATGTATATGATAAATTGTTTTTAATTATTTTTTCTTAGATTAAAATTGGATCGTTAAATAGATTTATTAATCATTTAATACCAATTTTAGATTTTATTTCTCTTCCATTTCATGTATACCTAATGAACAATGGGAAAATTTATTTTAAAAATAAGTTTTTTAAGTTTATCTATAATATGTGAAATATGTACATATATTGTTTATTTAATTAATAAAATAAATGTTTGTAATAAAAATATAATGTTTTTCATTATTATGGTGAATTGGAATACAAATTCGACACCGATATGGTGTCATTTCGACACCGGTATGGTGTCATTTGGACACCGGTATGGTGTTATTTCGACACCGGTATGGTGTCATTTCGACACCGGTATGGTGTCATTTCGACACCGGTATGGTGTCATTTCGACACCGGTATGGTGTCATTTCGACACCATTCGTTGTCAATTCGACACCATTCGTTGTCAATTCGACACCATTCGTTGTCAATTCGACACCATTCGTTGTCAATTCGGCAACGCTATGTTGTCAATAATGTGTTGTTAAAATGACACCATCCGTTGTCAAAAGTGACAACAAACGTAGTTGATACACTATTGACACCGTTTGTTGTCATTTGACAACGGATGGTGTCATTTTTTCTCTTGGTGTATAATGTTGTTTAAATTTAATACAAAAATTTATTCAAAGCACCTTTATTTATTAAATGTTTCACTTACAGGACATTAGGTAACTCCATCAATTCGTTGTTGCCTATTTTCTCACTCCTGTAATAACAATATTGCTCCAATTCTAAACATTATTTCACTGAATTTTTTTTTTAATTTAAAAATTTTTTCGCAATCAGCTTGTTCTTGTTTATAACAATCAATATGAGCTGACAGCCTATAAAAATTTCATGGGAGATTCACGATCACATGTTTCCCTTCGAAGGAAATAAAAATCTCATGGGAAAAAATATTTCACATGTTATTGCCGATAGGGGTGAATATCTTTCTTAGAATTTCTTTTTTTATTAATTTAAAAATTTACTGTTAGCAGACATTTTATTGCTTTTAAAAATTAGATTCTCAGAAAGGATTTTTTTTATAACTAGTTAATTTTAGTTTCTTGAACTTAAATTAATAATTTATTTAGGATTAATTGTAAGTTTATATGACTTTTTTTATTTTTAAATTGAGGTCGTATTATAAAAAATTTATTTTTTTATTGATATTTCTTTCCAATAATAAATAAAGAAATTTTTATATTTAATATGACATCAAGCTTAATAAACTAGACGTTGTGAAGTGAGTGAAGATAAATATAGTTAGTTAAATATGTTTTCACGTAATTCCTTATGTGTTTTAGTTTTTGTAAATATCTTTTCAGTATTTATGATATATTTATATATATGTTCAGGAGACATATAAATACATACATACATATAGATACAAATATGCATAAATACGTTGATTTCTGGAAGAGATTGCAAATGAACCATAAAATATTACGGGTTAGTACACATATCATTTGAAACAAGAGGTCGTCTAGATTTTTAATCTATTGCCCAAGTACTCAGAAAATCTTTGGGTTATTTTAAAAAATTTTTTGAAATTCCCTCCTACCCTGGTACTCTTCTTCTGAGGGATTTTTACCATTCCCCACTTTGCCGAGGTACCATTCCCGATTTTGTCCAGGAAAATTACCAAAAGATATAGGATCTGTAGGTTCTAAACTTTCTGGAAGTGTTTTAACATTTCCGAAAAAACTCGTAGTTTTTATCTTATGATTCAAAACGGAAACTACCAAAATCCTTGAGAACAACAGTACTTGGGTGCATGGAAATTTCAAAAAAAAATTAAAAAAATAGTCCGAGGTAACTTCTGAGTATTTTGGCGGTAGATTACAAATCTAGACTTTCTCTTCTTTAAAATGATATGCGTTTCATATCACAGTCTTTAATGGTTCGTCGGCAAGTTGCTAAAATCACTTAGAGCAACAGCACTGGGGTATATGGAAATTTCAAAATAATCCAAAGTAACTTCCGAACGAACCATAGAAGATTACGAGATGGGATGTATATCATTTTAAAGGAGAGGTGGCCTAGATTTGTAACCTATCGTCCAAACACTCAGAAAAAACTTTACATTATTTTAAAAAAGTTTTTTAAATTCCCTCCTACCCCAGTACACTTCCTCTGAGCGATTTTATCATTCCTCATTTGGGCGAGGTACCATTCCCGATTGCGCAACAGAAACTTACTGAAACCAAACTGAAATAAAATTTGTAAGTTCTACGTTTTTTAGAACTGTTTTAACATTTACAGGAAATTTCGTAGTTTTTGTTCTATGATGCAAAACTGAAATAGCCAAAACCCTTCAGAGCAACAGCACTGCGGTATATGAAAATTTCAAAAAATTTTTAAAATATCCAAAGTAATATCTCAATATTTGATTGGTAGGTTACAAATATAGATGATCTCCGCTAAACTACTACTAAAACATTTAATATTTAATGACGTAACCCGTATTTGATAAATATGCCATTAATACTGAAAATATACTTACAAATACTAAAAAACGTAATGGGTCACGTTAAAACACATTTAACGCGGCATATTTATATTCACTCATTTAATTTTTTCTATTGATATTATAGAAGAATGTGGAAAGTGAAATATATTAATATTTCATTAATAGAGTGAAGGGTATATATGACCCGGCACAGCCGAACTTAACTTGTTGTTTAATAGTTTTCTGGCGAAATGCAGTGTGCAGTACATATAAAATAAAAAATTTCAGAAATTTTATAAGATTTTTTTTATTGGAACTGTTGTGGATAAATAATTTTATCAGGAAATAATAAAATTTTTTATAGGTAGACCTTTTTTAATTCATTTCTAAAAAAATTGATAAATTCTTCAACCATCTGTCTATAGATTGTTCTATTGCTTTGCATTTTTTGAACTAAGATCTCGTTTATAAAGCCCTGAAACAAATATGCATAAATTTTAAAATTACATTTTGAGAATTTCGCTTTTTAGATAGAATCACATAAAAATAATGAATTTTTAATCGTGCCTCGAACATGATATAATCAAATGTTATACACGATTTTTACTTAAATTATTTGTTTGTGTGGCTTGTTTAATTATACACAAAAAATTCTATTTTTGCAGTTCTCTGGTCATCCAAATAGTTTTTATTTTATTTTGTTATTCATTCTGTAGTACAAAACCTCTCTATTCAGTTACTTTCGGCATTATATTTTTATAAATTGTTTAAACTGGGTAGCAGGTCGTCGGTAATAGTTTAGAATCTACATTATGAATAAAATCTGTGTTATTTAGGATCGGTTTATTTATAAAGGGTGTTTTTTATAGACGTATAGAACTTTAAATTGCAATAAAACAACGATGGATTATTCGATTGACATGAATTTTATTTATCCGAAAGATAATCTTGTGGCATTACATTTTAAATATGATTTCTGGCATATGACCGCCACGGCTGGCTCGGATGTAGTCCAATCTGGACGTCCAATTTTCGATGACTTTTTCCAACATTTGTGGCCGTATATCGGCAATAACACGGCGAATGTTGTCTTCCAAATGGTCAAGCGTTTGTGGCTTATCCGCATAGACCAATGACTTTACATAGCCCCACAGAAAGTAGTCTAGCGGTGTTAAATCACAAGATCTTGTAGGCCAATTCACAGGTCCAAAACGTGAAATTAGGCGGTCGCCAAACGTGTCTTTCAATAAATCGATTGTGGCACGAGCTGTGTGACATGTTGCGCCATCTTGTTGGAACCACAGCTCCTGGACATCATGGTTGTTCTATTCAGGAATGAAAAAGTTAGTAATCATGGCTCTATACCGATCATCATTGACTGTAACGTTCTGGCCATCATCGTTTTTGAAGAAGTACGGACCAGTGATTCCACCAGCCCATAAAGCGCACCAAACAGTCAGTTTTTCTGGATGTAACGGTGTTTCGACCTACACTTGAGGATTAGCTTCACTCCAAATGCGGCAGTTTTGTTTGCTGACGTAGCCATTCAACCAGAAGTGCGCTTCATCGCTAAACAAAATTCGCTTATGAAAATCGGGAACAACGGCAATCTCGTTTTGGGCCCATTCGACGAATCTACGCCTTACTTGATGATCGTTTGGCTTCAATTCTTGCACGAGTTGGATGTTGTAAGCACGCAAACCAAGATCCTTTCACAAAATCTTCCATAAAGTGGATGGACACAGATCCAAATCCTGTGCTCGATGGCGGACAGACCCATTCGGGTCTTCGTCAATGCTACGCTCTACAGCAGCAATAGATTCTTCTGTACGCACCGTACGGTGTCTCTGGGAATGCGAGTTATCAATTAGAGTAAACGTGGTGCGAAAACGTTCCATGGTTAATCGAATTAGCTGCTCTGATGGACGATTTTGTCGACGATAAAATGGACGTAGTGCGCGATACGTATTCCGTATAGAACGATTATTTTCGAAATAAAATTGCACGCTTGCAGCGTTGTTCAGGCGTGAGTCTATTCATGATGAATTGCCAAACCAAACTGAGAATAAATCACTTGACAGCTGTTAAATCGGTCGCCATCTTGAAGAGTAATGCCAACTTAAAATTATATACGTCTATAAAAAACACCCTTTACATTAGACTATTCAACTAGAGACAACACCTTTATTTTTCCGATCTGAATTAAAAAGGGAAAATATATATAAACATATAAATGTAAAAAGAAGTGGTGCATACCAACTCCCTACTGTAGAAGAAGTAAGTAAGTATATTTAAAGTTTAACAAATTAGGTAGCGAACAACAATAGTAAGAGCCCGCTAAAGTTCGTTAAGTTCTCTATTGACCTTTCACACAAAGATGGAAAAAAAGGGCAAGAGAGACAATAGACACGGAACTTCAACGGGGACTTGAACAGATATGTTAAAAAAAATATTTACTAACAACAATATTTATTTAATTATTCAGATACAAAATAATTTTATGTTTTATTACAGAGGTATTTAAAGAATAATTAATATAACCATACATTTTATTGATAAAAGGATCATTATTCCAGTAATTTGATCTAAAAGATTTAACAGCTATTGGGAAGTAATTACGTGTAGGACGCTGCGGTACATAAAGCGAGATATTGCCAATTAAAAAATAGGCGCATATACACCCTTTACATAAACAATTTGTTTTTACTTTCTTGAATGTTTTTTGTATATTTTTTACTAGGTGTTTTTGCTCAGTCTCGTCCGGCCCGGTTCTTTATTAAGTGATTCGGTATTCCTAGAGAGCATACCAATTTTTAGAGTAATCTATTTACAAATAGAATTTTAATTTTTAAAAAACTCATCCAAATAAATAGAGCCATTCACTATTTAACAAAGTAGCTCTTGCTTTTGCTAGCTTTATTAGCAGAAGAGCCAACTAAGATGGTGAATAAAATATTTCAAAGCACAATTTCAGGTTTTAATTAAGTGGGGATACACAATTTTATGCGGGTCTGGTCCAAAAATATATGACGGCTTTTTTTGGAGTATATGTAAAAAATTTGTAGACAAGTCCGTTGGAAAACAAAAATTTGTATATTGAACAAAAAACAAACAAACAAAAAGAAAATGAATTTTATTTATAAAATCCCTTCTCTCCATTGTCAGCACCATCTGTGCCACCAATTTTGCTGTGTATTGTTAATGTTTAATTCAAGTATAATTAGAAATTGAATACGGGAATTATTTACTATTCATCCTCAGCTTCTAAATAAATTAAGATTTTATTAGTGTTGTCATCGACACACAATGTCATGATTTCCGAATTAGAAGGAGGTATTGTAAAGAGTTGAAATTTGGCACACATATTCAGGTTGATAAAATAAAAGGTGATTTTATAAGAACTATCGGAAATTTAAAAAAAAAACACATAAAATTCAGAAAAATGCATGAAATATTTATTTGGATCGATAGTTGGGTCGATATAATTTAATGTTTGAAGATTATTTCATGCAAATGTTGGCCGCGGCTGCGCCTCAAATGGTCCATCCGCTTAGTCCAATTTTGGCATACTCTTTCCAACATTTCGGCCGGTATCTCACGAATAATGTTGGCAATGTTGGCTTCCAGTGCGTCAATCGAAGCGGGCTTGTCCCTATAGACATTAGCCTTAACATAGCCCCACAAAAAATAGTCTAGAGGCGTTAAATCGCACGATCTGGGCGGCCAATTGACTGGTCCCAAGCGTGAAATAAACTGTTCACCGAACTCGCCTCTCAATTGGTCCATTGTTTCGCGTGCTGTGTGGCATGTGGCACCGTCTTGTTGAAACCACATGTCAAGCTCTTCCATTTTGGGCAAAAAAAAGTTTGTTATCATCGCACGGTAGCGCTCACCATTCACAGTAACGTTGTGATTCGCATCATCTTTGAAGAAATACGGCCCAATGATGCCGCCAGCCCATAATCCGCACCAAATGGTTGTTTTTTGTGGATGCATTGGTAGCTCTTGCAATGCTTCTGGCTGCTCTTCACTCCAAATCCGGCAGTTTTGCTTGTTCACGTATCCATTCAACCAGAAATGAGCCTCGTCGCTGAACACAATTCTTCGATAAAAAAGTGGATCTTCATCTAACTTTTCAAGAGCCCATTCACCAAAAATTTGGCGTTGTGGTAGGTCGTTTGGCTTCAATTCTTGCACCAGTTGTATCTTATAAGGCTTCACACCCAAATCCTTCCGCAAAATTTTCCACATAGTGGAGTAACAGAGGCCCAATTGCTGCGAACGGCGCCGAATCGATAATTCACGGTCATCACCAACACTGGCCGATACGGCTGCGATATTTTCTTCAGTTCGCACTCTACGTAAGCGTGTTGGTGGTTTAATGTCCAACAATGTAAATTTGGTGCGAAATTTTGTTACAATAGCCCGAATAGAAGCCTCAGTAGGTCGATTAAACTGACCATAAAATGGAAGAAGCGCGCGATGAACTTTCTTAACAGAGCACGCATTTTGGTAATAAAATTCAATAATTTGCAAGCGTTGTTCGTTTGTAAGACGATTCATGATTAAATTATAGACCAAACTGAAGATGTTTGACAGTGACACAAGATACAAAACGTGCGTGAGCTGTCAAAACTAGTGTTGCCAAAAAGATAATAGCAAAAAAATCACTCTTTAGGATAAATTGATCACTGCCAAAGTATTTACAATACACACACGCATACACACACGCAAACATATTTTTTTTTTCTTTTATTTAATTTTTTTTTTTGCCGTGATTATTAATACAAATTGCTAAAATAAACACGAAATCCTTTATATGTATGTGTAGTATGTAAGTATTCAATAAAAAAATGCTCCATCACGCTTATTCCACGCATCAGTTTATCCACTTAAATTTCGATTAACAATGAAAAGATAAACCCTTCAAATTAATTAATTCTTACTTTTTGAATTTTTTTTTTTCGAATTTTAACTCGTTTTTACATCCTTTAAATGTATATGGATGTAAACATTTCAACCAAATAAAAGCTACAACAAGACTACACTTGACCACAAAGTCATGTTAATTAACATGTGTAACTAACAACACCATCAAGGTAATCGCTGCAGAAAAGTGCTTCGAAGACAGACACACCACAAACAGTATAGTATTAACACGAAAAAGCAATAATATCAGTTAAAGTAATGGAATATTTCAAAAAAAATAAACAAAAATGCTGGAACAAGCACAGTGACTTAAGAGTGTCAAAATGCTGTAAAATAAATTTAAAAATAATAAACATAACATTTTGCCTGTAGTGATATTTTAACGCGAATTTTTTCATGGTTTTTGTTTAAAAAAAATTATATAAAATCCATTATCTTTCTTAAAAATATGGATCGGAAAAAAATTATATTTTTTCTATTTTAATTTTCTCATTATTCAATGATTTATTATGAAATCAGAAGTATTTTAACCAACAAATTTATGTATATAAAATTTCCAGAAATTTAGAGCACCAAGGGTCGTAAAAGATTGTGGTATCTATATAAATAAATTCCATTTTCTGTTTATTCACCATAAAAATTTTTGTTTTTCAAGAAAATTCACGCCCATTTTACGCCCTTTTCAACGATTTTCAAAAAGATGTGTGCCAGTCCTTAATGTAAGCCTGGAATTATGCTTTGAAATATTTCATTTAACACTTTAGTTGGCGCCTCTGCATTATTAGCTAGCAAAAATGGCTGCATTTATATAGATGGGTTTTTTAAGAAATAAAATTCTATTTGTCAATAGATTTCTATATAAATAGGTACATACCGGCTTATGTAATAAAGGACAATGCCGGGCGCGACCGGGCAAAAACATCTAGTTAATTTATAAAATTTATGATTTACATGATGACTCCTATCATTTGTCTCAAGTATGACACTATACGTCGGCACACATGCTGTGCGCTTGCCTAGCGGCAGCGCAGAATGAGTTTTTTAGGCAAAAGGATATCCAACTAAAAAGTTCCAATTACGAGATTCTTCAACTGTTTTAGTTTGAAATTAGGCTACACAATAGATGCCGCCATTCTATTACTTCAGACATCAGTCGGTACTGCACTTTATTTAAATTCCATTCATGTCAGCAGCATGCTACAATAACTAATGTACAAAATTACATGTGTTTGTAGTAAGTAGTCAGTAGCTCATAGTATTTACCAAGGCCGTGTTCAATCTATTAAAATACATAAATAAAATATTAATCTATGTCATAATTTCTATTTGGAATTTAAAAGTTTAACAAAATATTAATCTTTATTTGTGCTTAATTCCAGAAATTGTGTTGGTTTTAAAATTTATTCTTTTACTCATGATATTCTCATGAGTTATTTATTCAGTACAATAAGCACTAAATTGGTTGGGAAATTTATTTATTTATTACTGAGTTTCTTGTTTGAATTTTTGAATCTTTTTGTAACTATTGATTAATAATTCTTATTTAGTCAATTGCTTTTACAATATAAATGTTCTAATGTTTGCTAGAAACTTTGGGAGTAACCTACTGAGGATTCAGAGTAGCGTCTGATGAAATGGTCCATATAGGTATGCTATCCCCTTCAGTGCTTATTGTACTGAATAAATAACTCATGAGAATATCATGAGTAAAAGAATAAATTTTAAAACCAACACAATTTCTGGAATTAAGCACAAATAAAGATTAATATTTTGTTAAACTTTTCAATTCCAAATAGAAATTATTACATATAAATAAATAAAAAGAAAAAAAATGTATAAAATTTAAATAAAAATTTGTTTCACATAAAAAATTTCTTATTTTAATAATTTTTATTTGCTAACTTACACTCCACCCTCCAGCTCTTGCCCTCCTTGTATTGATTAAAAAACAAAAGCGTATTTTTTTTTGTGTATCCACTGTGTGAAATATTCTTAAATGCAAAATTGTTTATAAAAAATAAAGCAAAATAAAAAAATAAATGAAACAAAAAAAATTCAAAAAAACCTTGTTTTGCTAAAGTTACTTTTATTTCTCTTTTTTTCTTAATTCTTATTAAAATTCAAATGTATGCATTTATTTAATTTTTTTTTTTGTTTGTCCAATGCCTTTTGGAATTTTTTTTTTAATTTTTTGTTTTCAACTGTGGAAACATTACAAAATAAAACATGTTAAAAATATGAGTGTAATTGCCTTTTAACATCCGTTGTCATTAAACGTTTTAATTCTTATGGCAAAAAAAAATCCCCCACAATCATATCAAATTGCTTCCATTTAATATCATGGCAAACAACTTAAAAAGAAAGAAAAAATATGCAACAAGTTTTTTGCTTACATTATCATCAATAAAGGGAAGATAATTTTTAAAGAGTCCAACATTTTAAAATACCAAAAGCGCTGCTAAAGCTAAATTCCCAAACTCCTTTTTAATGTAAAAATACAATCTTTTTGTTAGAGAGTCATATGACACTGAGCTTTTATTGGTTTAAATTTAGTATATGTTGTATACCCAAAGTTGTAGTATTTATTAGAGCACTGCACAAACATATTTGACAGCCACACAGCACTACATACAAATTTTTTAGACTAGTTGATGGCTTGTGTTATAAAAATAACACAATAATAAAAAGTGATTGTAAGCCCTGTCAAGTATGATTGTGTAGTCTTTTAGCTTGTATGAAGTTGCTTTGAAAGGTAAAAAAATTAACCAAATTAACTAAAGTAAAATTTCCTTTAAAAGCTTGAAATGTAAATTTATAAATTGGTCTAGCGAGAGGTAATTTCAGGAGTAAAGAAAAGTTTTTGGCTTCTACCTTGTTAAATAAATTTACATTATGCTTTGCACGTACTTCATATCAAAATTATTCGAAACAACTTAATAATGCTGCAGAAAGCTATCAATAAAAAACCCTCACCCAATTTTGTTCGAAAGAATTCCGTTCAAGAATTTGTTCAAATTATTATTTAGTTATCTAGTATGTACTATCGTTTTGTAATGTTGAGGTTGTACTTTTTTAGTACGATAATGCAAGTTATATAGCTTGAAATAAAGAACTAAATTATTTATTACTTGAAGGAATTTAAAATTTTATTTTTTAACATTGAAATTGAAAAATAATTGAAATCGCTTATTACGCTTTAAAGTCATGTGGAAAAAGAACTTCGTAGTTTTTTATAAAAATCATATTTACACAGATTCTTTTTTTTTATTAAAAAAAATTATTACCTATAAGAAATTTTTGAATTTTAAGTTAAACTTTTTTTAGCTTATTTTTTCTAACTGATAACAACGTAGTAGATGAACGATGTGAACACTTATGAAATGAAACAATTTTAGTTAATTATTTTATTTACATATTTTGTTGAATAATACAATATTCAGATTGGGTACCTACTAAATTACTAAAAAGTGTACTCCTAATATAAATATTTTTACTTAAAATTTATTTAGCTTAATTAATATTGATTGTTTCTAATTTATTTAATACATTCTTACGTTTTCTTTTTTATTTTCTTAAAGAGAAACACCGTCATTACATACATGCGCTTTAAAATATAATTTTCTTTTGAGAAAAACTGCAGTCATAACTACACAGTAAAAATTTTAGTTTAATTTTAACACTTAGTGGTATTCATTCTAAACAATAATGGTGTTAAATTTTTAATTAATTCCGAAATGGTTATATATGAAATCATCTTGGTATAAATGCAATACTTTAAGGTATTAAAATAACACCTGACAATTTTTACATTAAAAGAAGTATTCCTGATAGTTTATATTTAACACCAAAATAAGATAATTTGTATACCCTTCACTGTAAGTAAGAAGGGAATATATAACTTCGTGATTTCGTTTGTAATATTCCGAATACTTATGAATAGCGGAGTTTAATAAGCGTTGTCCGTTGAAATCAACTTTCAGAAGAATCTAGACAATATACAGAAAAGTATAGCATACCAAACGGTCAGTTGTTATTGTAAGCCTATTGCTATTAAAATTCAGCCAGATCGGTTTGTAAATGGCGGAGCTATGAGTCAAAAACCGAAACTACCTCTATTTTTTACCATTTTTTGAGTAGGTTTTTTTGCGTATTTTATCTAACCGAAGAAACGGACAAAAAAACGTGGTATGCAGTTTTGTTTAATGTCGGTCCACAAATTTTTTTCATTAATTATGGCTTTGTTTTTTTTCGTTTTTTATCTAAATGGAAAAAAAGTAGTACGCAGTTTTTTCAAACATCACATGCATAGTATCGTAACTAAAACTCAGTTGGATGGGTCCATAAATGGCGGAGCTATGAGTCAAAAATTGCGAATACCTCCATTTTTGACCATTTTTATTGCGTGTTTTACGTAATTTGTCCAAACTAAAAGACGGACAAAAAAACGTGGTACTCAGATTTATTAAAAATAACAGTTGTAATGTCTGTGGAAAAAATCACAGAGAGTGGGCCACAAATAGACCAGAAAAATCAAAAAATACAACCGAAATTGTAGATTTTCATTAAGTTTTGCTTTGTTTTTTGCGTTTTTTCAGATATCATATTCATAGTATATGGACCAAAATTCAGCTAAATCGGTCAATAAATGGCTGAGCTATGAGACCAAAATCGCGATTATCTCTATTTTTGACCATTATTTTAAAAATAACAGTCGTAATGTCTGTGCAAAAAACCAGAAAGATCGGTCCACAAATGGACCAGAAAAATCAAAAATACAACCGGCATTTCACATTTTCATTAATATTTGCTTTATTTTTTTTTTTTTATTTTTTTTTTTAATTTTTTAGCTGTCATGTGCGTAATGATTTGTACACACAAACACGAAAAATAAAAAAGTGTGTGTGTGTGGTTTTTATTGCGAATCCAGACATCTGTATGAAAGAGAGTCTATTCTATTTTTGTCGATAATTAAAAATGTTTCGCTTAAAAAAAATTTGCAAAAATTAAATGAATATGAATTTTTTTGTTTTCCTATTTAATATATTTCTTAGAATTTCTCAGAAAGGATTGTTTCTTAGAACTCGTTAATTTTAGTCGTATTATAAAAATTTATTTTTTTTATAGATATTTCGCTCCAATAATAAATAAATAAATTTTTCATATTTAATACGACCTCAAGCTGAACAAAGTATGCATTTCAATTACATACTTTTTTTGAAGTGAGTGAAGATAAATATGGTTAGGCAAATATGTTTTCACGTAATTCCTTATGTTTCTTAGTATTTGTAAATATCTTTCGAGTATTTATGACATATTTATAAATATGTTTAATAGACATATAAGTACATACATAGATACAAATGTGCATAAATACTTTAATTTCTCTAAGAGATTGCAAACGAACCATAGAATATTACGGGTTGGTACACATATCGTTTTAAACAAGAGGTCGTCTAGATTTGTAATCTATCTTCTAAGTACTCAAAAAAAACTGCGTTATTTTTGAAAAATTTTTGAAATTCCCTCATTCCCCAATACTCTTCATCTGAGGGATTTTTACCATTCCCGATTTTGCCCAGGAAAATTATCAAAATCAAAAAGGAATTTAATCTGTAGGCACTAAACTTTCTGGAAGTGTTTTAACATTTTCTGAAAATTTTTAGTTTTTATTTTATGATTCAAAACGGAAACTGCCAAAATCCTTGAGAACAACACTATTTAAATTTAAAAATAGTCCAAAATAACTTCTGAGTATTTTGGCGGTAGATTACAGTCTCTAAACAGTCTCCTCTTTAAAATGATATGCGTCTCATCTCACAATATATAATAGTTCGTCGGCAAGTTCCTAAAATCACTTAGAGTAACAGCACTGGGGTATATGGAAATTCCAAAATAATATAAAATAACTTCCGAACGAACCATAGAAAATTACGAGATTTGTAATCTATAGTGCAAGTACTCAGTAAAATCTTCGGATTATTAAAATTTTTTTTTAAATTCCCTCCTACCCCAGTACTCTTACTCTGAGGAATTTTTGCTCATTTTGGCGAGGTACCATTCCCGATTTTGCAACAGAAACTTACTGAAACCAAACTGAAATGAAATTTTTAAGTTCTACGCTTTCTGGAAGTGTTCTAACATTTACGTTACATTTCGTAGTTTTTATTCTATGATGCAAAGCGGAAATCGCCAAAACCCTTCAGAGCAACAACAGAGTATATGAAAATTTTAAAATGATTCAACGTAATATCTGAATATTTGGTTCTTAGGTTACAAATATATATGATCTCCGCTAAACTATTGCTTAAAACATATAATATTTAATGACGTAAGACGTATTTGATAAATAAGCCATTAATACTGAAAATATATTTACAAATACTAAAAAGCGTATCTTCACTCATTTAGTTTTTGGTTTTGATATTATAGAAAAATGTGGAAAGTGAAAAATATTAATATTTCGCTAACACAGTGAAGGGTATATAAGACTCTACACTGCCTAATTTAACTTGTTCGCTCTTATTTTTATATTTTCGGTTTTACTTTAACACCTGAAAAGAATTAAATTCTCTCTGAAAATAAATATACTCTTTAAAGTTAAAATGTAACACCTAAATCAAGAATAAAAGAATACATTTAAATCCAGTTCGGCATAAAAACAACACCTTAATAAGAATTAAATGCTCTCTTTCTCTCACTAAAATCACATTTAATACCAACAAAAGTATTAAAATTAAACTTTTCAAAAACCATATGATCTAACAAGAAGAAGAGCGAATTTTTTCAAGCAAGATACTGGGTAGAATATATAAAAAGACAATGTTTGTGAAAGAAAAAATGGTGGTAAATTGTTTTTGTTAAAACTTTCAAATAGAATCAGTGAAGACTTTACTCCAAGTGGAATAATATGTTCAAGTAAGTGTTCATTTATATTAATTGTGACAAATTTAAATGAATTTCTTTGACTTTAGTTATTAACAACTTAAATTGGATGTGGTAGACAAAGAACTGAAATTGAAAGATCGGGACGGTGCGGCTATTGTTTTGGAAGAACTGTCCGAAATTTTGTTTTAGTGCAGACACTGTAGTTGTTTCGTTGTCGAATTTTATGTCAATGGAAAATTAGCAAAATATAATACAGATACTACCAAGGTAAAAAGTTATTTGTTTCTTTTTGCTTCACTTTTAAACAACTATTTATTGCAGGAGTTAGAATCTTATCTTAAAAATGGTGACTTCTCTACAATTTTAAACGAATACGCGGAAAAAAAGTTTAAGTAATAGTTCTCGACGTTATTTGGTAATGCAATCGATCAACTTTTTGCGCCAAAAGTCTGGTAATTATAGAAGTCGCTAGGCCAAATCGCCTTAGCTGAGGCTATTATTGATTTATTTCTAGTATATAAAATTTAACACGGCAATTGCGGTGGCATTATAAGTGTAAGTGCGGCGGCATTGTAAATAAGAAAAAGTAGTTTCATTTTCCATTTGTCTAATTGTATTAATATCTATTTTTTAACCCAGAGACTAATTCTGGTTATTTAGTTGCAAAGTTGAAAAACTTTAACTCAAAAAGACGCAAAATTGATACAACAACGGTGAAAACAAACAAGACTCAAAGCAGTAACAGTGGTGCCAGCGACGAAATTATTAGTGAAGAAAATCAAAAAACTGTTTAGTTACTGAACAATTTGATATTATTAATTTTTTATATAATTAAATAATTCTATCTTTATAGATATTGTACCATGCTTCTTTGGACCGCTACTGGTCGCGATACAAAAAGAGCTAAGATTAAGAAGTCAGTGAATAGTTTTATAACTTTTGAAGAGGTAATTTTGAAAACAAAAATAGCAATATTATTATCTAGCTGATTATCTGTTAATTCTAGCTACACACTCCGTTAGAAGAGTATAAATTAGGCTCTCGGCAGCCCGCTATTATTGCAGTTGGAGAAAAAAATCTTCTATATCCCAATATTGTATAAGTTTGGATGAGAAATGTATCAATGTACCTCTTGAATTTAATTTTGTTCAGGTATTTGATCTATATTTAAGTCCTTTTACGTGTTCAACATTGAATTTGACATAACTTTGGCCAATTTTTTGCGTAATTAATTCAAGAAAATACATATTAATACCTAATGTTCTAGAGCAGTAAGTAAAATGTAATAACATGAATAAAAAAAACAAATAAGTTCAATTTAAAAAAAAAAAATATATTTTATTTAATTTAGGTGGGATATTCTATAAAAAAGGGTATTAAATTTAGCCCTGTTTGGATTAAGAGCAATACCCAATGGCATACAATATATTTTATTAGGTGTTAAAAGTACACCAATTCATAAATAAAATGTATTCCATATGGTATTAATCTTATTCTTATAGGAATTAAAATAATACTTTTGAATTATTAAATTTAGGTATTTTGGTGTTAAAGTTAAACCAAAAAAGAATTAAATATAATAAATTTAGGTGTTAATTTTATTCTCTGAAAGTAGAAAGCACAAATTCTCTTTCTCTCAATTTTTTCAATTGTATACAGTAATGGTGTAAAGTTAATTCTTTTGTGTTTTTGTTAAAGCGTGATTCATTTCGACGTTCCCTACCTTTTTAAAGAAAAAAACACAGAAAATTTAAATTTAATGGAGAATATTTATTACCATTTGAAAGTTCATTCTTTGGCATTTATTTTTTGAAGATTATGTCTATCAAATGTTGGCCGTTGCTACGTCGCAGATGGTCCATCCGTTGAGTCCAATTTTCGATGACTCGTTCAAGCATTTCGTCTGGTAACTGGCGAATGACACACGTGAAATTTTCCTCCAAGGCCTGAATCGAAGCGGGTTTGTCTGCATAAGCTTTAGACTTTACATATCCCCATAAGAAAAAGTCTAACGGTGTGATATCACACGATCTTGGTGGCCAATCGATCGGCCCAAAACATAAAATTATGTGCTCACCGAAATGTTCTCTCAATAAATCCATTGATTGATGCGATGTGTGGGAAGTGGCGCCGTCTTGCTGAAACCAAATGTCGCCGAGATAACGAGCTTCAATTTCAGGCATCAAATAGTCGGTTATCATGGCACGATAATGGTCGCCATTGACGGTTACGGTCTTCGTGTACACTCTCAGCTACGGCCGTTATATTTTCTTCACAGCGTGCTGGACATGGTCTATTCGGTCGAATATTATCCAATAATGAATGCTGGGTCTCAAAATGGGTGATGGTGTTGCGAATAGTACGCTCAGTAGGCCGATTATGTTGACCATTCCTCACAGAACTTGAATTTTCGTAATAAAAAATTTAACGATTTGTAAACGTTGTTCAGGCGTAAGTCTTTCCATTATAAAATGCCAAACAGTACTAAACAAAAATAAAATGACAGCATGAAACAACTCACACGAAATCTGTCAAAAAAAGGCTATTGAAAAAAGTATCTCTACTTGAATCACCCATTATATATACACACCGCCTCGGTGTTAAATTTAAACTAAAAATTTTGTATGTTCAAATATTATATTTTTTAGGCGTACCATCGTCATACTCGTACATTGTTTTTCAATTGGGCTGACAGTTTTATTGTTGTAATAACGGCAAAGTTGCCAAAACAAAAAAAATTGTTCGACATTTTCTTAATTTCAGATAGTGGATCTATAATTATGGTCACAATGAAATGTGCTCTAATTAAAAGGTTACATGAGTACAGCTAGTGGTTTGGTCGTGTGATTGTACGCTGTGTTGGATCCACATCAAACTTGTTTTGATGGTGTAAGCTTGCTGGTGTTGTGTAGGGCGAAATTCGCTCAGTTAAGCAGAGTTGTCAAAGAATGAACATCGCTGTACTGCACATTAAAAATATAATTTAATGGAAAATAATTTATTTATTTTCATTTTCTGTTTTTATTATTACTTTTTTTCATTTGTTAGTATTTTAAACACAATTAGAATCATAGCAAAAAAATTTGCTGTTAATCACAACGAGGCTGCCAGAAATTTGTTTTAATTAAATGAATATTGCACCAGCTTGATGGTATATTAGCTCAATCAGTTGATTGCGCATGCATGCTATTCTCGTATTTGGGCTGCTTTATAGTCATACGCATAGCAGAATTAACATGGAAGGCAATTAAAGCAGCTGTACATTTTTGTTCTCTAAATCGTTTTGTCTGCAAAGCTGTCAAAATTTTTTTAAATTTTTACATAATAAGGTTGTTTTTGCAATTCAGTGTTTGTTGTACTGTCATATGTAAATTGGCTTATATTTATGAGCAATTGGAAAATTCAATTATGACAGCGCGTTTTGCAGTGAAGTTGGCTGCAAAACAATTAATTTAAAATTTTTTACCGGTAGTAATATGTTAGATATTTTTTTTTTATTTAGCGTTTTTAATTCAATTTTTGTTTGGTAAGTTTTATTAACAATATGACTAACACTACTGTAGATAATGCGCACCGCTCTTATTTAGGGATGACGCTTTAATATAAATAGAGGGCGCTAAAAAAATGCTGCGCTTGATGCTTCAATTTAGTTTGAACTGTTAAGTTGTTTAAAGAAAGCTGTCTAAATACACGTGACAACTCGACCAAGAACAGTAGGAATAATTTTTGCTCTCCATTTAATCACATATAAAGGATGTCCCCGTAAGAAGCCACTTTTCCATTTCATGGTGCAATAATTTGTTCGTTTTGTACGCCATCTTGTCTAGTAAAAGCCATATGACGTCCACATCTATGCAATCTAGTTGAAGTCACAATCTAGGTGAATTCACACAAGGTGATATGAAAAAAGCATGTGTGGGTGTCAAGTTTTTTCCTTATTTGTCAAAGGTTTGTACATTTAATTGTATGGTCGTAATCCATAAACCAGAAATGTCTTTTTTGATAAATCACGAATATTTTAAACACAGAGATGCTTGTAGGAAGAGAACTCCCTTATCATAATCTTGTATGAAGAGAACTCCAACTTGTCTCATTATCCATTATTATATTTCTTTAACTAATGCAACGGACTCGGTGTGGTTGCATTTGTTTCTCATACATTGTATGCGAACTTTCTGAGCCCCAAATTCGACAATTTTGTGTATTCACGAAATGGAATATGGACTTCATTGCAAAAGAAGACCTTTTTAAAAAATAAAGTGTTATGGACTTCACTTTGCTTCAGTAGCCATTGAACGAATTAGCGTTACGGATATTTTATTTCACACTTAATTGGAACATGTCTTCTTTACATTTCAATAAAATAAATAACAATTCTTTCCAAAAATACGTGTTTTCATTTTAAAATGAAAAAATGCACTCTTGCTGAGTTAACCCTTTACACATGTACGAGTATACATGAGTCTAGATGTGTGTTGTTCTAAACAGTAGAGCTTTGTAGACGAAAAAAAGTTGCTGAAGGCGTAATATTTTTTCTATTTTTCTTGGTACATAAGTATGTTTTCTTAAATACGTATTTTAGGTCCACTCGATTATGAACGAATTTTGGATCGATATATAATAATATAAAAAAGGTGAAATTTACAAGTAATGCAAATAAACACATCTGCCAATGCTTCCTATATATTTGGAAGGCGCTATCGTTAACTACAACCGTAATGACAGGCAGCAGGTTTTGAATATTTTGTTTAAACCATCTTTTACACTTTACAGAAATCATAGCCTAAATTTCCTACAATTTAGTTTACTTCATTCATTAGAAGCGGAACAATAGTCCGGCAAAAATTCCCAAAGGCAGACAAATATCTGGCAACGTTACTTCTGGTTTTTAGTACACAAGAACTAACGACGCAGGAGGGTATTAAAATAAAAAAATGTGATAAACAAAATAGGAAAAAAAAGTGTTAAAAAAGTCAAGGAAATGAAAAATGCTGAGAAGAAAACATTGTGTTGTTTTTGTTAGTCAGGGGGAGGCGAGTAAATTAAGTTAAAAAACAAGCATGCCAAACTGTTTCAATGGGAAAAGGATGTTAAGCAGACAATTTATTGCTGAGACTTTTTCCAAAATATTCTTGTAATTCCTTGCGAATGCTTAACTTAGTGCTCGTTTTTTTCTTAGGTGTTTCTTCATTTAGTAATATTTCAACTTTTTTCTTTTCTTTTTCTGTGTGTGCGTTTATATTTTTATGCATAATTTTTTTGTTGTGGCTTTATCTTAAAGTTATCCTTTTGTATATAAAAACTTTTAGTTCATGCAAATGTTTCAGGCAAAGGTGAATAAAATACTCACTTTATAAAGCAAAAAGTCTCTTTTCTTGGAAAAAAAATTTTTTTAATTTTTTATTTAATAAACAAAATTTGTATATAAAAAGTTATTCACTTTTGGGTTTTTACTCCATAGTTCGTTTTAGCAAGAGCTCTGCTTAATTCGGAAATTAAAGAGGAATTAGTTGAGTTCATCATCTATGTTTAATTTTATCCCAGGGCTACTAAAACTGATTCTAGTATACTCTGATCCAAATTGTATTACTAATTTTTTAATCCCTGCTGTATCTCCTAAGACTTGCAATTAATCAAGAACTAGCTCTCTGATTAAATTAATAAAAAAATCGGGAATACAATAAAAAATATATTTTTTTCCATAATTTGTTTTAATTTTGAATCTACATAAATGACATTTACAAAATGTACTAAATTTTTATTCAAAATATTTTATATAAAATAAAAGACTTCATTGTCACTGCAATTTCAAATTGATGGTGAAACAATAGAATATTCATGCAATCAGAAGAAACGTCTGGGTTGTTTTCAGTCTTATGTGACCCTTAAAAAACAAGCAAACTTCTAGCAAGTGGATTCCTAAAATTTTTTGACTGCTTTCTTCGTAATTTTGCAACAGCTGAACCATATGGGCTTTAAAATCGCCTTATAACTTAAGATCTAAACATCGAGCAGAGTATAGTCGTATAAGCCAGTAGAGTTGCGCATTTTTCAAATTTAGTTGAGTAATTTTAGCTGATATGTGACTAGTCCACTTAAGACGCCTATCAAAATGAATACAAAGATATTTCCGTTATTGATGTTGACGATAGTGTGACAGAAGAACCGTCAACCCTAACTCCTAGTTGCCCAACAATCGCGAAATGATAACGGACTTGAACAATATGTTGTTCCAACACAATAGTGCCACTTGCCATACAGCCAACGAGACAATGGCTTTTTTGTGCGAGAAATTCAATGGCCGTGTTATCTCATGTGATTTGATACCCTTAGACTTATTTCTTTGGGAATAAAAATAAGTCAATTAACGATATTGAAATTCAATTATGTCTCAGAGTCATTGAAAATATGCCACTGAAACCGTAGCAACTCAGAAAAAATATGACCAAATTTTTGCTAATAAATTTTTGTTTCAGTCTATATTTTATTTTAATTTTTTCTGTTCAAGTCTATAATTGTTTTCGTATGATATTTTCCTTTTGTTCATGTTTGCTCTGAAAATAATTTCTTTTCTGTTACGCAAATAATAATTGCTTGTTTGGTTTTACGAATTCTGTGATAGGTTCTATTTCAGTTAAAAAATTTATTGTGTTTATGAATTTCGTAATTGAATATGATTTCTAGTTTTTTCTGTGAAGCATTTGTCCGATATGTTGTTTCACACTTAATTGTCATGGATCTTTCTACATAAAAATATATTTTCTGAAAACTTTTTGTTTTATTTACAATTCACATCATTAGTTGCAAATGGACTTAAAAATTTTTTAATTTACTTTTACTTGGTAATTAAAATGACACCTCTCACTTTAATAGTCCATGTAAAATTGACCTCTTTTTAAAAGCTTTTATTTAATTTGATTTGTATGTAAAGGGTGTTTTTTTATAGACGTATAGAACTTTAAATTGCAATAAAACAACAATGGATTCGATTGACATGAATTTTATTTATCCGAAAGATAATCTTGTGGCATTACATTTTAAATATGATTTCTGGCATATGACCGCCACGGCCGGCTCGGATGTAGTCCAGTCTGGACGTCCAATTTTCAATGACTTTTTCCAACATTTGTGACCGTATATCGGCAATAACACGGCGAATGTTGTCTTCCAAATGGTCAAGCGCATAGACCAATGACTTTACATAGACCCACAGAAAGTTGTCTATCGGTGTTAAATCACAAGATTTTGGAAGCCAATTCACAGGTCCAAAACGTGAAATTAGGCGGTCACCAAACGTGTCTTTCAATAAATCGATTGTGGCACGAGCTGTGTGACATATTGCGCCGTCTTGTTGGAACCACACCTACTAGACATCTTGGTTGTTCAATTCAGGAATGAAAAAGTTAGTAATCATGACTCTATACCGATCACCATTGACAGTAACGTTCTGGCCATCATCGTTTTTGAAGAAGTACGGACCAATGATTCCACCAGCCCATAAAGCGCACCAAACAGTCAGTTTTTCTGGATGTAACGGTGTTTAGACATACACTTGAGGACTAGCTTCACTCCAAATGCGGCAGTTTTGTTTGTTGACCTAGCCATTCAACCAGAAGTGCGCTTCATCGCTAAACAAAATTCGTAAAATACGTATTTCGCACAGAACCATTATTTTCGAAATAAAATTGCACTATTTGCAAGCGTTGTTCAGGCGTGAGTCTATTCATGATGAATTGCCAAGCCAAACTGAGAAAAAAATCACTTGACAGCTGTTAAATCGGTCGCCATCTTGAACAGTAATGCCAACTTAAAGTTCTATACGCCTTTAAAAAACACAATTTAGTACACTATACAAATTAATAAAAAATAGACTTTAAAAGTGTAAAAATAAACTGTCCTTAAAAATTGTGAAAGTGTAACATAAAAAAACAAAAAGGAATAAACTAAAGATTTAAAAGTTGTAAAATAAAATACCAAACTACACTTGGTGAATAAATTTAATAAGAATAAATCGGGAACAACGGCAATCTCGTTTCATGATGAATTGCCAAACCAAACTGAGAATAAATCACTTGACAGCTGTTAAATCGGTCGCCATCTTGAACAGTAATGCCAACTTAAAGTTCTATAAAGTCTATAAAAAATCCTTTATGTGAAGATGGAATTGTTGTTTAATTTGAAGCACATCCCGGTGTCCGATTGAACTGAAATATTACATACTGGTCCAGTCCCGATGACAATGTATGTTTATGATAAGCATGACCTGATGCTGCTGCCAGGATTGGCTTCAACTGCTCAACAGTTAACAGTAGGGGTATGGATAACAGTTAAATTGCTGCCACCTCTAGGGTTGGCTTCAAACGAGGAAACTCCTTGAAACTTTGCATATGTATATGTTACATGCGATTTTTTGCATGTAACATATACATTTAATAAAAATGTAACAAAGAACTATATACTCTTTTTAAAAAGATCCTGCATGTGTCGTGAATTGAAAAATCTATGAAATACTAGATCGTCGTGCATATACTGTAAATACTAATTTGTATTAAGCATTACCCTACACAAACTAAATGTGAAATTTGTCATATAATTTTAGCTATATAATAAATCTTAATTATTCGATCTTGTTATTTTCATTTTATGTAAAATTTATTTGAGCTTAAGATCTTTTTTTTAATTATTTTTTATTTTTATAAAATATAATTTTTTTATTTTTATTTCGATATTTCGCTACATCTTTGTGTAGCATCTTCAGGAAATAAGTCTTTTAAAAATAATATAAATTTTCTTTTTAAATTGAAAGAAAAACTAAAACATACTATGAATATACTCGTATATACACATACATATATATAAAAACATACATACATGTATATAAACACATTCTGTCAAATGAACAATTCTAAATTATTACCCTCGATATTCATATCCAATAATAATTATTATAATGTTATTTTTAAAAGACATATTTCTTAAAGATGCTACACAAAGATGTAGCGAAATATCAAAATAAAAATAATAAAATTATATTTTATAAAAATAAAAAAATAATTAATAAAAAAGATCTTAAGCTCAAATAAATTTAAATGGAATAGAATAAATTTTTTTTTTGTTTAATAACAATTAAAATGTAGAAATTTACAACCCACCTAGGTGGATTTTCGGGAAACAATACAGAAAAAATTAAAAAGTTGAAAAAAATCCAGAAAGATAAATTTGTAAAATGAATTAAACAATATTTTTCAATAAAAAAAATTGTAACTGAGTCCAAACCATTTTTTCTTTTGCAAAAATAGTGTGAGTTATCACTAATTGAAAATTTAAAATACCACCCGGGTGAGTTTTGGGTATGCGAAAGTTAAGCATTTTTTGTATTGCAATTGAGTACAGTGCCTTCTAATAGGTTAATACCGATTATTTGTTTTTCAGTTTAAGATATTTTATTTGTATTTTGATTTCAATAGAATTTTCTTCTTTAATAGAAGAATTCACCCAAGTTACCGCACGTAGTTCAGCTTTTACAGCCAAAGAATATTTAGTTTTATTTGCTTATATTTTGTTTTCTTGTTTTTGTTGTTCTTATATTGCGGTATATTCTTGTTGCAAGCAAGACATTTTTATATGTATCTAAAAAAAAGTCATCGGTTGCCGTAAAGTACTCGTAAGAAAAAAAAAATTTTTTAATTTCGTGATACCTTGGAACTACCCTTCACAGATAGACATTGGCCAATGCCATTGCATAGGCAAAAACATATACTATTAAAGCAAAAAAAAAAAACAAAAATAATAAAAAAATGTGTTTAACTTAATCCCTTGAATGTCTAATTTCCTGTTAAAACAAAATGCCAGCTTCCATTAGTTGAGTTTCGTTTATCCTTGCTGCATTTGACTTTGTGCTGACAAATGTGTTTATTAGAGAGCAAGTTTTTGAGTTCAGCCGTTTATGTATTAGTTACTATAATATAGTAACTAATATATTATATTTGTTTCATGTTTGTAATAAATGTCCCGTGAACTATGAATTTAGCAGCGAAAAATTTAATTATGCCATTTAAAATTCAAATTTAAGTCTGCAGCACAAACAACAAAAGTCAAATACTAAATGAAATAAGAAAAAACAAAAGGAAAAAATTAATTAAAACATATAATATTCAGCCTTATTATGAGTTTTATTCTCGTTGACGAACCACATATCACGACGACATATATACGTAATCAGTCGCAAAAGCGACATATCATTTACTTCAATTGTATCATGATAACAAAAATTTGCACTCGTTTCGTTTCGTTTCTTAGCGAACTCTGCTTGAGAATAGTATCTTTATGTTAAGATTTTCAGACTTTAAGTCCGCTTTTCAAGACGCCGCATTCTACATCGAGTAAGTTTATCAAAATTTTTAAAAATGTTGCGTAAAAAATAATTTGGATTAAGTTTCTTCGATATCAAATGCGGTGATTTGGGCCAAGTATTTAAAAAGTCACAGACTGTCACAAAAATTTGGTATGAATAGGTTAAAAAAGCTTTTTGCTGGCTTGCAATTGTAGTTTAACTAGTGGTCGGTTTACAGTTCATTAACGATATGCGCACGGCCGAAGTATGTCTGTGTAATAGGTCTTATTACGTGTTTCTGTAACTGTATGATAGAACTTCTCACATAGAAAATTGTGAAACAAAAAATTCCAGCGCTTCGCGATTTATGATTAAAAGTGTCGATGTAGTTGAATGTGAGAAAATGCAAAGGAAATTTCCAATGATTCAAATGTCAAATACAATAGAAAGGGTCAACAAAAAGAAGAATTTATTTAAAATGAATGTACTTCTACAAGACATTTTTGTTTGTGAAAATGTGAAAAAAAATTTTAAGAAAGGAGCATAGGCAACGCCTTTATAAATTGTCTATGGCCCACAAAAAATAAGAAAAAGAGGAACATTTTTTAACAAAGAATACATATAAATACAATTGCAATATTTATTATAGCTGCAAAAAATTATTCAAATGAATTTATTTTATGTAATTTATTTATTTAAACGATTTTAATTTATTAAAATTTTAATTTTTTCATTAATTTTTCACTATTCCTCGCATACATTTTGACAGTTCTGGTAAGACGTTTTTTGCAAAATTTTTTATAGATCTTTCCAATAAAGTACGTCAAAATCACTAAAATGACAGTTGGTTCTTACAGAAATAAATTTCAGAAACACTTGTATTCAATTCTATTGTTCGTTGTAAGAATTTTCTTGTTGCAAGAGTTATAAAGTCGGTTGTAGTAAATTCGATTCCAAAACCATACTCGGAATAAGGCTGAATTTAAAATGTTTATATTTTTAGAAAAAGAAAGTATAACAACATATTCCATAACCTTCACTGTAACTAAAGAGGGTATATATAATTTTGTGTTTCCGTTGGCATTTTTTATATCATACGAGTACACGTCCCATCCTATATATTCTGGATACTTATAAATAGCGAGACGAATTAAGTGATATCCGTCTGTCTGTCTGGTTTTTTAATTCAACTGTCTGAAATTCCTACGCAACGCGTTGCAACGTACAGACAAGTTTAACATACCAAGTTGAGAGTTGTTTCTGCGTTACAGTTGCTATTGAAATTCAACCGGATGAGTGAAAAACCGCTGCTACCTCTCCTTTTGGATCATCTTTTGAAGTACACTTTTTGATTTTTTTTTCTTAACTCTAAGATGGAAAAAAACGCAGTGTTACCAGAAATGACAGTCATAACAGTCTCTACAAAGAATCGAAACAATCGGTCCACAAATAGGAAAAAAATTTTACGAAAGCACGCATACAATCGCGTATATACGAAAACAAGTAGTCATGCTTATGCATGTGTGTATGTTAATTGTCTTAGGTGTAAGAGAACTATGCTATACAGAGTTTGCAAAGAAACGAAAAGAAAAGAATATAAACATTTCCATGATAATACTCTGAAAAACTACAAAACGAAATGTTTGCATTTGTTTCGATTTGTTTGTTTGCGAACTCTGATACTATACAAAGGGGATGCCAGAGAAGATTTTTTTTTTGTGAATATAAGTGCTAATATAAAAATATGACGCCCAGGCCCCATTAAAGCGAACAATAAATTTGTATTGAAAACAAAAACAAGTTTTCGTATAATTGTTTTTGCTTTCAATTGACCGACTACTACAGGTATACAAGACACGGCACTGCCGGACTTAACTTGTTTCCATTGTGTTAATACGTTTTTGGAAGATTTTTATATTTTTTTTATTTCCCACTAATGTAATGTTTCCGTAGAACGACAAATTATTTTCGTAAAGCGGAGATAGACACATTAAATTTCAACATCAATCATCAATTCATTTGTGTGTGTATCACAAAAATCAAACTAGTTTTTATTTTCATCAAATTCACACAAGGTAACTTTTGTTTTGAGAAAACTCACCCGAATTAATTGATTGATGTTGTGTATCAGCCACTTAAGATTCTTGTGTTTTTATAACCACAATATTTTAAAGATTAACACCACAAATTGATATACACAAAAAACATAAAAACAAGCATGAGATAAAAGATAATAGTAAAGAATAATAAGAAACCAAGTTAACTCATTAGTGGTCATGAGTGGCGTACAAAAAAGCAGACATCCTATAATAAAATGTGTTATAGATAATTTCAACAGTTTTTAAACTAATGGCATAGAAAGCACAAAAAATTATTGCAAAGAAATATAATTGTAATAGTGCATTAAATACTGTAAAAAATTTGTATTCAGTTTTTTTTAACATATTAAACATAAGACTAGTTTGAGTACTTTATGGCACGCATGACCTGTAATGGGTTAAAGAAATAGAGAAAAATTGATTTCTATTATTGGTTTGAATTGAATTTTTGAAATAAAATTGACCTTTTTAAGTTAACTTATTTTTTGTTAGCAATTCTTCTTTACTGACTGTGCACGCTCTCATTATTTTTGTTTGTACAACAATTTCACTCACTATAATTTTTACAAATTCAACAGATTTTATAAACAAAAAACAAAAATTTTAAAATATGCAAAACTTTAAGGAAGCACTAGCTAAATAAAATAGATTTTTTTTATTTAAAATAAGTTTTTTTAAATATTGTGTTTTTAACATTTACCTGTTATTTTGTATTTTTTTTTAATCAAACACTTGAATTTAATATTTTTTGTTTTTTGTAATAAGTTCGTTATGACCACCAACATTGATTTAATTTTAGTTTGTTTTTTTTTCTTTAAAATTCATCTTGCACACTTTAAATTTAAGCGTGTTATGTAGCACATATGTATGTACTTCAGAAGACTTTCAAGAAAAATACAAAATTATTGCTGATTACCTTAGATGCTGAATTGTCACTTTTGTTTTCTATTATACACACATGTTAGTATGTATTTACTCATATGCTTTGTTGTAATACTTAGAAAAAACTAATTTTTTTTCTCCTAATATGCTTTTTCTCAGCGTCATATTAAAAATTTCTTACATTATCCGTTTTTTACTCTCTTTGCATTTGAAAGAAAACACACACATAAAGCTAAAAAATAAAAAAACCTATTCATGTGAGTAAAAACTCATGTGAGTTATTATTTTCTTTTTATGGTGAACAATGCTCACACTCATTAAAAAAACAAAAGAAGAAGTTAACGAATATAGGTGCACGGGACGGGAAGAACATCATACGACGGATTTGCATTTTGTTAACAAAACAGAAAATATCCCAGTATAAGAGCATAATTTAACACAAAAAACAAAAAGCAGTAGCAGACACATATGCAACTGCTTTGAATGTGTACATTCACTTATGTGATACCCAGCAGAGAAAAGTAATTCAACAGATATTTTGTTTAAGTAGCAGGTTTAATAGAACAGGAATGGTTTAATAAAATACTCTTGCATGCATCTTATACTTATATTTACAATGACTGAGTACTCACTCTTTGTTTTGCATGAAATCCTGTAGCATGTGGGCTGACTATTTTTCTCTTAATAAATTAAAAATCTTATGTTGCCAAAGTAAAAGCTAACAAGACAAAATCATACTTATATCGGCTACAAATTAAGCTTTCCTTTGTTAGGATATCTAAAAAAATATATTTTATTTTCCGGTCAGTATGACTTACTTGTTTATCGTAAAAAGAAACTCAATTATGACTTACAAAAATACTTAATTTATATTAAACTTGATTCCAAATAGTGGTGTGACAATATTGCAAAAATGCAATTTTTGCTTATTGCCAAATTATCTGGAAATATATTATAATATTTTTATTTTTTAAATTAACCTACTTAAATAAGTACAGACGCTGATCAAGCATTTAAAGTAAAAGAAATATGATTATTTATAATAAAAACGAGTTCGTTAACTCTTCCCCTCTTATGTCGATTGTCTTCAATCTCTATGGAATTTTAAGTTGCGGTGTTGAAACTGCAATGTAGTTCAATTTTTTTATCATATTTTCCGCATTACTTGGTGAGAAGTGGATTTTTTGTCTATACTTTACAAATGACGAAATACTAAAAACTACAAAAATAATCACTACATGGTATAAAGCAAAGCCGCTTCCCGCATCTGTCCCTATGTCTGTATGTATGCTTAGATCTTTAAAACTACACAACGGATTTTAATGTAGTTTTTTTTAATAGATAGAGTGATTCAAGAGGAAGGTTTATATGTATAATAACATGCTTAATATATTAGAGAACCACTGATAATTTCAAGATTTCTAATGTGAAGTCGTAAATAAATACATTGCAAACGCTGGCTGAACTCTACGAGATAGATCAAAATAATGTATTAAGCATTATATACCTTAAAAAGGTCTACAAGAAACTCCGCGATGGTATATGTTTATCTCTTAGGGATAACCCATAATAACCAATTTTTATTTTTACGAGAAATAATGGCTTATTTACAAAGCGATTTTAAGCAATGCAGCATTAATCCTTATCTAATTAAGCACCTTAAATACATTTTACATTTAATATGGAATAATATAGCCCTGTACAGCATGTAATTTAAATGAATATTTTCGAAGATAAAATATAGGGACATCGTGGTTGCGGTGGTACCGGCCGGCCGGTGGCGTTTATCGGAGCTCTCTAGCGAGGAAAATAGCAAACTTAATAAAACCGTGCTTTTCAAGGCGACATTTTTTTTCGAAATCGTACTTTCGTACTTTAGTCGATATTAAGGTTAATTTTAATAAGTACTTACATTAGTAGAATATATGTAGATACTAATGTGTACCTGTTAGTTATTTATATGCTGCGTAACATTGTTAATTTGTTCTGCTATGAATTTAATAACATGTACTAATTTGCTAAGCGTGTTGTTGATAATTCTTTCGTTGTCCTGTATTTGCGTAATAGCTTCGTCTATAAATTTTTCATCGTCACTGTCCATAGATATTGCAATGTATTTCAGTCCATTTCTTAATATATTTACTCGTTTTGATTTTGAATGCATCTGTAAGCTATTTATTTTTGGTTGTAATAAAATAAAGTCTTTGTTAAAAGTTTCTAAAAGTCGTTTATCCTCGAAAGTTGTGGTTTTTAAAGCATTAACATTTTCAGAGATTGCGCTCAGGCTCTTATCGGTAAAATGCAATATTTAAATGATTTGTTGTCTTCAATTTCCCTGTCTTTATGGGTATGTAACCGTTATTGTTTGTCAAATCATGTATTTCCAACTGTTGTGCATTTATTGTCAGTACCAGTATTCCTATTATTAGTAAAGTCCACATCCTAGTGCTAAAAAAATAATATTAAGAATATTATAAAATATCTTCCAACTTAGATTTTCTTAAATTGTTTTTATGTGAGTTAACACTGCAGTTAATAAAAATAGATTTCAAAGAAATTAAAGAATAAAGTAAAAGAAATATTGTTGACCTAATTAATAAACAAAAGTGTGTTAAGCTAAGGTTGATGACTTAATTTTCGCTATTGCAATTTATTGAGAAATTATTATTTGGAATTAACAAATTATAGTAAGCAAAATTTTTTAACTAAATTAATAAGAATTAAAATCAAGTAAGCACTTTACAAATTTCTTATTTTTATATAATATTAAATGTGAAAAAATATAAATTGTAAGATTATTAGTTGTAGTTAATTAGTCGTAATTTGTTTTTAAATAAAGAGCATCCACCTGCTAAAAAACATCGGATTGTATTTTTTTATTTTTCCAATTAAGGAAAAATGTAACTTGTATTACTATTTTCCCTGTTTTTTTTTTTTTTTTTTGCTGCGGTATTATAGCTTTCTGCTACCACTTCCTTTTTATGCCTGGCAGATAATTTATTCCCTAATTTCTTATTTATTTTTACAAAAATTTCTTTTCCTTGCTCATACTCTTTTATAGGTGAGTAGTTTAGATTGTGATAGGTTAGATGAGCTTGCTGCTTTTGTGCAAGTTTTTGTATTGATTCATTCCTTTCCTTTTCAAATAGTGCGGTCTTTTCTCCGTAATTGTGCGTACAGAAAAGTTATATTCTGACTTTTCTACAAGTTATTGGAGTGATCGATGTGTCTGGTCAATCTGTAGGCAGCAAATAATTTTCTGAAGTGTGGAATGGCAACGCTTCACATGACCGTTTGTACAACTCGAATATGATACGGTTCCAAATATTGAAATAACAAATTCGTTTTCCATTATGAATTTTATAGATTCGAAATTAACTACTTTTTCATTATACATTACTACTAATTCTGAAACAAGAGAATAAATAATAACCCTTAAGGGTTGTCTTATATCTTCCGCTGCTTTTCAACGGATTAACTTTACCATGGCATACTTCAAAAATTTGTCTACTGCTGTCAAGAGTAGTTGCTTGCCATTAAGAGTATGGCTATATGGACTATTAGTCTTGGATACTGAGGAAAGGGACTTGGTTGTATTTAAGGCTTGGGAGGATGCCGTATATATTTGTTAGTTTTACAAATTGTACAATTCTTTATAATTTTTTTTACTTTATTTGTCATTGATGGAAAATAGTATTTTTCTAATATTTGTATCTTATTCTCCTTAAAATTTCGATGTGCTCTGTTGTGATAACTAACTATTATTTCTTCCTGCTCTCGACTATTAATATATCTTCTGTGAGAACTTAATTTTATATTTACTAAAGTGTAAAGGATATAATTGCTGGATTTCCCCCATAATATCTTCTGTTGTTTTTATACAACTTATTACGGATGAGTTAAGGTAACGTTTTAAAATATTAAATAATGTTGCTTCTGCGTAATGTGGTTTAGTAACTGAATATAAATGACTTAAAAGAATTAAACATTCAAAATAATAACAATATATTAAAAGTTACAACAAGATCAATGACAAATAAAAACAAGAAAGATAAAACCTTTAAAATTCAGCATAAAAATATAGATAAAGAAGATGAATATGAAAAGCCCAAAATATATACACCATTGAATAATACTGGCGTCAGAATATATATATAAATTAAAGATTACGCCCACGAAATGTTATATTAAGCGAGGAAATGTAGTAATTACATATATACGAATCAATGATTGTTTTACTAATGGGAATATTGATTTAGAACAACTTTTCCCTAGGCTAGAAAAAGTGGCCGGTAAACTTAATGTAGATGATCTACAAGTAGCACCAAGCGAAAAAATTTTCGAATTTATCTCGACTATGGAATTTAAAAATGCGGGCAATAAATACTTAAATAAATTGAAAATAACGCTATTAAATCAAGTAAAAGTAATAAATAACAGAAATGCTAAGGCAATTCAAGAAATTATGCTGAAATATAACGATGATCCAGTAGAAGGAGGACATTGTGGAATATATAGAACAATACAAAAAATAAAAAGGTATTATTATTGGAAAAACATGTCTAAAAACATAACAAAATATGTTAAATCTTGTCAAAAATGCCAAATGTCTAAAATAACAAAACATTCTAAATTTCCAATGACAGTCACTCAGGCACCTAATAAACCATTTGATACGGTATTCATAGACACAATAGGTCCATTTCCAAGATCAATAGATGGAAATGAATACGCAGTTACAATTATTTGCGACCTAACTAAATATTTGGTTACTATACCAATTAGAGATAAACAAGCTAAAACAATTGCAAAAGCAATTTTTGAAAATTTTATTCTTATCTATAGACCAATGAAGACGTTCATTTCGGACATTGGTACGGAATATAAAAATTCCATATTGACAGAACTGTGCGAACTACTAAAAATTGATAAACTCACTTCGACAGCATATCATCACCAGACACTAGGAACAATAGAAAGAAGTCACAGAACCTTTAATAAATATGTTCGTTCATATATATCGGTTGACAAAAACGACTTTAATGAATGGCTAAAATACTTCACATATTGTTTCAATACTACACCATCGACAGTACATAATTACTGTCCGTATGAACTAGTTTTTGGCAAAATACCAACAACTTCCCAACAATTTAACGAAGTAGATAGAGTCGCACCATTATATAACATTGAAAATTACGCCAAAGAGGCAAAATTTAGGTTAGAAGTAGCACATAAGAGAGCTCAAATATTATTAGATAGAAATAAGCTACTACAAAAAGAAAATTATGATAAAGAAATATTAGATTATAATTTTAAAATAGAAGATTTAGTTTTACTTAAAAATGAATCAGGGCATAAATTCGACGCACAATATAGAGGCCCTTATAAAATTAAGAAAATAGACTTAAGAAATAATGTAGCCAATACTGATAAGAATACAAATAAAACACAAGTAATCCATAAGAATAGACTTAAAGCATATTATAAAATTGAATGAATATATAATTTAAACGGGTGCCCAATAGAATAAAAATAAATTAATATTAATAAAATATAACATAAGAAATATTTTAATTGTAAAAGAATGTCCATAAAACTCACGTTATATGAACATTCTTGCGAAGAGTGGAGGTGTAACGTAACTGATCAAGCGGTAGCGCCCTAATATAATTACAAAACACACAACTCACATAAACTAATCATTTTAGCCAAAAATAAATAAATAAAATCAAAATCATAAATAGAACACAAACAAATATTAAACACATAGCTACATAACAATGCACACTTGCCTGTCGCTGCATATTCTATAAACAAGCAGCAGTCAAGTGGTCTTTAATTACAATAGTGCATTCTTTTAATTTATACTGTGTTGTGGTTTTAATGCACTTGTCGATCTGTACGTAGAGCTAACACTTTTAGCATAAACAAAGTATTTAAAAGTAGATCATATTTCTTCATTTGTTCCCGTAACATTAAATATATGGGAATAGATGCGAGTGAATGTGATTTATTAAAGCCACTCAATTATGAATTGTGGAATCTTCCTAAATTCATGATTGCCTGGTAAGATAAAATTTATTTATAATGTTATAAAAACATAGGTAAGTATACAATTTACGGAAACTGAGTGTAACTGTAAAAGTCAGTCAGTTTGAGTAGTTTAAATAGTATATAAGCTGACTAATTTTGTAATTAATTTTAATCTTGAAAAATCATAATTAAAGGTTAGAGCTCTAGTTAGCTCAACCTTTATTTAAATAAAATAAAAGAAATTTATTAAATATAAAAGATAAAACCTTTTATTACATTATATATGAGCACGTGAAAAAAAATTGTCATCAGAGTTAGTAGCAAATGATAATGTATTTGCGACTTGTGTGGCGGTATCCTTAATGAGACGTCGGCTACAACATTCATCTTTTTGGTTTGTAGCATATTTCATAATAATATTACTTAAGGATGGACTTCCATCGTTTTATTTTACATTTAACGACTATATAATAGATAACATCTCTTTTTCGTTATCAGCTTAATTCTCCTCTGTATTGTTTAGTGTTCTAGAGACAAGACTGCTCCAAGTGCAACATTGGAAGCATCAGTTACTAACTCAAAAACTTTGCTGAAGTCTTATCCAGAATAACATTATCAGAATATGAGAATACTTGATTTTTTTAAGGACTCGATGGCTTCTTGGCCAAAGAAAATCTCTGTTCTTGGAGGAACGATGTCAGAGATTTTGCAATTTTGGTGTAATCCTTTATAAATCGCTGGTAATACCCTTACATACCTAGAAAGCTATGGAGTTCTTTTAGTGCGGGAAACTTGCAATAGCTTCAACTATTGCGCAATTGGTTTTTACATTGATTTTGAGATATTATAAAGCCTAGAAAATCTACATCTCTTTTAAAAAATTACATTTATCGTGCTGGATTTTCATATTAGCCTCTTTCAATGTTATAAAAAGTTTCCTTATATAATTATGTCGTCGATATAGACAGCAACATTCTCCAATGAACTCTCTTAAGTACTGCAAAAAAATGTTTTTACCAGCTGCGCTATTATCTCTGTTATTTCAGGAATATGATATTTATCTGCGATTGTTATAGTATTTGTTACCTGTTGAATGAGCTTTCTTTGGTACAACCGATCCACGCCGGTGAATTATGCAGGGATCTAGTTGGTCTTATAATAAAATCGTACAAAAGTGTTTTAATCTCTTCTTATACTCTTCACTGTAAGTAAGAAGGGTATATCTAAGTTTGTGATTCGGCTTGTATTTTCTTTAAAGTATACATATTTTGAATCCTTACAAATAGCGGAGTCGAATAAGCGACATTATATTGCTTTTAAAAATAAGGTTCTCAGAAAGGATTTTTTCTTAGAACTCGGTAATTTTAGTTTCTTGAACTGAATTTAATTATCAATATTTTTCATTTATTTTTATTTTAATTTTTTATTTGTTTGACTTCTTTATTAAAACGGCTAATTTATTAAGCTTGAGGTCGTATTATAAAAATTTATTTTTATATCCATATTTCATTTAAAAAAAAAATAAATTTTTATAATATGACCTCTAGCTTAATAAACTAGCTTTTCTATTTAAATTTTGTATATTTTTTATTGTTATTTAAGAAGAATGTGGAAAGTGAAAAATATGAATATTTAGCTAACACAGTGCAGGGAATATAAGACTGGGCACAGCCGAAATGAATTTGTTGGACTTTTGATTTCAACGACGAGGGATATAGGTAAAACTTAGTATGAACTGGAGTATCTGATTTTGGATTTCACCCACGATTTTCGTATTTATTAGTTTTTCATTTGGATCTGAGAAAAGTTTTAAAAATTCATTTACGATGCTATTCATCTCTGCTCTTTGTTTATTAGTCAAATTATCTAATTTAATGAATATATTATTAAGTTTTCCTGATGATAACTGTTTGGATCCGATTTTTTTGACATTTTTTAGTATCATATAGGTTTCTCCAGTATGAATTACAGCAGAATGCCGTCAAGAGTTTTAAGAGATGGCATTACAAAAACTTTTATTTAATTTTCTAAGTTAAAAAGTTTTACTAAAGTACGTTCTGTTATTTTGACATTACCTACCACTGACTTAGCAAAATATGCTGTTTTATTTTGGATTATCTTCCTCGCTAAGCGTGGTTTTAAATAAGTCTTGCTAAATCCTGTATCTACCAAAATCTTAAAATTGTTTCCGCTTTCCGTCTATACCTCAAAATAGGGAAGCGAAGATCTGATTAAACTAAAAAATAAATATCAGTAGCTTCAACGTAGTTTTTATTGTTGTCTACATTTGAATTGTTCCCTATATAATGTTTGTAGTTTCCTCCTTAGGAATTGCTTGGTAAACATTCCTTGTCTATATGAAAAGTTTTTTGTGCCTTCCTTTGTTGATTACCAACCGATAGTAGTGGTCTTATTGGCCCATAAATTTTTTTTTTGTGGCCTGTTTATGTAGTTACTGTGCCTGGAATGTAGACTTTGGTCTACATTCATCAGGTCTGGTCATGGTTACCGCTTATGAGGCCTTGGGAGATTGTAAGAGTTGTTTGTAAAAGGTTGTTGTCTACATTGCCATGCTGGTTGGTTTATTTGTAGTAAATGAGCCAGTTGAGGATGGAATTGGCGTTTTTGTAATGAAAGGTAGTTTGTTTTTGAGATAACTGTGGCTGGAATTTTTTGCATTGTATGTATGACTTGTTCTAAAATTTTGGTTCTCTAACTTGAGACAGAGGTAAGTATACAAGTTCCCTCATACCTAGCATAAGAGGCAAGTCTGCATTCAAGCCCCTTAAAAAAGTATCAAATGCCTTTTCTCTATAAGATTTTGTCAATAAAATTAATGATTCCTTACTTGCTTTTAAGCATCCAAATTTGATCAGAATAAAAGGAAGATGTGTAAGCACCGCTCATAAAATTCAGAGATAATTTTGTTTCCCTGTACCAAAGTCGTCATCTGGTATTCTAAGGTCGATATGTCTATTTTGTCACCATACTGTGTAGTTACACAATAAGGAATTGCTGTCCAAATAACTAGGTGTTCTAGTGCAATGTCCGCGTTCTCTGTTATTTTATTTCTTATAATGCTTAATATACCAAAATATTTCGGCGTTTCCCTAATTGGTTCGTAAGTTGTCAATATTCTATATACACTTTTCTTCCTAGAGCTATACTCTGGATCCTTATGAATACCGGAGTCTATTTAACGATGTCCGTCTGTCTGTCTCTCCGTCAGGTCGTTGAAATCAACTTTCAGAAGTCCCTAGACAACGTACAGAAAACTTTAATACAGAAAATCTGTCAGTTGTTTCTGTAAGATTATTACTATTGAAATTCAGCCGGATCGGTTCATAAATTGCGGGGCTGTGAGTCCAAAACCGCAACTACCTCTATTTTTGACCATTTTTGAGTGGGTTGTTTGCATACTTTGTCTAAAAACCAAAACGGACAAAAAAACGTGTTATGCAGTTTTGTTTGAAATGACAGTCGTAATATTTGTACAAAAAAATGAGCATCATACAGCCACAAATGACCAAGAAATATCAAAAATACAACCGAAATTTTAGATTTTCTGTCATTTCTGCTTTTTTTATACATCACATTAATAGTATATGGATCAAAACCCAGCTGGATCGGTCTATAATTGGTGGAATTTTCGTCTAAAAAACAAAATAGACAAAAAAACGTTGTACGACGTTTTATCACAAATAAAATTCATAATATCTGTGCAAAAAATCAAAAAGATCGGTCCATAAATGGAAAAGAAAAATCAATCCCTGCCACTTTCGATGTAGGAGGGTTCAAATTAAACGTCCACAGACACTACTTCCTATTTCCTCCTTCCCATAACTTATTTTCCTAGTTCCAACACAATGCATTGCATGAGTAGAGGTCATCCCCTGAGTGCTGGTCCTAATATAAAAAAAATGCAACCGACATTTCACATTTTCTTTAATATTTGTTTGGCTCTTGCTTTGTTTTTTTATGGAAATTTTTTAAGCTGTCATGTGCGTAATGCTTTGTAGACACAAACACGAAACCTAAAAAAGTGTATGTGTGTGTGTGTGGTTTTTAATGGGCGCGTTCATAAGACGTAACTGTTGAGCTCAACTGCTACACAACTGTTGGCAACTGTTGTGCACAATAGTTTCGTCTTAGAAACGGTGTGATCAATATGCTACTAATGAACAGCTGATACATGTAAACAATTGAAACAAATAAAAAAGGGACAATTTAATATTATAAATCATTTAGCTAATTTGTTTAGCCAAAAGTATGATTTCAGTAAATATGATTTGCAATGCGGTAGTCAATCTCCAATTTTTCCATTTTTACTTTATTTTATATAAAATAATATAAAACACGAAATAAATAACAAATGCTGCAATAAAATGACAACGCTGCGCTGATAGTATTTCTAATTCAACGCTAAGCCGCCACCGTGTTTACAAAATGTATGAACATTACAGAAAATTAAATTGCACATAATATAAAGAAACACATTTAAAAAAACGCATAGTAAGCGAAATTATTATTATTTTAGTTTTATTTTTTTATTTGGTTAGTTTATGACCGTTGTACTGTAAACTGTAAAAAAATAGCTTGCGGCAGCCACCTATCAAAGCGGCGCTGCATTAGAATTAAGTGGCATAACTATCTTCGATCAGTTGTTTATGCTTAGCACAATATGTTGACTTTAGGTAGCTAAAATATTTTATGATGGAAAAAATGGCAGCAAATACGCAACTGTTGAGTTGAGCAGAATTGCTCAACTATGCGTTTCTAAGACGAACATTAAACAGTTGCACAACAGTTACGTCTTATGAACTCGCCCAATGGCTTCAGTTTAATAGCATTACGAATACAGACTTTTTTGTGAGAGAGAATTTTTTTTCGGTTTTTGTCGTTAATTAAATATGTTTGGCTTAAAAAATCTTTTACAAAAATCTTTTTTAGAATATTTTTAAGTTAATTTAAAAATTGAGTGTCTGCAGACATTTTATAGCTATAAAAACTAAGTTCTGGGAAAGGATTGTTCCTTAGAACGTATGGGAGACATCATTTTAAAGAAAATATCGTCTAGATTTGTAATCTATCATAAAAATACTCAGAAAATACTTTGAATTATTTTATTTTTTTTTTTAATTTCCATATACTCCAGTGCTGTTACTCTGAAGAGTTTTGGCAATTTCCGTTTTGCATCATAAAATAAAAACTTCAAAATATTAAGTAAATGTTAAAACATTTCCAAAATGCTTAGAACCTACAGATTAAATTCCTTTTCGTTTAATTAATTTGAATTAGCAAAGTCGGTAGTGGTGCCGCTGCAAAATGGGGAATGATAAAATTCCTTCATAGCAACAGCACTGGAAATTTAAAAATTTTTTTTTGAATAATCCAAAGTAACTTCTGAGTATTTGCACAATAGAATACAAACCTAGACAGCCTCCCCTCTAAAACAATATGTGTCCTATCAGAGTAACAGTACTGGGATGTGTAGAAATTTCAAAAAATTTAATTTAATTTCTGAATATTTGGGTGGTAGGTTACAAATGTAGACGATCTCTGCTAAGCTACTACTAAAATCATATATAGAAATTTTTAATGACATAAGGCGTTTTTGATAAATATGCCATTAATGCTAAAAATATATTTAGAAACACTAAAAAAAGCAATGGGTTCGTTAAAATATATTGTACTCGCCATATTTATTTTCACTCACTTAAATTTTTGTTTGATTTTGATATTTTAGAAGACTGTGGAATGTAAAAACTCTTCACAGCCGAATTTAACTTGTTATATATTAAATGCTTGTAAAATAAATCTTAATTTAAAAAAAAGTAATTTTCTCTGGTTGATTAATATTAAAAATAACATTAATATTTATAATAAGATTCTTACGATTAAAAATTTACTCTTTTGGGCTTTAAGCTTCTTTTGCGCAAGATTCAGGATAATCAGTATATGGCTTCCTTGTTTAAGAACTTCACCTTTTTCTCTTTAAGATGTTGGTTTCATTAACAATTCGGTATATGAGTTTCTTCTATAAATTTTTTCTTCAAATAAATATTGATTTGTATTAATGCGCTACTAGTTTTAGCTTCTTTAAAGTAATTTTATTTTTCACCATATATTTATATTGTTATGAAAATCACTCTAATGTATGACTGTGTTTTATTATTCATAAGAAATGGTATTTATGTACATATGTGTAAATGTAGCAATTCAGTGTTTATGTTAATTCGTAGAATTTTATAGTGTAATGCTTGTATGAGATGTGTGTTATTTATATCTGGGTTAGTGTATAAGCTTTATGATAGCTCTAGTTGTAGAATTTGCTAGATTAAGCATTTTCATTTGCCTTGTTGTTCTATACTTGATAGACCTAGAAGTATGCAGTAACTTCTGGAAGTTTGTGACGGTTCTCGGCTAAACTAAAGATTTGAAATGTCCGTTAAAATTTGCTTAAGTGAAACAGTAAATAAAGCAATGCTGAGATTGCCAGATAAGTTCAGTTAAGTTCAGTTCTGGTTGAGACATTAGACTGTGAACAAAGTGTGTCAAATAAAGCGTCATTGTGACGGTTATAAATAAAGTGTGTTTCTACAACAAGTGTAGAAAAAAGAAATAGTGTTGTGTTGTTATTTTACAATAAAGAACCCTTAAAAACTTCACTTTTTTGTTCACTATGTATTTATAAGTGCTTTTAATTTATTCTTATTAAATTTATTCACCAAGTGTAGTTTGGTATTTTATTTTACAACTTTTATTTCGAATTTTGTTTAGCGATGAAGCGCACTTCTGGTTGAATGGCTACGTCGACAAACAAAACTGTCGCATTTGGAGTGAAGCTAATCCTCAAGTGTATGTCGAAACACCGTTAGATCCACAAAAACTGACTGTTTGGTGCGCTTTATGGGCTGGTGCAATCATTGGTCCGTACTTCTTCAAAAACGATGATGGCCAGAACGTTACAGTCAATGGTGATCGGTATAGAGCCATGATTACTAACTTTTTCATTCCTGAATAGAACAACCATGATGTCCAGGAGCTGTGGTTCCAACAAGATGGCGCAACATGTCACACAGCTCGTGCACAATCGATTTATTGAAAGACACGTTTGGTGACCGCCTAATTTCACGTTTTGGACCTGTGAATTGGCCTCCAAGATCTTGTGATTTAACACCGCTAGACTACTTGCTGTGGGGCTATGTAAAGCCATTGGTCTATGCGGATAAGCCACAAATGCTTGATCACTGGGAAGACAACATTCGACGTGTTATTGCCGATATACGGCCACAAATGTTGGAAAAAGTCATCGAAAATAGGACGTCCAGATTGGACTACATCCGAGCCAGCCGTGGCGGTCATATACCAGAAATCATATTTAAAATGTAATGCCACAAGATTATCTTTCGGATAAATAAAATTCATGTCAATCGAATAATCCATCGTTGTTTTATTGCCGTTATAACGGTAGTAAATTTTTTTAATTTATTTTTTTTACTTCAAGTATAGTCTATTATTTTGCAATTATGATTTAATTTATATTAAACTTAATTCTAAAATGGAACTTTTGTTTATTGCCAAATTACTTGGAAATACATATAATAATTTTATTTGTTTAAATTAGCCTACTTAAATAAGTACAGACGCTGATTAAGTATTTAAAGAAAAATATATATGATTATTAATAATGAAAAAGTTAAATTCGGCGAAATATTAATATTTTTCACTTTCCACATTCTTCTAAAATATAAAAAAACAAAGAGAATATTAGGTGAGTGAAGATAAATATGCCGAGTTAAATATGTCTTAACGTAATACCTGAAATTTTTTTAGTGTCTGTAAATATGTTTTTAGTATTAATGGTATATTTATCAAATACGTCATCTAAATACTTCTGTACATATTTTTAGTAGTAATTTAGCGGCGGTCATCTAGATTGGTAAGCTACTACCCAAATACTCAGAAGTTACTTTGGATTATTTAAATTTTTTTTTTTTTAATTTCCATATATCCAAGTGCTACCCCACAGAGGAAGCACAGAACGACCGAGCAATGGGTTACGACCTGATGCTCACTGAGTGGTTGAACAATGGTGCTCGGGGTCTGTGGGCCGAACTTCGTTCCAACTCCACGGGGCTTAATAGATGATGTTCTGGGGACAACATCCCTGGCTCGTTGTTCGGTCTGTGGACTTCGTGCACACCCAAATGCAAGGACGGCGGAATCTGTGACCGGTTATTGGTGAGGTCCCCTTCGGAGGGTTCACGTGGTGGCTGTAGGTGATACCAAAAGGTACGCTGCCAATGGGGTTTATGTCAATGTGCTGTTTCATTGAAACAGAAAGTCAATTTGACACGGGTTTTAGGTCGGCCCAACTCCCTCAATAAGGGGGGTGTGTGTGACATAGCTTTATCACACATAATTTGCTACCTGTGTGCTTTATTGGTCACAGGGGCTATAGTGGTAGGCACGGATACCACTGGTGGTTTGACCACGGTGAGATAAGGTCCAAGGGCAGGCGCTCACCTAAATCATCCACACGCATACCCAAGTGCTATTGCTGTGAAGAATTTTCGCAGCTTCCGGACGAACCATAAAAGATTGACATATATCATTTTAAAAAGAAGGTCGTCTAAGCTTGTAGACTACCAGCCAAATATTAAGAAATTACTTTGGATTATTAAAATTTTTTTGGAAAATTTCCATATACCCCAGTGCTGTTGCTCTGAAGGGTTTTGGCAATTTGCTTTTTGCATCATAAAATAATAACTACGAAATTTCCCGTAAATGTTAAAACACTTATAAAAAGTATAGAACTTACAAATTTAATTTTAGTTTGATATAAGTAATTTCCTAGAGCGAAATCGGGAAGGGTACATCGCCAAAATGTGGAATGATAAAAATCCCTCAGAGCAAGATTGCTGGGGTATGAGGAAATTTAAAAAATTTTTAAAAATAATCCAAATTTTTTTTTGAGTATTTGGGCGATAGATTACAAATCTAGACGAGCTTTTCTTTAAAATGATATATATATGATATATAGTTCGTTTTCAAATTAGTAAAATCTCTTAAAGAAATCAACCTATTTATGCATATTAGTGTCTATGTATGTACTTATATTTCTCTTAAACATATTTATAAGTATGTCATAAATACTGAAAAGATATTTACAAAAACTAAAAAAAAGTACGGAATAACGTTAAAACATATTTAACTCACCATATTTATCTTCACTTACTTCAAAAAATGATGTAACCGAAACGCCTAGTTTATTAAGCTTAAGGTCATATTAAATATAAAAATTTATTTATTTATTATTAGAACGAAATATCAATATAAAAATAAATTTTTATAATACGACCTCAACTTAACAAACTACCTGTTTCCATAAAAAAGTCATATGAACTTATAATTAAAAAATTATAAAAAAATAAAAAAATAGCCAACATTGATAAAAATAATTTTCCTTCAATTTCTTTAGTAACCCCAAAATAAATTGTTAATTTCAATTCAAAAAACTAAAATTAATGAGTTCAACAAAAAAATCCTTCTAAGAATTTAAATTTTAAAAGCAATAAAATGTCTGCAGGCACTCAATTTTTAAATAAATAAAAAAAAGAAATTCAAAAAAAGATATTAAATAAGAATGCAAAAAGATTTATTTTCATTTAATTTTTGTAAAAGATTTTTTAAGCCAAATATATTTAATTTACGACAAAAACCGAAAAAGTTCTCTTTCATAAAAAAGTCTGTTCTTGTAATGCTATTACACTTAAGGCATTAACACATATACAAAGCATTGCGCAAATAACATCTTAAAAATGTTCGTAAAAAAACAAAGCAATACAAAAATTATTGAAAATGTGAAATGTCGGTCGTATTTTTGATATTTCTCTGCCATTGCTGATCGATTGCTCTCCTTTAAGGAGACATTACAAATGCTATTTTTGTTCAAAATGTAAATACATTTTTTCTCCCTTTTGTATTTTACACAGAATACGCAAAAACACAAAGCAAAAATTATTGAAAATCCAAAATTTCGGTTGTGTTTTTAATTTTCCTGGTCCTTTTGAGGACCGATATATTTGATTTTTTGCGCGAACATTATGACTCTTATGTCAGATAAAACTGTGTACCACGTTTTTTTTTCGTTTTGTTTTTTTAGACAAATACGCAAAAATCCCACCAAAAATTATCAAAAATATAGGTAATTACAATTTTTGACTCATAGCTCCGCCATTTATGGACCCATCCAGCTGAGTTTTGATCCAGATACTATTAATGTGATATATAAAAAAACCGTGTACTAATTTTTTTAGTTAAGATAAAATACACAAAAACACAAATCAGAAATTAATGAAAATCTAAAACTTAAGTTATATTTTTGATATTCCTCGGCCATTTGTGGAGCTATTGCTCTCATTTTTTGCACAGATATTATGACTGTCATTTAAAAAAAAAAACTGCATAACATGTTTTTTGTCCGTACACTTAACTTTTTTCATGGTAGTTATTGGAGCTATTGCACACAAAAGTTCAATCTTGAAGTCTGGCAACATGAAAACAAAACTTGCGGAGCGCATAGCGCAGTAAATTGATCAATATTTTATTTTTAAGCTTTAAGCTAAGAAGCCATTGTATATTGTTTTCTATATCAACAAGTTAAATTCAGCAGTGACAAGACTTATATACTAAAGGGCTGCACAAGCAGGCTTAAAATGACTAATATGCACTTTTTTTACAAATTATTACACATCTCTGTAATATGTAACTTTCAACTGTGTTGTGCAACTCTCTACTCATATTTTTAAGTTCGTAAATTCTTGTTATATATATATTAAAAAAATCTTAAGAAGCTTTGAAATGAAAAGGCATAATAATTTTAATTAGATATTTTTTTGTTAACATTAAAATAAATAATTAATTTCAGTATAAATCAACCACACACAAAAAAAAAAACAATTTTATAATATAAAAAAATAAGAAAAATATTCAATAAAAATGTACTTAAATAAAATTTATTTCCTGTTAGTTTATTTTTTGGTCACTTTACAAATTTTTGTTTTCCAACGTATTTGTCGGAATTTTGAGACATACAGTTTCTGTACTCCAAGGAAGCTTGACATATATTTATTTTTGAAATAGCCACGCCCACTTTTCAAAAATTTTCACTAGGCGCTGTTCATAAAACTGTAGGCCCATACTTAATTTAAGCCTGAAATTATGCTTTAAAATATTTTATTTACCACTTTGGTTGGCGTGTGTGATAATGATGCTAGCAGAAACGTGAACCACTTCAGAAAGTAGACTGTCTGTATTTATTTGGATGGTTTTTTAAAAAAATTAAAAAACCCATTTCTAAACGGATTTCTCTAAAAATAGTACATACGCCGGGCCGGGCGATAGCAATAAAGTATGTCAAAATCACTAAAGTGACATAGAATGACATAAAAAAATTACAGAAACACTTGTATGTAATAAATGACATTTTGTTTTAATTCTCAACATTTTTTCATTCAATTCTATTGTTTCTGATGAAAGTTTTTCGATGCAAAAGTTATAAATAGAAACGAGGCAATGAAATCTTAATGAAAAAGAATTTTTTGATTTTTGCCGTTCGTTAGACTTTTTTTTTTGATAGTAAATATTTAATTACATTTGTTTAGTTTAAAAATATTGAATATCCTTAGTATTATTTATTGAATGCAGACATTTTATTGCTTTTAGAAAGAAGGATCCCAGAAAAGATTTTTTCTTAAAACTCCTTGATCTTAGTTTCTTGAACTGAAATTAATTATTTATTTTAGGATAAATAAAAAATAGGTATTCAAAGAAAATTATTTTCATCAAAATTTTACATTTTTTTATATATTATATAAGAAAAATATTTAAAGTGAAAAATATGAAGACTGCGCTTTTTTATGAAAAATTAAGAAATGTTTAATTCTCAAAAAATTTAACAAAAAAGGCTAAGTAAAAATCCACTGATTTTTTATCCAAGCATATACTGCCATAAGTTAAGATTTGAAATCAGCACCTACCTCTATTTTGTAGTTATTGTAGCTAAAACTTAATCTCCATCGCTAAAATTTTTAAGAAAAATATTTTAGAGATTTTGTTAAAATAGTATTCTGTAACTTAAATCGCTTATCTAAAATGTACCTTCTCCCCGTAGCTAATTTTCTATCACTACACCATTCCTTTCTTACTATTTTATTAACTGATGTTAAAAAGAGACACGTATATTGTGTTTGTTCTTGATATTATATTAATATCATAAATTTAAAATAAATTATCACCGAGAGACTGTTGCTTATTTGTCCTAAGAGAATACAAAATTAGTATACATATTTCAGCGAAGACACCAAACAGTAAAATCTCTGCGATATCAATTTTTTAGAAAAGGCTAAATTTAGTATACATGTTACAGAATTCCAAATGTATCTAAAAATGACTAAATTAAATTTTTAGCTTTTTAGCGATAGAAATTTAGCTTTAGCTACTTACAGAATAAAGCTGCAGCGTTGGAAAATGTTTTGGAAACATTTTTCAGTTGCTCTAATCTATAACCGTGCATACTTGTGTTGTTATTCTAATAGAATTAAAGTTTTTAAAATGGGAAATTTCGTATTCCCAAAGCGAAATTTCTTTTAATAAACTCAAAATTATAGCTCCTTCATTAAAACAAATAAATCTAAACCAGCATTAAGAACAGTATTTCAGCAACCCTTAATTTTTAATTCTCTTCTGTTTTGTTTTCCTGCTACAACAGCCTCCGCCATTTTTAAATATATGAAATTTTTATGTATTTGTTTAGTTAGGTAAATATAACGATAGGTGTCAAGTAAGTAGGAAAAAATTCTACAATCGGCGACATGTTTTGGTGTGCGCCGCAAATATCGTTGAAGTTACACATAAATATATAATGTATGAACGATATGTTTATCATAAAAAGTCCGTGACAGCATATGTCTATCTCTTATGTGGAAGCGATTATCGTCAAAATAGTGAACCATAATTGCAATAGAAATTTCAAATTTATTTCTAATACGAATTTCTTAGTAATTAATGACTATATTTATTTGGTTGGTTTTTTTAACAATTAAAATTTTATTTGTAAAGGGATGTCGCTAAAAATTGATACAAACGCTTTCTAATTATACCGACCGGGTCGGGTGAGACCGAACAAAAACATCTAGTATATACATACATAGAAGTGTGTGTGCGAATGGCTGTGTGTTTTGTTTTTAAAGTTTTTATATCCTTTACTGTATGCAAGAAGGGTACATATAAGGTTATGATTCAGTTTGTAATTTCTACACCATACATGGGCCACCTTATGAAGTATTTATATTCTGGATTCTTATATATATCGGAGTCTATTAAGCGATGTCAGTCTGTCTGTCTCTGGTTCATAAATAGGGGAGCTATGAATCAAAAACCGTGACTACATCTATATTCTGACCATTTTTCTGAGTGAGTTTTTTGTCTTAAATGTAAAATGGACAAAATACGAAATATGCAGTTTTACCAGAAATGACAATGCGATAGATCTGTGTACGAAATCAGAACGATCGCTTAACAAATGGTAAAGAAAAATCAGAAATATAACCGAAATTTTGGTTTTTCATTAATTTTTTTTTTTTCATTTTTTTAAATAAAATTTATTAAGCATTGCTAGCGGCGAAAAACAGTAGTAAGCAGGCCTTCTTGAAGCTCTTATTTTTCAGATACAAGGCCTTATTACCCCATTTCATACTTACACATTCTTTACACAAGATGAAAAATGTTTTTGTACCTAGAACATTCCGGATTTTTACTAATATGTTTTTTGATTTTAAAAGCTACAATTTCCCATACGTCTTCACGCAAAGAAAAAAGATGGTTGAATATGGTCACCTCAAACATAGTGTGTTCTTCACAAAAATATTATTATTAATTTGAAGCATCTAAACATTATTTTATCACGATAAACATGTTTCTAGTTATTTGTAATCATACTATGTTTACCGTCTTATATTTGATTGAATATGGTTAAATTTAACCATATAATTTTTGATAAATTAAAAAATTATATGGTTGAAGTAAATCATTTTGCTCTCCTCGCTTGATAATTATTTTTTCAGTTGAAAAATGTGTTTGTAACCTTACAGTTCGTGGCGCCTAGAGTAGTTACATTTTAAATAATGTGTATATTATTTTTAAAGTATTATGTATATACATACATATTTATAAAAACAAAAAAGTTGAAAATTTCAAAGGTAAGTAGATTAATTAACTTAGTTGAAAAAAAGAATAGAAAAGATACATACATACATGCAAATTTGTAATATGTATTATAATATTAAATAAATGTATTGGTTCAAAAAGTAAAACAAAGCCACCAGATTACATCAGTGCAATAAAAGTTTTATTCGTATTTTTAGTAAGACAGCAACAAAATCAATAATATATTAAATACTTAACGTATTTAATAAGATACATTTTATTAAAGCTTGAGGCCTCTAAAAACAATAAAAAAATGAAAGATCTGAAGCTTAAATAATAAAAAATGCAAAAAGCAGTTAAGATATTCCAGCACTAATAACATAAAAAAAATTTAACATCTGGCATCGCTTTTAAACACATATGATATGAATTTCAACGAAATTTTTTATTGCTTTATCATTCTTTTCTTTTAATTGTTCTTTTGAAGCGAATGAGAAAAATAATGGAAGGTTTTAAGTTAATAAAAACTATTTATTTAAATAAAAAAGAAATTATCGGTGCATTTTTCACTGGAGAAAACGACTACGAAATATTTTTACAAGAAGGTAAAAAGTGTAGATATACCTATATATAGTTTACTTAAACTTTTCCATATACTCGTACATACGAGTATATACATAAATTTACATATATGCGTGTATTTTTTCTTTTTTAATTTTAGCTAGAAAAATTTATAATACAAAAGAAGATTTGGAAATAAATAGGAAGTGAGCACAATTTATATACATATTTTTAAATAATATGTAATCTAATATTACTTTCAGACTACTGAAAGAAGACTTTTTAAATTTGTCACATAATTACACAAACTTTTCCATCAGAAGTTAAAGCTACATACTATGTCTCATTTGCAAATGGTCATTTGGCAAAGGGTAAACTATACGATGCCAGAGTAAGTCTGCTGCTGGCTTAGTAAAGAGGCGCACTAAAATAAAAATAGAAAAAACCAAGAGTAATTACATGTATACGAATATAATATACATATACATACATTATTAAATTTAAAATATCTCCTTTTAGGTATTGAGAATATAAATGATTTTGATGATGTTGAGGACTCATTAGAAGTGTTACAAACGGGATATGCTCAATTGGATATAATTATAGAAAATTGGAAAAAAACTCACTTATTTAGACAAAAGCAATTAAACAATAAGGAGTTTAAAACGAACGATTGTTTTGAAATATACAAAGTTCTTGAGAACGAAAAAGCTTATAGATTTGAATCAAATATATATTCATTCAAAAAGAATTTTCGAATGGAAATTGTACTACAACATAATTATTGAAAAATCTAAGATAATCAGGTTCAGTATATCTTGAAATATATTGATAAAGCAGAAGAAGGTAACTTGATTTAAATAATTAGTTTTGATTTACTAGTTTAGAATTTAATTAACTTAACTTTATAACAGACTCAAAATTGGTGTTGTCATTGTTGTTAATACCTTATTTATTAACGACATCTAGAAGGAGACGTAAATTAGAAGTCCAAGAATCGTTTATATATTACAGTAAGGTAAATAACGAAAACTATACACAGACAACTAATAAAATTAAAAATAAATTTTTTCTCTTCACTTAGAATATTTTAACTTCAGACGACGAAACAAGAAATTACTTAAAGCATATAAAATTGGAGAGCCAGCCAAGAATTTATATGATCGGAGACTCTGTAAAAAGTGTTAGTCTTGCATATGTCGATGTATGCGGTAGAAGAATTAAGTTTGAAAATACCCTGCATGCTGTAGAAGTTTGTTTGCACTGTTTTATGGCAATGAACATCAAATACCCAAAAGACTGTGAGCACGTTTGGATATTTGTTTAGAAACTTATATTTAAAATTGAAACTCATTGGGATTCTGGAATATGTTTCCAGGAATGGCTTTTAAGCCTGAACATATAGGTATGTATGACGATGATATTCCATTATTCGGACTAGTAGATCATATTTGTTCTATTTATAATTCTTATAAGTTATATGTTCGAAGACTTTTAAATCATGGTTACGACCAACATTATCAAAGTTTTAGAATTGAAAAGGAAGAAATTTTTTTATCTATTAACATAAAATCACTAATTTCTAATTTTACTTCCTACATTTGTATAACTAAAAATAATTTTATGTATATCAATTCCAAATTTTTTATTTTTCATTTAGAAATATTAAAATTATATAAATAAAAAGTGAAATATCTGTACATTAATTTAATATTTGTGTTTTATTTATTATACATACCCCAAAATTAATATGGTTAAGTATAACAATAACATGATTACTTTTAAAAATATATATGGTTAGGTGGAAACATATTATTATCACATGTAAAAATAATATTGTTACTACGATAATACATCTGATTACATTTTATCATATCATTATTACATATAAAAATATTATGTTTGACATAAAAACATAAATCGTTAGATGAAAACATATCATTATTACATATAAAAATAATGTGGTTGCTTTAAAAATACATCTGGTTAGATGCAAAAATATTATTATTATATTTGAAAAGAAATATGTTTGAAAGTAAACACTTTTATAATTATGGCAACCATAAATCCAATCATATTATGTTTCCACCAGAATATGGTTGCCTCAACCATATTTTTTCTTTGCGTGTTGTTATGACAATTAAATAATAAGGCAGAAAGACAATGTTAAAGTTATACTTGTTTATGTTGCCTACTTCAGAGTCAAAAAATATTGTAATTTTTGCTTGAGCACGAGTAATACGATTCATTTATAACAATGAATCGAATAGTAAAAACTGCATAGCACATTCGTTAAAATATAAATTATTTTAACGAATTTGCTATGCAGTAGCATTGCGATTGCATGTTCGGTACGATTAAATTCATTACTTCCAATGATTACTTATGTGTTGTTAACTTCATCGTAAAGAATTATATTTTTTATATCACACTTACCTTAATATGTAATACGTAATTACCACAAAATTATTAAAAATAAATAAAATTGTTAAATAAAAAAAATTCCCTTTTTCCATTCTCCTTTGTACTTTTCGTTGATTTTGTAAACAGCCATGGTTATAAATACTGAAATTTTATAAAACCGGTTCTGTAGGAAATGTGAAAACAAATGTGCATGCTCACCTAGTTCGTTCTGCAGAAAACATTTCTGCTGTTCGAGATAGTGTATCAGAAGAGAAAATGAGGTCGGGCAAGCAGTTACCGTGAATAGTGTTCGCTATCGCGAGATGACAATGGCCTTCTTGTGGCCAGAAATTGAGGATATGGACTTGGTGCCACTTGCCACACAGCTAACGAAACAATGGCTTTTTTGTACGAGAAATTCAATGGCCGTCTTATCTCATGTCGTGCCCATTCTAATTGGCCGCAACGATCATGTGATTTGACAGTGTTGGACTTCTTTCTTGAGCTATATTTAAAATGTATTGCATTGTTGCTTCGATAACGGTATTTTTTACTACAAGTTGAGTGCCATTGCAAATTTAGCAACATTACAACTACCAATCCGACTTTCATTTAAATATTGTAAATCGATCGACCTCGTAATTGTAGCGTATTTAAAAATTCGAGTGTATAATTTATGACATTGTCCTGGGAAGTAACGGAATCCACCGATTTGTACGTCACAAATTCGCGTATATTTTCATTAGAATCTGGAAATTCAATTCAATATGTAATTCCTATTGTTATAGGTGGTTGTGGACAAATTCTCTTTTCGTACAAACATTAAAAAAAGTACCAAATCGAACCTAGAGTTCAAATAGGTATGGTAAATTATTCTTTCCCTAAAAAAAATTAGTCGAATAAATCCAGCCGTTCTCTGTTTTAACTTAAGAAGTAGGTGTAGTAATAGTCAATTTTTTATTTATATGAGAAAATTTGGCCAAATCGGTTCAGCCATATTTTATATAAACTTAAAATGTGAGCATAGTAATGCCTGCAGATTTTTTATTGCTTTTAAAAATAAGGTTCTTAGAAAGGGTTAGAAATCATTAATTTTAGTTTCTTGTACTGAAGTTAACTATTTATTTTAGGATAATAAAAAATAGGTATTCAAAGAAAATTATTAGGTGTAAAGAGGGAAAGTTTTCGAAGATGCAGAATTGGAGGCATTACTTGATCAAGACTCGTGTCAAACGTAACAAGAACTGGCACAATCATTGGAAGTGACGCAACAAGCCATTTTAAAACGCGTGAAAGACATGGGAATGATTCAGAAACAAGAAAATTGGATGCCGTATGAGTTGAAGCCGTGAGATGTTGAACGGCGTTTGTTTGCTTGTGTACAGGTGCTTGCAAAGCAAAGACGGAAGGGATTTCTGCATCGCATTGTGACTTGAGACGAAAAATTGGCTTATTACGATAATCCCAAGCGCAGAAAATCATGGGGATATCCCGGCCATGCTTCCACGTCGACGGCCAAACCGAATATTCACGGTTCTGTATTTGGTATTATGAGTTGTTAAAACCGACTGAAACAATCAAAGGCGATCGTTATTGAACGCAATTAATGCGCTTGAGCCGATAATTGAAAGACAAGTGGCCGCAATACAACGAGAGACATGATAAAGTGATTTTACAGCATGACAATGCTCGACCCCATGTTGCGAAAGTGACTTGGAAACGTTGAAATGGGAAGTCCTACCCCACCCGCTGTTTTGATCAATGTCACACGGTCTGGCTGACCAACACTTCCGGTCTTATGAAGAAGTAAAAAATTAAATCGATTCGTTGATCGCTTCCAAAGATGACCAGTTTTTTCAACGCGGGAATCGTACGCTGCCCGAAAGATGGGAGAAAGTAGAGGCCAGCGATGGACAATACTTTGAATCATAAATGTATAACCAGTTTATTACAATAAAGCCTCGAATTTCGGAAAAAAACGGCAGAAACAAACTTGTACACCTAATATTTTTATCAATATTTTTCATTTCTTTTTTTAAATTCCATATAATTTTTTTATTGACCTCGTTTTATGGGAACGGCTACTTTATTAAGTTTGAGGTCGTAATAAAAAAAATATATTATATATTTATTTATTACTAGCTTTTGAACGCGGCTTTGCACGCGTTAAATTCGTAGTAAAACAATTCCCCTTTCCATATATTGTGAAGATTTCCTGCTATCTTTGGAATATCTAAATTCATATGCTGCATTTTTACTTATTTATTTTTGCATTTTTACTTATTTATTTTACTTTTACAATAAATATACTACAGAATCTTTGTATACTCGTATACAACGTTCACAGCTTTCTTGTTAAAAATATTTACGAAATAATTTCACTAATACTAAATTGCCTTACCTTTAAATTCCGACCAAGATCTTTAGATAATCTAATATTATCTAAACTAATGTAAGTACTTATTAAAATTAACCTTAATATCGCCACAACGCCAAATTTTTGGTGAATGGGCTCTTGAAAAGTTAGATGAAGATCCACTTTTTTATCGAAGAATTGTGTTCAGCGACGAGGCTCATTTCTGGTTGAATGGATACGTGAACAAGCAAAACTGCCGTATTTGGAGTGAAGAGCAGCCAGAAGCATTGCAAGAGCTACCAATGCATCCACAAAAAACAACCGTTTGGTGCGGATTATGGGCTGGCGGTATCATTGGGCCGTATTTCTTCAAAGATGATGCGAATCACAACGTTACTGTGAATGGTGAGCGCTACCGTGCGATGATAACAAACTTTTTTTGCCCAAAATGGAAGAGCTTGACTTGCATGACATGTGGTTTCAACAAGACGGTGCCACATGCCACACAGCACGCGAAACAATGGACCAATTGAAAGGCGAGTTCGGTGAACAGTTTATTTCACGCTTGGGACCAGTCAATTGGCCGCCCAGATCGTGCGATTTAACGCCTCTAGACTATTTTTTGTGGGGCTTTGTTAAGGCTAATGTCTATAGGGACAAGCCCGCTTCGATTGACGCACTGGAAGCCAACATTGCCAACATTATTCGTTAGATACCGGCCGAAATGTTGGAAAGAGTATGCCAAAATTGGACTAAGCGGATGGACCATTTGAGGCGCAGCCGCGGCCAACATTTGCATGAAATAATCTTCAAACATTAAATTATATCGACCCAACTATCGATCCAAATAAATATTTCATGCATTTTTCTGAATTTTATGTGTTTTTTTTTTAAATTTCCGATCACCTTTTATATACTATGTAGTGAAGTGATAAGCTACCCTACCTATAAGCTTATATATTAATTATACTTAATTCATTGCACCTCATCTACGATTCATTCTGAATTAAATAAATAGCCATGAATTTAAATTGGTAATTTAACATTTATTAGAGTGCTGAGAAAGGGTAGGTTGAGTGGTTGCCATCTAGGTGGCGGTTTGGATCATATAGTAGACATTAGACATCTGCAACAAATATTTTTTTTGTATTTGTAAATACATTTGCCAAAAGTAAATAGAAGTAGGTGTTTGGTCACAGAGCGCAAATAGGCTGACTTCCAAAACGTTATAAGACAATGTTTGCATACAATTCTAATACGGTATTTAAACTTTTTATAAATACAGAGTTGAAACAATGCAAAAGTAAAAGATCAACGTTGAAACTGATGCGCCGAATGCTATTTTGCGGCATTTCTTTTACTTGTCTACGACGTTTTGAAATGTGATGCATCGTCAATGTTTTGTACTTTGGCGTTATGAAATACAAAGCAATTGACGTTTTGAAGGTCAGCCATAGTGAAGAGTACTGAAGCGTTGCTTTTTAAGTTCTTATCCGTAAGCATTTGCAAAAACCTTGTTCCGAAAATAGAAACAAGAAAAAGCTAATAACTCAGCGAAAAAGTACTACAAAAATGAGTACTGTACTTATATTTATTTGCGGAACACCAAATAATTTGCTAGAGCTACCACACTTCTTAACACGAAATCGCCGAATCATTCAACAAAAATCGACAGATATTAATAACTCTGTTTTGTATATTATAAGCTTATAAAATATGAGGTTGTATATATATATATTTATATATAATATAAAGTACTTATGTACTCTGCAGCAAGTGCATGTATTTGCAAATACAAACAAAAATGAGTTTACATTTCAGGAACAAAAAAATTCACTAATGACTACTTACTTGTGCTTGCTTGCTTTTTGTGTTTGTAAAGGGTGTTTTTTATAGACGTATATAACTTTAAATTGCAATAAAACAACGATGGATTATTCGATTGACATGAATTTTGTTTATCCCAAAGATAATCTTGTGGCATTACATTTTAAATATGATTTCTGGCATATGACCGCCACGGCTGGCTCGGATGTAGTCCAATCTGGACGTCCAATTTTCGATGACTTTTTCCAACATTTGTGGCCGTATATCGGCAATAACACGGCGAATGTTGTCTTCCAAATGGTCAAGCGTTTGTGGCTTATCCGCATAGACGAATGACTTTACATAGCCCCACAGAAAGAAGTCTAGCGGTGTTAAATCACAAGATCTTGGAGGCCAATTCACAGGTCCAAAACGTGAAATTAGGCGGTCACCAAACGTGTCTTTCAATAAATCGATTGTGGCACGAGCTGTGTGAATCACAGCTCCTGGACATCATGGTTGTTGAATTCAGGAATGAAAAAGTTAGTAATCATGGCTTTATACCGATCACCATTGACTGTAACGTTCTGGCCATCACCGTTTTTGAAGAAGTACGGACCAATGATTCCACCAACCCATAAAGCGCACCAAAGAGTCAGTTTTTGTAGATGTAACGGTGTTTCGACATACACTTGAGGATTAGCTTCACTCCAAATGCGACAGTTTTGTTTGTCGACGTAGCCATTCAACAAGAAGTGCGCTTCATCGCTAAACGTAGTAGTGCGCGATACGTATTCGGCACAGAACCATTATTTTCGAAATAAAATTGCACTATTTGCAAGCGTTGTTCAGACGTGAGTCTATTCATGATGAATTGCCAAACCAAACTGAGAATAAATCACTTAACAGCTGTTAAATCGGTCGCCATCTTGAACAGTAATGCCAACTTAAAGTTCTATACGTCTATAAAAAAACAACCTTTACAACTTAAATTTAAGTAGCATTTAACTAATTCTGTATTTAAATACCAAGTTAAAAATTGGGCATTAATCAATCTTATTAATGGAAACGTCTGTTCAGAGTTTTTGCTGAGCAACTTATTTTTTAATGTACCTCAGCGCTCCTTGCTATAGCATAGCCTACAATATGTACAAACATTTCGCACAAACTATGCGATGGCAGTCCCGTTTTGAAAATTATGTTGTTGTTTTTATGAAATGTCCCTTTATATTAATTTCAGCTCAGATGTTAATATTATAAAACGCAATATTATTTTTTACTTAAATCGTTAAATTAATTATAAAAAAAATGTTTTTCATATGTAAATATTACACTATAGTCTGTAAGGATATTGTCCATTGACTTAATTTAAATAAACAAATTCTACCAAGCCGGCACCTGTAGACTTTCTCCAAGTTTCGGCTTTGTTGTATGTCGTCCTTAGATGACGTACCTTCCACCTTATCAGGTCCATTGTAGCGTCGATTCCAGTTGCTTCCAGCAAATTCCTATAATAGATTTGTGCAGTGGGCTTCTGGAAACAACAAATTTTTATGTTTGGATTGTATGTTATCCAATAGTATACTTACTTCAAATTCAAGATGATCTTGAATATAGTCCAAACTTTTTTGTAATTCCCAATCTTCCCACCGTTTGTTGTTTATTTTTTGTTTAACTTTTAATTTTTTCGAATTCATCATTTTATTTTTTTTTTTACATAGAACAAGTATAGAGAACAGAGTACGGCATTAGCTAATCCGCAATATATTTTCAAAACATAATGCCGCAGCGCACCGTTGTTAAAATTTACAATGTCAGATAAACTCCAGTTGTTGTATGAATTTTCTTGAAATTTGATTTCGATTCATTTAGTTTTATAGAAAACTATAATTTTCTTTTATTTTACATGTCGCCTACTATCGCCGTAAAACTTGATAACTCTGAATTTTTAGTTGTTTATTTCATTCAGCTGTTTTGATGGTGCAAGCCTTTTGAGTTTGCCTTTTGCTATGATTTTTAGTCTTGCGAATTTTATAAAGCGGTGCAAGTCTCATTTTCATATATTGTGAGGTGCAAAATTTAAAATTTTTTGCAACACTTGCAATATCTACATGACCTGCATGGGTAGTTTGCATTTAAAGTTCCGTAAACATGACATGTTTCGTGTTTCGTTTCGTAGTGTGTAGTCGTTCTCTTCGAGGTTCCAAAATATCAAATTTTTTTGATATTTTCTGGTTGCATTGATGTTGGTTCCATAGTCTGTATCGTTGTTTAAAGTTTTTACTTGTTTAGTTCACCTAAAACAAGCAAGCTATAAACATATAGATCTTTTTTCCATTTTCTTTTGTACTTATAACCTTTATACTAAATATTAACATTTAACATTTCATATATAATAACGGAGAGTAAGTTAAGTTATTGATGTTCTTATAAGCTAAATTGTATTATTATCGTCATTGAAGCCGCAGAGACTGGGTCATTATAAAAAATTATTTTAAAGCGCAGCTAATGTAGATAACTAACTGGAAATAAATGGAATAATAAATTGAAGTAAAAATTAAGATTGTTTCCTTTACTACAACAAAGTTAGGCGCCTTTAAAATTTATATTCGTTGCCGTAACACTAGTGGTAGACTTTAATCTTGTTAATTCAAGCGCAATTTCTGAATTATTAGTAAATGGGAAATTAATTGCAATGTCGTATTATCATATTGAAGAGTAGAATAAGTTGTAGGAAAAAAATCAGCAAACATATTAAATATAGTCAGACTATCATCAGATTCACACTCATTGTATTTCATAAATAGCGGAAATTCAATACATTTTCTCTTGGAGTTAACAAAATTGAAAAATGATTTCGAATTGTGTTAAAAGTTTTCCTTCATTTTAATTAGATAATTTCTATAGAGCGTTGTATTTAATCTATTGTATTCAGCTCTACAAACAGAGTATTTTCTATATGCAATACTGTTATTTGATTTAATGTATTTTTTATATAGCTTATTCTTCTTATTTTTTAAACGCGATAATTGGATAGATTTACAGGGAAGGCCGCTAGATATTGCGACTGTGTGTTTCGGTATATATATTTCCATTACGTTAAAAACTGTTTTATAGAATATATCAATTACGGATGCGAATTTAGAATGACTGCCATCAGTGATAGTTAAAAAATTGTTCCAATCAATATTTCCAAGATAATGGTTCATATATATAATATATAACTCGCACGACTAAAGGAAGAATTTCTCATTTTTAGTAAGTGAGACAGTTGAAACTGGATCCAAAGTGGTAGAGCAAAATGTGAGGGTGGGATTATGTGGATCTTCAAGCCTAGTAATTGGTAAGGATTGAGTGACAGTAAAGTCCGCATTAACGAAAGCCAAATCTAGCAATCTACTATTGCAATTTTGAATGTTATTTATTAATTTGAAAAAGGCATAAATCCATAATCTGATCCAAGAATCATAGTTTCAGGGGGATATTTCCATGTAACCCATGGTAAATTAAAGTCACCTAACACCAATACATAATCACCTTCATTTGCAGAATTTATCATATCATTAACAGAGTGAATATATTCGTGTGAATATATTTAAATTCCAATTTATAGATGACGTATTGAATTTTATTTTCTTTTGATTTAATAAAAATTATATCTGCTCGGATTTTATTTTAACTTTATTTATAATTTTGACAATTCTTTAACAACTTTAATTTTTATTTTTTAAGTTTTAGTTAATGTTTAGAATAATTCATTTAATTTAAGGTTGGTATTTTAATTTTTAGAAAAAATTATCACATATCTTTTGGTATAATAATTAAGCAGCAATTTTTAACATTAAGGAAAATTAAATATTTACGTATACTCGTAGTTTAAACTTTAACAAAACCTTAAATCATCCTTTTTGATATATTTTATTAAAATTAGAGAAAGGTAACCTTTTATTTAGTAAAGTAAATAAGAGAGAGAGAGAGAGTTAGTGACGTGATGTGTTGCTCACTTTATGGTCAGATGACAACTCAAAATTTATTTCATTATTATATATAAAAAACGGGAGAAAAAAGCAAAAGTTCATTTTGACGTTTTGCTTTACATCAAAACATCAAATTCAAGCGAGTTGTGTTACTCGCTTGAGTTCAATGTAGGGTAATCAATTATTTTGCTATTTTCGTTATTAAGGATCAATTCAACCATCCGTTAATTTTAAATTTTGTACAAATGTTATTTGTACATACTCCCGGCCTTTGGCCTAGGGACCAGATGGGCCTTCGCCATAGCAGAGAACTTGAGCGAGCGTTCTGATGGCATCTGCTATAACTTTGTTATGCGAGGTAGCAGGAGCAGCCCCTTGCGCGGAGGAATTCGATGATGTGGTGGGTTGATCCTGTCCAGATTTAGTAGATGGTGGCGGTGGTTTATTGGATTTCCGTTGTCGCTGTCTCAGTTGCTTGGTGGTGATCATTGGTTTACGAACTTCCTTTGGATGCAATAAAGTGTGATGATATTTTCCACATTTCTTACAAGTATTTAATGAAAAACATGCTCGCAAGTCGTGACTCTGCCCCAAACAGTTGACACAGCAGCGATGTCTATCTACCACCTCTTCTCTCTTTTTTAAAGCCATATTTATAAATTTGTGGCAGATTCTTAATGGATGACGTTTTTCGCACAGCACGCACATATATTTGGTAGCAACTAATGTCCTTTTGGTGCGAGAACGATTATCATGGGAGGAACGAGTATTTCTTTGCTGACGATTATTTCTAGATGAAACATAAGTAAAACAATTATTAAAATTTATTTACAAGATGATTAAAGTTTCTAAAATAATTAAGCTTGTTTAATTAATCAGTCCGGTCCAGCAGTACTTGAATAAGATAAATTTGGTTGAATGACAGTAACAAATTTTAGATAATTACGATGATTCTTCGTCCTTAAGGAATGGCAAGTAACAAAGTTTCACAATTGGCCGTGTAATGCTTCCAGTAGAGGTTCGTACTTCTGCGCTACGAACTTTCTTATCTGGACCTATATGAGTCACCTGAATTCTTCCTAAGCGCCATGCATGAGGGGGCTGTAAGTCATCTATTATGACTACAAGATCTCCTACTTGGAGATTTGGAGTAGGGTTCTTCCATTTATATCTTTTATGAAGGGAGCGCAAATAGTCTTCCTTCCAGCGAATCGAAAATTGATGATGGATTACTTTCAATTTTTCCCATCTATTGATTATGGACATCTTGACATAGCATGGTTCAGGAAAAGCTAATAACGGTGCTCCCCGTAAGAAATGTCCGGGAGTTAATGCGGTTATATCAGTAGGGTCCTCTGAGAAGGCAGATATAGGACGCGAGTTTAAAACTCCCTCTATACGAGCCAGGACGGTAGAGAACTCCTCATAAGTAAATTTTTGAGTACCAGCTAATCGTTTGAAATGAAATTTAAAACTCTTCACAGCGGCTTCTCATAAGCCGCCCATGTGTGGAGCATGGGGAGGTATGAATTTCCACTCAAAGCCCTGAACCAAATGTTTCTGTGTGATCTCGTTGGCAGCGGTTTTCAATCCCTCCTCAAATTCGCGTTCTAAGGCTTTGCTAGCACCTAGAAAGTTTCTACCATTATCAGTGACTACCCTATGGGGGAGCCCCCGCCTCCCAACGAAGCGCGCAAATGCCGCCTGAAACGCCGCGGATGATAAATCCGAGCAGGGCTCTAAGTGTACTGCCTTTGTGCTAAAACAAACAAAGACACTGACATATCCCTTTATAAAGGTAGATTTTCTTAATGGTGATATTTTTATATCAAATGGGCCAGCAAAATCAATTCCCGTGACCTGAAGAGGTAGAGAAAGATTGCATCTTTCAGGGGGTAATGGGGCCATTATTTGTGACGATGCTTGTTGTTTGTAAATTATACAAATTTTACAATGGCGTATGATGTTTTTTACTTGAGGTCTGAGTCGAAATATGTGAAATTCTGACTGAACAAATCTACACATATGACTGCAGTCGGCATGTGCTAGAAAATTGTGAATGTATATTAAATAGAGATGACATATGCGTGACTTTGAGGTAATATTATTGGGTATCTCTCGCTATAAGGAAGAGAGGAATGTGCTAATCTACCATTGACTCTTAAGATTTGATTTGGGTCAATAAATGGATTCAAGGGTTTTAACGAGCTCTTGTTTGATAAGATTTTCGAATTTTGTAAACATTGATATTCTTCTTCGTACAATCTCCTTTGAGCTAAAATGATTAATCTAGCTTTCACAAAATTCATTTCTGCGTGAGTCAACATACCGTTCGTTTTGTCAACAGAGGATCTGTTTTTCTTAGAATTATTGTAAAATCTAAATATGTAGCATATTACACGCAATGCTCTATCATAAGACGAAAAGTTGTCTAGTATGTCGTAATTATCTACATTAATATGCATAGACTGAGTACAAATCTCTTGCGTTGTTAGTGGGTTTCTTTTTGGCCACTCAGAAGCAGGTTTTGTTAACCATGATGCTCCTTGCCACCATAGTGTACTTTGGGAGAGGTCGCGAGGTCTGCAACCTCTTGTTCCAAGGTCTGCAGGATTCTCATGCGTGGAGGTATATCTCAATGTAACATTTGGGGCTAGTAAATGAATCTGTGATGTCCTGTTCGCGACATATGTTTCCCATGACGACGGAGGTTTTGATAGCCAACCTAACACTATCGATGAATCAGTCCAAAGATATGTCTCTATCTCAGTATATTTTAGAATGGTAAACGGGGAAGACTGACGGTTTGTATGGGAGCTACTTTGCTCTTAGCTACTAGTAAATTAGAAAAAGTAGTATGCCTCGGTGTTTGGCAACGAATATATATTGTTGCACAATACGCTGACTTAGAGGCATCACAAAATCCGTGAAGTTGTATGACGTCTGTTGGTACGTATTGTAACCAACGAGGTATAGATATCGTTTCTACTTCTGCTATATCCTGAACTAAGCTATTCCATTGTTGAAGAGATTCTGGTGAAACATCTTCATCCCATTGTGTACCTTCCAGCCAGAATTGTTGCATTAGAATTTTTGCCCTAATAATAATAGGAGCTAACCATCCAGCTGGATCAAATAGTTTTGCAACAGCGGAAAGAATTCTTCGTTTTGTGATTGTGGTCGCTTGCTTATTTGGTGTGAAACTGTAAGTGAATTCATCATTTAGTGCATTCCATTTAATTCCAAGAGTCTTTGTGGAACTCGTTTCGTAGAAACGTTAAAAATTCTCATCGTACAGATCTTCACTTGGGATATGAGTGAGTAAGTCTTTGTTATTGGCCGTTATTTTCTTTAAATTGAACCCCGAAGATTTTAAAGCTGAGCTTGGGCTTCGTGAGCTTCTGTTATTGAATGACCGCCAGCGAGAACGTCATCGACATACATTTCTGTCCGCAAGATTGAGGCTGCTTTTGGTTGTTGTGATTCATAATCTGAGGCTACTTGTAAAAGTGTTCGAATCGCAAGGTATGGCGCGCAATTCACCCCAAAAGTTACGGTTTTCAACTGATAATCCTTAATAGGACTATTGGTGTCCGCCTGGAATAGAATTCTTTGGAATGGCCTGTCATCTGCATGAACAAGAATTTGGCGATACATTTTTTGAATATCTCCATTGAATACGAATTTGTATTTTCTCCAATTTAGTATTACTGCTATCAAATCATTAAGTGAAAACTTAGATTTAGTTTTTCTAGAGGCGTTGAATACTACTCTGACTTCCGTAGTTTTGTGATCAGGCCGAACTACTGCATGATGTGGCAGATAATAAGACTTGAATTGGCCTCCTACTGGCAGTTCATGTGAAGATGTTTCTTCCATATGATCAAGAGTAATGTATTCATTTATCACTGCCTGATATTGTGATTGCAGCTCAGGGTTTTTTGTTAGAGTTTTCTCCATCTGAGAATATTGAGCAAGAGCAATAAATCGTGAAGAGCATAAAAAAACCTTTTCGGGGAATTCTGTTTTGAAGGGTAATCTTACCATATATCTGCCATTTTCATCTCGTGTTGTCGTTCGTTTGTAGAAGTCTTCACAATAATCATCTTCGGTAGTGTTTCGGCGAATTGTGGGAATTTCTTCTTGTTCCCAAAATTTCTTTAGCAAATTATTGAGAACTTGCGATTCACATGATTTTATTGATATTGTGAAAGATTGAATTTCTTTCACTTTCATAGGGCCACTCAAAACCCATCCAAAAATCGTATTATAAGCAGATTTTTGTCCACATATATTCTTTTTTATACCCTCTATGTTGATAAGTTGCTCATAGTCATTGCTCAGAATTAGATCTATTTGAGATGATCTATTAAATGTGGGATCAGCTAGATCTAACTCTGATAAATCCTTAGAGGAAGGAGTTGTGAACGTACAACTGGGAGCTGTTTTGTTACTTTTGGCAATACTATGGCTTTTACAGGTATTCTCACATCGTATTTCTTTGCGTATAAAACTAGTTCACATTCTTTATTAGAATTTTGAGTTTGACCACCTATCCCGCTAATACTGAAGTGTGATTTTTTATAAGGAAGCTGGAGGCGATTTCTAACTTTTTCAGTTAAAAATGTTCTCTGTGAGCCAGGGTCGATTAGTGCTCTCACAGTAAATAGTTGGCTTCCGTGTTCTATTTGTACTATTGCTGTTCGCAAGAGAATATCAGTATTGTCACTGGCGTAGTTCGATTGAACTTTTCTCGATGTATGAGGTAGTTCATCGTGGGTGTTCACTCGAACAGGTGTTGAGTTACTTAACGCCTTGCGAGAGGTGGTGGGATATTCATTGCATATTTCTCTTTCATATGAATTATGTGACTCTTGCGTATAAGTATTTGTATTCCTACGCATATGTAATAGTGTGTGGTGTTGTTTTTTGCAATAAAGGCAAGTATGTTTGCTTCCAAAATTAGGCTTCAAGTGAGATGTTCCCAAGCAATTGTCGACTCTCTCTTGAACAGTAAATTCTTAGCGAGTGTTTCTCTTTACAAAGCCTACAAGAGCTCTCGTTGAGAGTATCATGTGATACGTAACTTTGTAGTTTTGGTTGAGTTGGGATCGAAATGTTGAAGCTATTTTTTGAGGTTCTTATGCTACTAACTCTTTCTATTGTTTCATAGCGATCGACTAGAAATTGAGACATCTGAGTCCATTTCGGGAGTTCACGTGGAGACGTGAGAGATTGCTCCCATAATGAAAGAGTATGTTCTGGCAACTTAGTGGATATCAAGCGAATTAGTATTGGGTCCCAGCTCTCTACTGTTATACCAAGAGTTCTAAGGGTAGCTAGTGAATCACTTACAGAAGATTGTTTTCTTCTGATAAATTCGCTATCTTCACTTTTTGCTGCTGGGATATCGAATAGAATTTTCATCTGGTTATCGACCAGAACGCGTTTATTCTCATAACGGGCTTTTAACGCATCCCATGCTAGTTGGAAGTTGTCATGGGACAGGGGATAGCGTTTTACTATCGCTCCTGCTTCACCTCTTGTTTTATTCCGAAGGTGAAATAACTTAGTCACTTCGGATAATTTTGTGTGCTCTATGTAAACTGCTGTGAACATATCTCGGAATGAGGGCCATTGCTCGTAGCTGCCCTTGAGCACTTCTGTATCACAGGGTGGCAATTTAATACAATCATTTGAAGAATTCTGAATGATGTGACTCTGAGGTATGTTATGAGTGATGTAACGTGATGTTGATTGAAATTTAGGGTCACCTGGGGTCTCTATTCTGCTTAGTCTAATGAGTTCTAATATTTGGGCCGAGCATTGGTAAAAAGCTTCAGTGCAGAGCTCATATTTCTCTCTTGCTTCTTCTCTGTCTTCCTGCGTAATTGATTTGCTTCTAGACAATAAGACAGTTTCATAAGAGTTATCTAATTTATTCCATCGGGCTTCTAAGTCCTTTAATTTTACTTCTAGAATGTGTTCATTTTGATCTTCTACTGCGATTGATTGAAATTTTGTACAATATGAGAGTAAATGTTCGGAATCGAATTGAAAATGTTCTCTAGGAGAAGGGTTATAATCATCACTTGCTGTGGAAAGCATTTTGTTCTCGATTATTTGGTGATTAAACTGATTTTCCACTTTTAATTATATAGAGCTACTGGTTATTCGTAAGGGTAGTTTTTCTACATATTTGTTTAGGGGCTACGTTATAGCACTAGATTTGACTAGTTTCAATTACAAATATATAGAAAGCTTATACCAAATGTTCAGGGGTTCAGAGTTTCGAGTTTTGGGTTTAGGTTTTTAAGTTTTATATATATATATTTTTTTTTGGGCTATTGGGCTGATAAGAACTGGGATATTCGTATCTTTTAACTCAATAGAATCTATAAATCGGTTTGTTTACCAGCAACTCTAACAATTTTTTATGGGTTTGGGTGCAGTATCATTTACTTGTGATAATTATTTTATTATCATGCAATCTAAAGATATTTATCTCAATCTGCAGTATTTACATAGATTATTAAAGTATCTTATGGGTTTGAGATTCTTTTCCGTTCAATATTTCTCTTTTCTTCCCCTTTCTATGATACCTAACTGTTTAGTTTTGTTTTTTTTTGTTTTTTTTTTTTTTTTTTGTATTATTCTCTACTTTTGTTTTTACAATAGCGTAATACTCATTTTAATGTGAGTTATTTTACTCTTCTTTCCCGTTTGTATTTATTACTAAACTTTCAATAACAAATATTGTTAATGTAGAGGCAATAATAAACAGGTTCTTCAAAGCAAGAGTGTAAGAGAGCAAATCTTTCGTTGTTCCCCAAATTGAATAAATGCATTTATTTTTTTTTTTTTAAATTTTATTTTAATCTCTAATTATTTTATTGGTAAAATTGTTTATGTTTGTTCGTAAGTATACTGTGTAAGTAAGTATGTATCTTTGTATATATTTATATATAGGGTGTATGTGTTTTATAAAGATGTATATTAATATATGTATGTACATGCAATTGTGCATAGAATATTTATATTTGTGTGTAAATTTTGTTTGTACGTAAGTGGGTAAGTATTGAATTGTTTGATATGAGTATAGGCTATTTTTTCCAGTATGTATTTTTTTTTTCTTTTTTAATTAATATACCCTTCTGTGTTGTTCATTCTAAAGAGTGATTTTTTTGCTATTATCTTTTTGGCAACACTAGTTTTGACAGCTCACGCACGTTTTGTATCTTGTGTCACTGTCAAACATCTTCAGTTTGGTCTATAATTTAATCATGAATCGTCTTACAAACGAACAACGCTTGCAAATTATTGAATTTTATTACCAAAATGCGTGCTCTGTTAAGAAAGTTCATCGCGCGCTTCTTCCATTTTATGGTCAGTTTAATCGACCTACTGAGGCTTCTATTCGGGCTATTGTAACAAAATTTCGCACCAAATTTACATTGTTGGACATTAAATCACCAACACGCTTACGTAGAGTGCGAACTGAAGAAAATATTGCAGCCGTATCGGCCAGTGTTGGTGATGACCGTGAATTATCGATTCGGCGCCGTTCGCAGCAATTGGGCCTCTGTTACTCCACTACGTGGAAAATTTTGCGGAAGGATTTGGGTGTGAAGCCTTATAAGATACAACTGGTGCAAGAATTGAAGCCAAACGACCTACCACAACGCCAAATTTTTGGTGAATGGGCTCTTGAAAAGTTAGATGAAGATCCACTTTTTTATCGAAGAATTGTGTTCAGCGACGAGGCTCATTTCTGGTTGAATGGATACGTGAACAAGCAAAACTGCCGTATTTGGAGTGAAGAGCAGCCAGAAGCATTGCAAGAGCTACCAATGCATCCACAAAAAACAACCGTTTGGTGCGGATTATGGGCTGGCGGCATCATTGGGCCGTATTTCTTCAAAGATGATGCGAATCACAACGTTACTGTGAATGGTGAGCGCTACCGTGCGATGATAACAAACTTTTTTTTGCCCAAAATGGAAGAGCTTGACTTGCATGACATGTGGTTTCAACAAGACGGTGCCACATGCCACACAGCACGCGAAACAAAGGACCAATTGAGAGGCGAGTTCGGTGAACAGTTTATTTCACGCTTGGGACCAGTCAATTGGCCGCCCAGATCGTGCGATTTAACGTCTCTAGACTATTTTTTGTGGGGCTATGTTAAGGCTAATGTCTATAGGGACAAGCCCGCTTCGATTGACGCACTGGAAGCCAACATTGCCAACATTATTCGTGAGATACCGGCCGAAATGTTGGAAAGAGTATGCCAAAATTGGACTAAGCGGATGGACCATTTGAGGCGCAGCCGCGGCCAACATTTGCATGAAATAATCTTCAAACATTAAATTATATTGACCCAACTATCGATCCAAATAAATATTTCATGCATTTTTCTGAATTTTATGTGTTTTTTTTTTTAAATTTCCGATAGTTCTTATAAAATCACCTTTTATATGTAAAATTTTTGATTATTTATTACTTATTATTGAGGTTTCCTTTATCAATAACCAGAATAATATAAATTTTAGTGGACTGTATGCAAAAAATTTTCTTTTAATTTATTTTAGTTAGGTATATCAATGTATACTAGGAGCTATGTATGTATGTACATGGGGTCCGTGAACTTCTAATTATTTCAACGGTTCTTTGTTTTATTTTTATTTTGCCTCAAAAAAAAATTTTTTTTTCTTTTTTGTAACGTTTTAAGTTTTTTCTGTTATTTTAATTTTTATAGCCCTTGTATTAACTGTATGTACATATATATATTTTGTATATATTTTTTTTTCATTTTGTTGAATACGTACATACATATGCTATAGGATTTTTGTGTTATTTATTTTTCGCCTATACAACCTTTTTTTTTTTTTTTTCTCACCACTTTAGTAATTAATATAGTTGTACTGACCTCATTTTTTTATCTATTCTGTATATTTTTTTACTTGACTTTCGTTTCTCTTTTTTCAGTCTCCAATTCCTTTAAATCTTCCTTCAATAGGTTGTTTCTTCCTTTCTCAGGTTAACTTCTTCCTTTCTTCTTTACCGGCTTCGAAGAGGACTATGAATATATTCGTGTGAATATATTTAAATTCCAATTTATAGATGACGTATTGAATTTTATTTTCTTTTGATTTAATAAAAATTATGTCTGCTCGGATTTTATTTTAACTTTATTTATAATTTTGACAATTCTTTAACAACTTTAATTTTTATTTTTTAAGTTTTAGTTAATGTTTAGAATAATTCATTTAATTTAAGGTTGGTATTTTAATTTTTAGAAAAAATTATCACATATCTTTTGGTATAATAATTAAGCAGCAATTTTTAACATTAAGGAAAATTAAATATTTACGTATACTCGTAGTTTAAACTTTAACAAAACCTTAAATCATCCTTTTTGATATATTTTATTAAAATTAGAGAAAAGTAACCTTTTATTTAGTAAAGTAAATGAGAGAGAGAGAGTCAGTGACGTGATGTGTTGCATAAAAAACGGGAGAAAAAAGCAAAAGTTCATTTTGACGTTTTGCTTTACATCAAAACATCAAATTCAAGCGAGTTGCTATTTTCGTTATTAAGGATCAATTCAGCCATCCGTTAATTTTAAATTTTGTACAAATGTTATTTGTACACAGAGTTATAATGTAATTCATAAGTAGAAGGATCGGAGCAAAGGGGAAATATAAGAACAACTTATAAATAGGTATCTTTTCTTCAACTTGATTTTCAATGATATAAATTCAATATTATTTCCAGATGAAAACTCTTCAGATGAAAGGCTGCTTAGAACAGCAATTAGTACACCACCTCCAGTAAGATTTTCGCCTCTATCTCTCCTGTGTATTTCCAGATTGTACATATTATCTTTAAACCAGATTTCAGTAAAAAGAAGAATATGATAATTAAATCCAAAACTATTAATAAATAGGTCAGACAATTTTGTATTTAAGGCACGAACATTTTGATAAATAGTATTACGCTGAATATCAATAGACGTAATTAGTTTTTTTGTAGATTGGATATAGTTGGAACCTTAACAACATTTCTGGCACTAGGCCTATTTCTTATCGTAAATTCTTTAACGCATGTGTTGTTTGGCCAAAAGTTGGGATCAACAATTTTGTCAAAGAGATCAAAAGGAATTGTCAGTTTAAAAGACAACGTTCCTTTGTTCCGTAAACTTAAATTTTGTAATAGATATATCATAGCTGCAGTTTAATTTAGAATATAAATAATTATCAATATCCTCTGTATTAGTGTCAAATGCAAAACGCGAAATAAATATAGATTTTCTAGGAGGAATTATAACAAGATTTTAGGAACAGCTTGGTTTTGTTTAGAGGAGGTTGATGGCATAACAGGATCAGCTGAATTAGATAATGGTTGAATATTTGATTGCATATTTAGTTTGTAAGACGACTGAATGGTATTCTGATTCATGTCATTTTTTTTCTCTTCATTTCATAAAGGCAAATTTTGTAGTGAAATCGTTTGCACACTATTAGCCGACAGTGTGAGCGATCAATTTGTTTGCACATTATTTGCTGATGTAGTATTAGGTAACTCAAGGCCAACATTAGATTGAACTGTCGGTTGTGTTGTTACGTTTCTGGGTGACTTGCGCCGTTTTGGCGAAGCCCGAGGTGGTGAATTTATAAATTTCAATGAATTAAAATTATCCAATAAATATCCACACGATGTTATACTATCAGACAAATCAGCAACTTTTTTTTGCATTTCCATAAACTCTTTTTTCATACTTTGGAAAAATCTTCAAAATTCGACCCAAACTTTCCTACAATCGGCATAACTTTAAGTCAAAACTTGGCAGTACTAACCACACAAAAATATATGATCAATGCGAGTCTGTACTGTGTACATACAATTTCGCTTTTTGTTGGAATGATTTCCAGAATTAAAAATTTTAAAGACAACTTACTTGTTGTTGTTTATATACAAGCAGGAACATGGAATTTAATTATCCAAATAATTTATTGTTGTATCCACCAGACACAAAGCAAAAATTATGCGAACGCATGTCCAAGCATAGTAACCAAAAGTCTCATAAAGTATAGAAGTCCGCAAATATAGAATTTAATTATAAATCTCGAGAGCAAAAAATCAGAACGCGTCAATGCAATCCAAGTGTTGCCAATTAATCTATTGTTATTGTTGATATTGATTTTTGGTTATTGATCACTTTCAGAGTCATTAAGCAAAGTTGATGAAGTTAATGTGTTCATAACTAATTATTTTTTTTTTGTTGGTTCAATGAAACTCACACATTACTAACAAGCTGAGAATACTATTCTTAACGACACTGGAATGTGCTTTGATGGGAAAGTCAATAACAAACTTTTAAATGAAAAATTAAAGTGAAAGGTCTTTTCTACATATAAATGTTATGTTTATAGCTAAAAATACTAACTACTTTTATAAAAAATAAAAAAAAAACGTACGATGTGAGTCGCAAATAATCTTAATTTGAACTGAAATATAGTTAAATATTGAAGAATATTGAGTTAAACACTTATTGTAAAACCACAAAATGCCAAATAATAGGAAAAATATAGTTGCGAACAATTAATTTTATATTTATGTATTTCTGCTTAATAAGAAAATTTCTTCATTTTTATATGCCTTTTGTCAAGCATACAAAAAATGAAAAATTTTATTCCATTTGACTAAGGGTACAAAAAATATTCCCAATAACACCTTCAAAAAAAGTGAAAAGGGTATATATAAGTTTCTCAACGTGTGCAATTTCTACACCGTATATGGGGCACCCTATAAAGTATATATATTCTGGATCCTTATAAGTAGCGGAGTCGATTTAGCGATGTCCGTCTGACAGTCCTTCCGTGTATGTTGAAAACAACTTTCTGAAGTCCCTAGAAGACCTACAGAAAAATTTAGCATGTCAATTTGTTGGAAGTTCCTGTTGTAAGTTTGTTATTGAAATTCAGCCCAATTGGGCCAGAAATGGCTGAGCTATGAGCTCTGAAGTGAAACTACTTCCATTTTTTTACGATTTTCGGAGCGTTATTTGTGTAAAATACAAAACGGACAAAAACCTTTATATACACTTTTATTAGAAATAATTGAAATAAAATCTGTGTAAAAAATCGGAGCAATCGGTCCACAAATGGACGAGGAATATAAAAAATACAACCGAAATTTTAGATTTTCATTAATTTTTCAAACATCACATTCATAGTATGTGGACTAAAACTCAGTTGCATAGGTCCATAAATGGCGGAACTATGAGTTACAAATCGTGATTACATCTATTTTTTGACCATTTTTGGTGCGTTTTTTTTGCGTAATTTGTATAAAATTCAAGACGGACAAAAAAATGTGGTACGCCATTTTATTACAAATAACAGTCGTAATGTCTGTACAAAAAATCAAAAAGATCGGTCTACAAATGGACGAGGAATATCAAAAATACAACCGAAATTTTAGATTTTCGTTGATGTCCGCTTTGTTTTTTTTTTTTTTTGGGTATTTTATCTAAACTAAAAAAAGTAGTACACAGTTTTTTATAAACATCACATGCATAGTATCTGTACCAAAATTCAGCTGTCTAGGTTTTTAAATGACGGAACTATGAGTCAAATATCAGGACTACATCTATTTTTTTTCCATTTTTTGTGAGTTTTTTTGCGTACTTTGTCGGAAATACACAATGATCCAAAAAATGTTTAACACAGTTTTAACATAAACAGCAGTCGTAATGTTTGTGCCAAAACTCAGAACGATCGGTCCACAAATGGCCGAGAAAAATCTAAACTATAACCGATATTTCACATTTTCATTAATTTATGCTTCGTACACACAAACATAAAACCTAAAAAAAATTGCATGTGTGTTTGTGTGGTTTTTAATGCCTTGAGTGTAATAGCATTACGAATACAGCCATCTTTATGAAAGACAATTTTTTCGATTTTTGTCGTTAATTAAATATGTTTTGCTTAAAAAACTTTCACAAATGTTTGCAAATTAAATTAAACTATATATAATTTGTATTCCGATTGGATATCTTTCTTAGAATTTCTCTTTTTATTCATTTAAAAATTAAGTCCCTGCAGACATTTTATTGCTTTTAAAAATGAGGTTCTTAGAAAACATTGTTTCTTAGAACTTGATAATTTTAGTCTCTTGAACCGAAATTAATTATTTATATTAGGATTAATAAAACAATAGGTATTCGGAGAAAAATTTTTTATCAATATTTGATGTTTCTTCTTTTATTTCTATAATACTTTTTATTTATTTGTAAGTTTATATGACCTTTTTTATTGAAAGGCTAGTTTATTAAGTTGAGATCGTATTATAAAAATGTGATTTTTTATGAATATATCGCTGTAATAATAAATCAATTTTTATATTTAAGATAACCTCAAGCTTAATAAACTAACCCTTTCCTTTATATAACTTTTTTTTATATCTATGTGCGGTGTTTATAACAAAAACAATTAAGTCGTCTGAAAATTTTATAGTAAAAAGTACTCAAAATATTGAGCCTTTTTCATTAAAATTTTTTGATAAGTTGATCACTCATTAAGAAGAAGAGTTAACTCAATCACATCTGACCTTACGGAGAGCAGATCGAGAGAAAAAATAATATTAAGAGTTTGCGAACAATGTTAAGAGATTGGTAGCAACAAGTAAAGATTGCTATTTTCACCATACTCGTATGTTAACATCATTGAATGAATATTTTTGTAAATATAATAAAACAATCAAAAATTTAAGAGCGGAAAAATTTTTTTTTTGCAAAAATTCGTTTCAGAATAAAAATGCAATGAAAAAAAGAAAAATCAAATATTCTATATTTTGCACATTTTTCTGAGAGCCAAATACCTCAAAATTAAAATAATGTATAAATCATGACAATCGATTAACAAACGCGGATTTTATTCTCGATTTACCGCAGGTACCCAATATTGAAAGAATATGTGTGCAGTCAACCTTACATATGGTGATAGGTTAGCAGGCAGATAATGGAAATAAAGGGCAAGGGTGTTTTGTATGGTTCTTATAATTAAAAAGTGTTCATATTTGTAGAAAAATTCGTAGGTAAAAAATACGTGTAAGTGAAATGCAGCTAAAGAATAAATAAATGAAGTATTGCTCAGTGATCATTTTATACATACATTTTTGGTTAGTACTGTAATTTAAAATATTGTAATGAAGAAACAAAATACAGTAAACCACGGTTAATTACCTTACCAAAAATGCTAAGGTTTTCGGGTAATTATCCGAGTTAGGTATTTAAACGAAGACGTTTAATTACCTCATACAGGTAATTATGCGTATACGGTTAAATGCTTTTAAAAAGGCAGTTATCCGAAGACACTTATAAATGTAATTATGTACATAGCCAAAGTAAAATCCACGTATTTTTTTAACTTAAATATTTTTATTTTATTGTTTAACAAAAAAAAAACTTCATATAAATATATCAGACAAAATGAATGAGGAACTCAAACTTAAAATTAAAAAAACAACAAACAGGAAATTAAAAAAAAAACAGATTGGCTGAATTCAAGTAAATTAATCTTATAAAATGCTCTAGCAATTACTTCAAATATTCAGTAATTTTACTTTGAGAGAAATTAGAAATTTCTCTTTTGATTATTTATGTACCGTCCTAAAACGTGTATTGCAACCAAAGCCTCTTTGAAACTTGAAACAGTTGAGTTTTCTGCAACGGAATCATCTTCTGAAGAGCTGTCAGCACTTTCGTTTAATAGCTCTTGAAGAATTTGTTCATCAGTAAGTAAACCATAACATGGAAGATTGTCATCGCATGTGACCAGTTCACTAAAAACATTCTGATCCATATTAATATCCAAAAAGTTATCTTCAACTACTTCAACTTCTTCTATTCGCTCTTGCATCGAAAATCCTCCCTGAAAATAGTACATAATCATTTGATAATTTAAATACTGTTTGCGCGAGTTAATTCCTTCTTCAAGGAATGAATCAAAAAAAATATATATTTTTTTTGCTACACTAAAATGTGTGTGTTTTATTCGTATATATTCTTAAGACTAATTACAATTGTTACTTAACATCTATTTATACTAATTGTTTTCTTTGTTATATTATTGGTTCTTTGTTTAGAATAATATGTTGGGAAATACGTATGATTAGTTCGGGTGTCTTTGTTAGTAATTTGTGTGGGAAATACCTGTAATTAGTTTGTGTGTGATTAGGTTCGTTTTATGTCTTAGTACTCTGGGAATTCCAGATATTATTCATATTTATTATCCTATGGCTATTCTATATTTGTCTGTTTATTATTTTATGGCTAGTCTATATTTGTGTGTCTACTATTGCATGGCATATCGTACGTTAACTTGTATCGTACGTTAACTCTCCCCTCTGTTAAAAAGAAAACGTCCTCGTTTTATGCACACATCATTTCTGCTCTTAGTCTTGCTAATTCTACTTCGTAAGTGTGTTCGGCAAGTCTTCTTCTTTCTGATTGTTTTATTTCTCAATAATAGTTACCTAATTTTGATATCATGTATACACATAGTATTATTCCAACAACTCCGAGTATACAATATATGGTATATTGTACGGGATGATGTTCTATAGGGATTAGATATTTTGACATTTCTTGTATATTTGAAAAATTATGGTTAGAGTTCGAAGATAGGATACGAAGGATTTCCATCTGTTCATCGTGTTTTTCATATATAGCTTGTTTTAGTTCTTTCTGATGGTTGAAGTAATCCTTTGCATCTATATTTGTTGAAATATTAAATTGGATTAGTTTAGGACTTTTAATTATTTGGCCATTCCAAGTATGTTCGCCATCAGTAAGGATGTAGCCGTTTTCAAGAATCGTGAGTGGTGCATTATTCTCTTGAATTATGTCACATTTCGCAGGCTTATTTTCTAATACATTTATGGTACAATTATTAGCGTCCTTAATTTTACAAATATTACTTCCTATGTAGTTTTTACATTCATTTACTGAGATATAATTATTATTACAAACAGCAATTTCTTTATCTAATACTAATTTTCCATGCTTATATGCCAGTGGGTATATTTTATGTAGTTTACACATATTTTTCAATAAAGGATATTTATAAATTGTAATTACAGCTTGGTTAAACAAACAAACATGAATATTTGAATACTCTAGAATATTTATTAATGGCAAGTCAAAAGCTTCATTAGATATGATTTTTTTTATATCATTTAAATTCAGTGTTCCTGAATAAAAATTTCCATTTTTTGCAAAATTTATTGTGTTTGTTATGGCTTCAAGTTCTCGATATACTTCGTTAATTATCATAGTGTCCGAAATAATCTTGGGGTCTAGTGTTTCTAAAATTCTTTCAAAACGCGAATTTATTATTTTTTGCTTATTATTATTTTCTATCAACTGATTGAGTCCTGTTTTTATTTCGATCAAGTCGTCATGATCTGGTGTACCGGTGACGATTTTCAACATTGAGCCTAGAAAGCTTATTGCTCTTTTTGCACGGTACGTATTCGGTATTAATTGTGTCTTTAATGATTCGATTCTGTTTATTAATATTTGTTCTTCCTGACTTTGTTCAATATTATATAAATTTTGCATAATGTCTTCATATGGTCTAAGTATCTTTGTGAGGTTAGCTACGTGATACAAATATGCTGTACCTTCATATAGATATGCAGGGTCTGTTTCTACTAGAACGTATTTTTTGTCCGTCAAATCAGTTATTCTATCGCAATGAATTGATACAAAAAGCAATATCAAGATTCCTGTTGATTTGTGCATGGTGCGGTTTGTCTACGTATACTGTCTTTATGTATAACCTTACCCTTCACTGTTAAGATCGTGTCCCCACGGTCTTCCTTTACTTTATGTTGTAGATACTTGATTATATTTTTATTGCGGCGGTGTGTTTTGGCGTAAACTATATCTCCTCCTTGTAAATTATTGAGTATCGATTTTTGTTATGGTAGTTGAGTAGTTTCTCCTGTTTATCTTCAAGCTTTTCCTTAATATCAGGATATCGTTCTCTGTTGAAAAAAACGTCCTCAGGCCTATATCCTGTTGAAGAATGAATTGTTTTATTATATTGTCTTACTGCGTTGAATAACTCGTCTCCTGGTGAGGTGCTATTCTGTTGTGCTAGGGCTGTTGAGATTTCAATCAGAGTGCTATGAACATGTTCAACTTGACTGTTGGTTGTCGAATGATGAATAGGTGTTACTGTATGTTGTATTAATAAGCGCTCATAAACATTTTTTGCTACTATACCAACGAATACATTTTCATTATCAGTCATTAAATGTTTGGCATTTGGGTATATCTGTGTGAGAATTTCTTCGATATACTCATAACAATTCAATTTACTATGTAATTTACGTATATAACAATATTTAGAATATTTATCAATTGTGCTGATGTATGTTTGATTATTCATGTAAAATATGTCCATCTGTATGTATTCCCCTACTTTTGTGGGTATTGGTGTCTTTCCTATTGGTTGTTTATTTGGTCTTCTTTCGTATTTATTTTGTAGGCAAATGTTACAATCTATGCATTCTTTCTTACACATTTCTCGAATCTGAGGCCAATAGTAAGTTAATGCTATTTCTTGAGCATTATTTTTGTAATTTCTATGTGCTCTCCTATGTATTTGCATTATTATTTCTTTTTGTTTGTCTAAATCAGTTACGTCTTCTAATTGTGTTTGTGCTATAACAAACAAATTATGTGGAAATGTAGAAATAATGTCATCTTGTAGATGAAATAATGTCTCTTCGTTTAATTTCAATGCATTCTGCACTTTTGGGTTTACTATTTGTTTCAGTCTATCTATCAATTCGTTCTTTGTTTTATAATACACTGTATGTCTAACTCGATCTGGGAAAACTGTACATGTATCTATTTCAATTATTTTATTTTCATCAAATATCGGTATTATTTGGTTTCTAAAAGTATTGAGAGGTTGCTTAACTCTTTTAATGCCTTCTGTCGGTGAACTTTGTGCTGAGTGTTGTGAACAACTGGATGTATTATTTATCTGTTGCCGAGATAAAGCGTCTGCAACAACATTTTGATGTCCAGGCTTGTACACTAATTTCGCACCGTATTCCTCTATAAAATTTTTCCATCTTTTAAGTTTAGTGTTGGGATTTTTATCCGAAATGGAGAAAATTAACGACTGGTGATCAGTGTAGATTGTTAAGTCAGCAATACCGTAAAGATAATTTCTGAGCTTTTGCAAAGCCCAAACAATGGCCAATAGTTCTTTTTCGTTCGTACTGTAGTTTTGTTCTGTTTCATTTAAAGTTCGTGAAATAAATGCTATAGGTTTTTTATTTTGAGAGAGTACTGCACCGATAGCAAAATTACTTGCATCAGTGGTTAAATCGAATGGCTTATTAAATTCGGGTTGGAATAATTCGACTTGTGCTTGAAGAGCTTCTTTTATTTTATTTAATGCATCTAGTGCTGGTTCGTCCAGGTTTATTTTCACTTTTGCGCTTTGATTTTTACTAATTCCACCATTTTCTCCTCTGAGATGTACTGTAAGTGGTTTTACAATTGCTGCAAAGTTTTGAATGAATTTCCTATAATAACTTGCTAAGCCTAAAAATGACCTAAGTTCTTTTAAATTTGTAGGAATGGGATAGTTTTTTATTGTTTCCACTTTATTAGGATCTACTGTTATTTTATTGTGTTTTATTATATGACCTAGGTATTCAACAGAATCCTGGAAGAAATGAGATTTTTCATCAGATATTTTCATATTTGCATTGTGGAGTGTATTAACTATAGTTCGGATGTGCTCCATGTGTTCTTCAGGTGAAGAGGAGTATATTAATACATCGTCTATGTAGACGTATGCAAATTTTCCTATATATGGACGAAGAATATCGTCTACGCATCGCTGAAATATAGAAGGAGCGTTTTTGAGACCAAAGGGCATCCTCAAGAATTCATACTTTGCGCCATTCACACTGAATGCTGTTTTTTCTCTGTCTGATTCTTTTATAAGGATTTGATGAAATCCTGATTCTAAATCTAGTGTAGCAAATATTTTTGCTTTGCCTAAGTTCTGGATTGTCATTCCAACATCAGGAATTGGGTAGCGGTCAGTGATTGTCTGAGCATTTAGCTTCTGAAAATCGACTACCATTCGTCTTTTGGGTTTGCCTTGATCATCGGTACCCTTTTTTGCGACTGTCCAAATGGGGGAATTGTACAGACTCCTACTTGGCTGTATAATTTTATTATCCAATAGTTTACCTATTTCGTTATTAATGAACTCGTTATCTGATATCGGATAGGGGTATTGCCTTACATAAATAGGGTCTTCTGATTTTGTTCTAATAGATGCTTGAATTGTTGTAGTAAATGGTAATTTTTCAGTAGTTGTGTTATTTTTCTGCATTACCCTTTCAATATCTTCCCTATATGTCTCGTTATTTATAGTATAATTTATTTTTTGTTCATTGTGTTTTATTTCTTTTTTGTATTTATATTTTAAACTATAATCAAAGAGATTAATGTCTGCTTTTATCATTCGTAAACCATGCTCACCAAGAAGCATGTCGAATTCTTGAAGTGCTTATGTTTCGTAAAAGGTTAAATTGTAATTTAAGACAGTAATTACTTTTTTTGTGTTAAACATGGAATATCCATGAAGCGTTTTGACCTTTACTGGCTTTATTTCTACGGATTTCCCTATCTTACAACTAGTACTTATATAATTATTTGTGGCTCCTGTATCTATTAAAATATTTACTGATCTACCTGTTTCTCTGCAAGTTCGTTGTAGGCATGGCAGACCATTCACTCGCTTAAAAAAGCACTTCCAGTTTCGTAATCGTCTTCGGTGTGTTGAGGTTGGATGGACTGAAGATCCTCGTCATGTGTTTGATGTACACGTTGAACCTTATTTGTGTTGAAGTTGTAGGACGAAGGATTCCTTTCTCTCTTCTCAGGCATTTGGTTGTTACTGCGGAACGGATTGTGATGTGGTGCATTGTTTTGTGGAGGATTATTATTACTCCATCTTTGTTGTTGTGGGAAGTTTGTAGGCCTTCTATAGTGCGCTGAGTTATCGACTTCCATTGGCTCGACGTAATTTCGTCGTGATGCTGGACGATTATGATGTTGCTGAACCTGATATGCTGGTTTTAGCTGGTGGTATTCATTACTTCGCTGATGGGTATGCCGTTGTTCATTACTAAGTTCTTGTCGTTTTGTATTTTCGAAATGAATGTCTTGGTTGTCATGATATATTGTACAGGCAAGGGCATATGCCTCCCCAAGACTCTTAGGACTATTTGCGTACAAGATTCCTTTGGTGTAGCTGCTACGTAACCCTATGATGAAGGTACGTACCGCATCATCATTTATATCCAATAGTCGTGCAGCCCTCATTCTTTCATCTGCCGTTTCAATTTTTTGTTGTATGAGGGTTAAGGCTTGATGAATCTCGTCATGGTATTCTGTTAATGACTTATTTCCTTGCTTGATCCTTAGCATATTGTCCCTCAATACGTAGAATGGTCGTTTATCCGAATAGGTGTAGTCCAATCGATTTATGATTGCATAAAAGTTGAGTTCGGTCCCATTAACTGACAGAACCTTTGATGCAGCTCCAATAATTTTTGCACGAATTATGCATACACAATTATAATATTCTGGGATTTCTATAAACTGTTTGATGTTTTCCATCTGGGTCCATACCTGGTTTCTCCATGGATTGTATTCGCCTTCCGTTCCATCGAATGTTGGTAAACATTTAAAAATTTCCGTGTTTATTTGATTGGATAAGGATAGTTGAGGCCTTAGTGCAGGCATTGCTGGCATAGTGGTTACAGCAAAGGGTGTTTGATTTTTTAAGGTTTCGAAATCTGTTTTCAGAGTCCGTAATTGCTCAGTTAGCACATTAATATGAGCTTGGAGAGTTGCAGCTTCAGTCATATTGATGTCTTCGTTTATTGTCCGGAATGAATTAAATATTTGTTGGCGTTTTTTCCGGGAATCCAGTTTAAAGAATTTTGTTTCAGCTTTTTATGCGTATTGTTTTAAATTTTTAGGAACTGTTCGGAACTTTCACTTATAAAAAAAAATTTTTTTCACGAATTTGTATTATTTTATTTTACTTTTCCAATATTTCAGGAATTATTATTTTATCCTTCTTCAGGATCGTGGAATTTGTTTGGCTGGGAATACAAGATTATTTCGCTTGTATCCCGGTTGAGCCCCCAGTTAATTCCTTCTTCAAGGAATGAATCAAAAAAAATATATATTTTTTTGCTACACTGAAATGTGTGTGTTTTATTCGTATATATTCTTAAGACTAATTACAATTGTTACTTAACATCTATTTATACTAATTGTTTTCTTTGTTATATTATTGGTTCTTTGTTTAGAATAATATGTTGGGAAATACGTATGATTAGTTCGGGTGTCTTTGTTAGTAATTTGTGTGGGAAATACCTGTAATTAGTTTGTGTGTGATTAGGTTCGTTTTATGTCTTAGTACTCTGGGAATTCCAGATATTATTCATATTTATTATCCTATGGCTATTCTATATTTGTCTGTTTATTATTTTATGGCTAGTCTATATTTGTGTGTCTACTATTGCATGGCATATCGTACGTTAACTTGTATCGTACGTTAACTCGCGCCAGGCATAAAATATGAAATAAAAAATATCAGGTTTAATTAGTTTTAATATAATTGTGTTTTTATTTGATTTTAAAATATTACCTTTAAAAAACTTCTGGTGTTGTGACCTTTATTGAAGCGTAGCTTTCACACAAGTCAGTTAAGTATATTTGTTTTATACAAAAAACCAAAAACAAACATACATAGACCGTAAGCGGTTAACTTTGCCGAAATCCAAATAAACAACAAATATAATTCATAAACAGAGGGAAATTTGGACTTCAGTAAAGTTGCCAGACGAATTGAAATAAATAAATTGTGAAACAAGAATCTGGCTTAAACATTGCCGGCCGCCTTGCAACAGCGTAAGGAGATGCAACACAAAATGTTCAATTAGATAATACAAAACTTCAATTAAAACGAAGAAATATATTGGTACAAATATACACAAGATTTATAAAATTCAACATAAATCGAGAAGTATATATTGTACAATAATTAAGAAAAAAAGATTCTTAGAGTTACATTACATGGATGACAAACTCTAAGTCGGTGATTGACCGGAGATAATCCAGCCAAACATTGTGTATTGCGCCAGTGGAGAGCCCGGACTCGTAAAAACTTTCCCCGTCAATATTTGACCACTAAGTTCGGGGCCAAGAACTAGAGACACTATACCAGAATGGTAAAAAGAAGGGTCAGCCAATTGAAGACCCGGAAAATGCTCTCGTACAGTCTCTGTAACATTTTCGATGGGAGTTCTTATTCCATGCATTTTTGTGACTTTTGCTGTCAGGGAGATGTTTTTCGAAAGGTCATAGATTGAGCAAACCGTAACCCGACAACATAAATTTGCCACTGGGATGCGCAATCTACCGACTAACTGAGCGCTAATATAGCTCATACTACAGCACAAGTCAAGAACCGCGCGAACCTGCACCGTACGACCCATAAAACATAGATTCACTTGAAGGGTGGGTGAAAACGTTACCACATGGCGAAGTGGCAGCGGCGATACTACGTCCGCACTAGGGCGTGGTGGTGCAGTCTCGCTCGATCGACTTCCTTTTCTAGGCTTGATGGGCTTATCCATAGATTTAGGGGAGTGCAGTAGCGTGTTATGATCCCCCTGACACTTGTCACACTTCCGCGAACTGCGACAGTCCTTGAACGTGTGATTGCTGGCCAAACATTTTGAGCAGTGACCCCAAATCAACACGTGTCGAAGTTTCTTCTCATGAGCAAGGTGTCGGAAACGGAAGCATGCTTTTAATGGGTGAAGTTTCTTGCAGAGACTGCAGGGCATTGATTGGTTCTTGGGCCTTTCCTTAGCTGAAGGGTCAATATTTTAGTCAAAGGTATCCACTGGGCAGTTAGACTCGATGATTGTGATGAAAGACACCTGCTGTTTATCATTGGATGACGCAGCAGACGATGTATACATTCCGGGCAAGGATATTATAGCCGCAGGCGATGGACCAGCTACCTCCATAGCTTCCTCGTACTCTTCTAACTAAACGTCTTCAAAAATATATAGAGCGTTCATAATACTAGGAAACAATGAAGGTTAATTAGTATATTCTAATTTGAATAAGTCAAAACGACCAGCTTAGTGATTGGTCGCTTCACAACTCCGTTTTCAGTTCGAACGTCAACGACGCGAACCTGATCGTCACTTCCCGGATAGATGTTCGTGACGAATAACAACCAAATCGTTTATTTCAACACTACGTTCTGGAAATTTCCATTTATACCGTTTATGCAAGGAATGAAGGTATTCTTCTTTCCATCGGTGACAGAAATGATGTGAAAAAGCTTTTATTTTTCGATACCGATTTATTAAACTTAAAGCTGACTCGTAGTAGGTTGCTCTGGCGGAGCTAGTATCAGGCTACCGATTAGAAAATGACCGGAAGTAAGAGCTACTGCCTCATTCGGATTTTTTGACATAGGACAAAGAGGACGCAAATTCAAACATGCCTCTATTCTCGCTAATATTGTGGACAATTCCTCAAATGTATATCTTGCAGACGGGGATTCCCTTCGGAAATGCTGCTTAAAACTCTTAACAGCAGCTTCCACAAGACACCCATGTGGGGAGCCCCAGCTGGAATAAAACGCCATGACAAGCCCTGAATGCCAAAAGTTTAAGACATTCTCGCTTGACTTTCAGTAAGAAATCGACGAAATTCTTGTTCTATCTCACGAGAAGCACCTACAAAATTCGTACCGTTATCAGAAAAGATAGTCAATGGACAACCACGTCTAGCTATGGAACGATGAAAGGCAGCTAGAAAATCATCCCAATCTATATTATCACGCCAAATCTTTTGCATGATAATCTTCGCTACAATTATAACAAGGCCTAGCCAACCTACAGGATCAAATAATTTAGCTATAGTTGATAAAACCTCTCTTTTTGTAAAGTGTAACGTCTCGGCGATAGGCTCAACACGAAAAGAAAATGAATTTAACTTGGCATTCTATTGAATGCCTGAAGTTTTAGAGCTGCTAGATTCCACAAATTTTAAATGTTTTGAATCTACCAAGTACTCGGGGGAAGATCGCTATGAATTTATATAGAATTAGATGTCCATTTTCTCAACTCAAATTTAGCAGACGATAGAGCTGTAACAAGCTGATCGCGTGCTTCTAAAGCAGATGAAACATCATAAGCCCCAGTCAGTGCGTCGTCAACGTATATACACTTCCGCAATATATTTGAAGCAAGAGGGTACTCCGTCTCTGAATCATCTGCCCTTTGCAATAATGTCCTTATTGCTAAATAAGGAGCACAATTGACGCCAAAAGTTACCGTTTGTAACTCATACACTACCACTTCCTCTGTTGGAGAGGATCGAAACAAAATCCGTTGAAATGGGGTATGAGCAGGGTCAAGTCGGATTTGCCTATACATCTGCGTTATGTCGCAATTAAAAGCATATCTAAATAATCTCCAACGTAAAATCAAAAGAACTAAATCTGATTGTAATGTGGGGCCCACATATAGACAATCGTTCAAGCTATTACCATTGGATGTTTTATTAGAAGCATTAAATACGACACGCAATTTCATAGTTTTCCGATCAGGTTTAATTATCGGATGATGAGGCAAATAAGAAATGAGTGAGAAGGATCTGAAAATTTATGCAAAACTGGCTTCATATGACTCAGTGTTAAATATGCATTAACAACGCTATCATATAATGCTTTTACGTCTGGTTTTCGTAATAAAGACGACTCGTTTCTCAAGAATTGTGCCATGACATTCTGTTTTCAAACGCCTAATCTGATAGTCTGAGGAAATTCTGGCTTAAAAAGTAGCGTCACTACATAACGGCCATCGGAGTCGCGTCGCGTTGTTCTCCTATAATTTTTCTCACAAAATTTATCAAACTGGGTCCATATCTTCTTTTCTGGAGTCTCTTCTAGCTCCCAAAATCTAAGAAGATTTCTATTCAAACTATCTTCTTGCGAGCACTCTATACTAGTGGAGTATACTTGAATAGGTGGTCTTTGAACAGATCCAGTAATGATCCATCCAAATATTGTCTTTTGAGCCAATAATGTACCTATAACATTACGTCGAATTTCCCCTAACATTATCTGAGGATATAAATCAGCACCTATCAAAATATAAACTGAACCTGGTCGCCAAAAATTAGGATCAGCTAGCCGTTAGCTAAACTCTGTACCGACACTAGAGTCAGTAACAAATGAGGGTAAGTCCCCAGAAATTTTCGGTAATACCAAAGCCATAGTTTCCAAGATAATTGAATGATCTAATGGAGAACTAATCTCTAAAGAACAAATTTTCCTAGTTGTAGCAGAAAATGTTTGGTTAATACCAGAAACTTTAACATTCGTCGAATGTGTTATTAGTCCTAAACGATTACAAAAATGTTCAGAGACAAACGAAGATTCTGAAGCTGGGTCAATAAGAGCCCGAGCTGGATACGTGATACCCTGATGAAGAATATTCTCCATCGCTGTTCCTAGAAGCACTCTATGGTTCTGAGCAACATAAAAAACCTGTCGATTAAAATTACCACCTGAGGTAATACCTGTCGACGTAGAAGGTAGAGACGAGTCTACACAACTAAGATCCCGGGCTACATTAGCCGGAACCGGAGCAGAATAATTCCCATTAGAAGAATTATTCCTATTCACATTTCCTATATTAGGTACATCACGGTGTAACAATAAGTGATGTCTTTCATTACACGTGGTACAATTAAAGGCACTCTTACAATCCTTGACTCCATGTTCTCGTGATAAACAATTAAGACAACAGTGAAATTTTCGAACGATAGAAAATCTTTCTGATAGCGAAAGATTTTTAAAACGTTTACACGTTCTCAAAACATGTCCGGAACAATGACAATAAACACAAGAAGCTGAATTGGAGTTAGAAAATGTACTAGAATTCACAACATGAGTTTTAACCTTCTGCGTAGGTTTCATCAATGGTTGAAAATTCTTAAGGTCACGAACACACTCTAAAGTTTGAATTCTTTCTGTCAGAAAGGAATCAAAATCTTGCCAAGTGGACAAAACAGATTTATCTTTAACACCCTGTTCCCATAAACTAACTGTAGACGTAGGCAGACGTTGAATGCACATGAAAATTAAAATTGGGTCCCAATTCTCAGTGGAAACCTTATAAACAGATAAAAAGTCCAAGCAATTATTTATCCCGCGCTGCAAAGTTCGTAGCCCGGCATTAGACTCTTTTTCAACCGTAGGGAGATTAAATAATAATTTTAATTGATTGTTAACCAACATACGAGGATTCTCATATGCCTCCTTAAGGTTGCGCCAAGCCATTTCAAATCCCTCGTGACTCAAAGGGCACTTTGCCACAATTTCGTTCGCTTCACCGGCGGTTTTGCGAAGTAAATGACAAAGCCGTTCTATATCACTAAGTCGAGAGCTTTTAATATAAATAGCGGTAAATAAATCACGAAAGGCGGGCCACGCAATATAATCTCCCTCAAAAGTATTGACATCGCACGGTTGGAGTGCCAAATTATGATCGGGATTAATTGCTGCATTAGAGGTATTAGCTTTTGGGACCGTTCGTAATTCGTGTAATTTCTCATTAATAGCAGCTGAACATTTGAGGAAAGTCACGTAGGTGGCTTGATATTTTGCCGATACTGACTCAAATTGATCAAGCTCACTGTCTTTGAGATTGTCCAAAAAATCCAAACACGAATCATGCGAAATTTTAACACATTCCCAAATTTTCCTTAATTCTTCGCTTTGAATCTCTAATGTGAAAACCGTATGCATTTCCGGCGAAAACGCATAAAAATTTTGCCCAAATTTCATTAAAGCATCCGTTGCTCTTATAAATTTATTTAGTGGTGCTTTTTTCGACATATTTTTCTTCTTTCTATAAATTTAATTAAATTAAAAATTATTATCAATGACCGTTTTTATTTATAAAATTTTCACAAAAATCAAACGTAATTTTTCGAAAAACGGACAAACTTTTATAAATTAAATTAAAATTTTTTAAATTAATTTATAATTTATTCACAAAACAATTCTAAAAATTTTCAAATTAAATTTATGCAAATTTAATACAAACCACAATTAAGTCAAACTGACCGACCGTAGAGTACCAAATTGAACAAATAGAAAACAAAGACAAAGAAAAAAAAACAACAAAATTTATTTTTGTATGTATGTATATAGCACTTTAAATATATACACGTATTAAAAAGCACTTATTGTTATTAAATTTATAATTTTATAATTAAATTTCACCACTAAATATATATATTCTTATGATTTTTGGAAATTTTATTTCTTATTATTTTTTCACACAAATTCTGTCCGTCCACGTAAATAAAACGCACCGTAGGTTTTTTAAGTATTAAACGATAGGTAATTAAAGCAAGAGTCGCGAAACGATCAATCACAATAGGTAATATGAAGAAAAAAAAAACACATAAATAATTAAACCAGTGTATGTATGTAAATATGTATATTAATTTTTACACTTTTTGCATTTACATATACACATATATTTTATTTGCCGTAGCACTTTTTTTATTTTTCTCTTTTCTTTATTTGATAAAAAAATTATAAATATGTATTTTACGCACCTTATTTTCAATTTAAAACTTTTATTAAATATGACGATGTAGCTGTTGGTGGTAAATGATGATTATAATTCCTTAAAGGGAAGAAAAGGAAAAAATATTAGCTTCGAATTTAATTTTTCTTTAAATCCGGTTCGAAGGACCAAATGTTTGCGCGCCAGGCATAAAATATGAAATAAAAAATATCAGGTTTAATTAGTTTTAATATAATTGTGTTTTTATTTGATTTTAAAATATTACCTTAAAAAAACTTCTGGTGTTGTGAAAAATCCACATTCAATTTTTTTTTGCACTTCACCTTTTAAAAATTATTTAAATTTAAGAAATTACTACACATGAATATGTATTTACGTACATATGCTTTTTGCACAGTTGCATAAAGAAAAAGTAATGTTTTGCAAATAAACGAGGGGATTTTAATGAAAATCCCATTTTGGAGAAAATTTTTTGTGGGTATTTACCTGAAATGGGTAATTAAACGAAAGTTAATTGAGCGTGGACTTTTATATGAAAATGAAAGTAAAAAAACGGGGTTTCAATATCAGAGGCATATAAGCGATAAAGGTATTTAACCGATGGGTAATTAAACGGGTTATACTATAATAGTTTTGTATCAAATTTTGTTTCAATTGCAAAATATCAAGGATTTGTAAGAATTCTCCAAATTTATTTTGCCATGTATGTGGCAATCTAACTTTAAGTTCTCAACGGCAAACAATAACTTCACAGATTAAAGATGCTTATCAGCTATACTGTGAATTTCCTATCGATGAAAGAGATAAAAATTGGCTACTGAAAATATGTTGTAATAGCTGTTCAAGGAATTTAATAGGTTGGTTAAAAGGAAGTCATAATTATTTGCCATTTATGAAGCCAACGATTTGGAGTAAACCACAAAATCATGAAACTGGTTGCTTCTTTTGCATGACTGAAAAACGTGGGTTTACGAAAAAAAAAAAACAAAAATAAGGTCATATATTCAAATACTTCATCTGTCAAACGACCAGTTAATCTTACAAGTAATTATTTAACTCCATTGCCTAGGAGGCAAGAAGATGGGTTTTCTGCAAGGTATAGTGGCATCTTCATTTAAACTCTACAATCCTTCATAGGTTAAGTATGGTAACGCTTTAGTCTTAAGTAGATATAAGTATAGAGGTAAGAGAGAAAATGAAATAAAGTGAGTTCTGATACAAAACTCAAGCTGGCAGTACATTTCTTTATATGGCGATCCTGCCATATTCGTCTACGAATATCAAATAAAATCAAAATAAATAGTATGTGTATTTCCAATAAAATATTGAGTGATTGATTATTAAAGCAATAATATGTAAATTTAAAAAAAAGAATTTTGTTGTATTCTGCTAAAAAAAAAAGAATCAACAAAAACCGTATTTGATGGATGTGGTTGCGAAATGAATTTTTTTTGTTTGCAAAAAGAATGAAAAATGTGTACCTAACTACCTGATCCTGCATTAAGCGTGAAACAATCGATATTCTTCATATACGAGTACTCGTACCATATAGTGTTTTATCTGGTTCTAAAAATAATAATATAATTTAAACGTACATAATTGAGTGATCAACTAACTAATGCAATAAAAATTCCTCAAATATACACACATACATATGTTGTATGCATAAATATAAAATAATTATAGTTCAACATAATTGAATCATATTGATAAATACTATTTGCTTTACAGCAAGTTAATAAAAAAGTGAATTATATTATTTTTGTGGCCATTAACTTTTGACATCAACTGTACTAAAAAATTTTTGGAAATTAATATTCCTTCTAAAAAAGGAAAAACTAAAAAAAAAAACCAAAAGTGTGCAAAATCAGTGCTAAACAAGTTAAACTCGGCAGTGCCGAGTCTTATATACCCTTCACTGTGTTACCGAAATATTAAAATTTTTCACTTTCCACATGCTTCTATAATAGCAAAACCATAGAAAAAATTAAATGAGTGAAGATAAATATGCCGCGTTATATATGTTTTAACGTACCCCATTACGTTTTTAGTATTTGTAAATATATTTTCAGTATTAATGGCAAATTTATCAAATACGTCTTACGTCATTAAATATTATTATCTATATTTGTAACCTACCAACCATATACTCAGATATTACTTTGGATACTTAAATTTTTTTTGAAATTTTCATATACTCCAGTAGTGTTGTTTTCAAGAATTTTGGCAGTTTCCGTTTTGAATCATAAAATAAAAACTACGAATTTTTCAGAAAATGTTAAAACACTTCCAGAAAGCTTAGAGATTACAGATTAAATTCCATTTTGATTTTGGCAATTTTCCTGGCCAAAATCGGGAATGGTACCTCAGCAAAGTGGGTAATGGTAAAAATCACGCAGAAGAAAGGTACTGGGGAATGAGGGAATTTCAAAAATTTTTCAAAAATAATGCAGTTTTTTTTTTGAGTACTAAGAAGATAGATTACAAATTTAGACGACCTCTTGTTTAAAACGATATGTGTATCAACCCGTAATATTCTATGGTTCGTTTGCAATCTCTTAGAGAAATTAACGTATTTATGCACATTTGTATCTATATATGTATGTATGTATTTATATGTCTCCTGAACATATTTATAAATATGTCAAAAATACTGAAAAGATATTTACAAATGCTAAAAAACATAAGGAATTACGTGAAAACATATTTGTATGTAATTGAAATTCATACTTTGTTCAGCTTGAGGTCGTATTAAATATGAAAAATTTATTTGTTTATTATTGGATCGAAATATCAATAAAAAAATAAGTTTTTATAATACGACTAAAATTAACGACTTCTAAGAAACAATCCTTTCTGAGAAGCTCATTTTTAAAAGCAATAAAATGTCTGCAGGCACTAAATTTTTAAATTAATAAAAAAAGGAATTCTAAGAAAGGAAAACAAAAAAATTTATTTTCATTTAATTTTGCAAATTTTTTTAAAAATTTTTAAGACAAACACATTTATTTAAATATTTAATTATCAAAAAAAAAACTAATGAACTCTCTTTCATAAAGATGTCTGTATTCGTAATACTATTTAACTCAAGGCAATAAAAACCACACACACACACATACACTTTTTTTCGTGTTTATGTGTACAAATCATTACGCACATGACAGATAAAAAATTTAAAAAAAAAAAAATAAATAAAGCAAAAGCAAAAACAAAATAAAATTAATGAAAGTGTGATATGCCGGTTGTATTTTTAATTTCCCTGGTCCATTTGTGGACCGATCTTTCTGATTTTTTGCATAGACATTACGACTATTATTTGTAATAAAACTGCGTACCACGTTTTATTGTTCGTCTTGTAGTTTAGACAAATTACGCAAAAAACTCACCAAAAATGGTAAAAAATAGAGGTAGTCGCGATTTTGGACTCATAGCTCAGCCATTTATGGACCCATTTAGCTGAATTTTGGTCCATATACTATGAATATGATATCTGAAAAAACTTGTAACTAACTTTTTTTACTTTAGATAAAAAACGCAAAAAACAAAGCAAAACTTTATGATAATCTAAAATTTCGGTTCTATTTTTGATTTTTCTGGTCCATTTGTGGACAAATCTTTCTGATTTTTTGCACAGACATTACGACTGTTATTTTTAATAAAACTGCGTACCACGTTTTTTTTGTCCGTTTCTTCGTTTAGACAAATTACATAAAAAACGCAATAAAAATGGTCAAAAATTGAGATAGTCGCAATTTTTGACTCGTAGCTCCGCAATTTACGAACCCATTCATCTGAGTTTTGGTTACGATACTATGAATGTGATGTTTGAAAAAACTGCGTACTACTTTTTCAGTTTAGATAAAAATCGCATAAAAACAAAGCCATAATTTATAAAAATCTAAAATTACGGTTGTATTTTTGATATTCCTCGGCCATTTGTGGACCGATTGCTTTCATTTTTAGCACAGGTGTTACGATTTATACTTCAAACAAAACTTCATACCACGTTTTTCTGTCCGTGTCTTTGTTTAGACAAAATAGGCAAAAAAACCCACTCAAAAAATTGTCAAAAATAGAGGTAGTTTCGGTTTTTGACTAATAGCTCCGTCATTTATGGACCGATCTAGCTAAATTTCTTAGCTAAATTTTATAGTCTTACAGCTATATTTTCTGTATGTTGTTTAGATTCTTCTGAAAGTTGATTTCAACGACTACACGGACAGACGGACATCACTAAATCGACTCCGCTACTTATAAGGATCCAGAATATAAATACTTTATAGGGTGTCCCATGTAGGGTGTAGAAATTACAAACGGAATCACAAAGTTATATATACCCTTCTTACTTACAGTAAAGGGTATAAAAATAATAAAATGTGAAATAAACTCAAATAAACAGAAGTGTAAAACAAACGTAAAAATAATTCGAAAGAAATAAACAGTTACACTTAACGGAAAAAAATTGGAGAAATTAAAATAAAGTAAAGATGACGGAATATAAGACGAAAACAAACTACAAAAAAAATATACGAAAGCAGCTAAAAAGAAATAAAGAAAAAGAAAAAAGAGAAAAGAAAGTATTCATATGTAAATAAATAATAAATAGAATTGAAAAAGTTAAAGAAAATGGGAAAAAGTACTGAAAGCTGAAACCAAGGCGAATTCATACAAGAAACAGAATAAGTTGAAGTGTTTAAAGAGAAAAATATCACAAGTTAAAGTCATGATACAAAAAAAAAAAAAAAATAAACAAGCAAAAAAAACCAAATCAAGCCAAAACTTGAAGTGGGAAAAAGTAAGCACAAAATACATAATCAAAAACAATAATCAGAAATTAAACAGTAAAAAAAACCCCAATACAACAATCAAAATGTGACAACAAAATATAAAAGTTATAACCAAAATACAAAAGGAAAATTTTTGGAACACATACGAAAAAAAAACAAAAATAACAAAGCAGTAAATAATAAATAAACACATGCAATGAAATAAATAATATTGAAAATAATCAAAACGAAAATTATTTAACAACTTGGGAAAAAAAATAAACACAAAAACATAAAATTTACGAAAACAACAATAGTTTAACAACATACAGACAAAAAGAGAATCAACAACTACCATCTACTACTACAAAACAGAAGAAAAAGCTAAGTTTAAAGAAGAAAGAGCGAGAAAAGCGATCGACGGGTAAATTATTATTATATACTTAAAATTTATTTAATAAAATACTTACATAAATTTATTTATATACACATAAAATTACTTTAACTTTTTATATGCATAAGCTAACATATAAATATAACATTTATATATATAAAATATCTATATATATAGACAGGAAAAAATAAATAAAACTAAAATACAACAAGAACTCTATTAGTTTTTGGAGTTGATGCAAGTGATAACAAATGAGGAAACATATTCACATAAATACATATTTACTCTAAAACAAAACGCACCATAAATTTGCACTTACATTCAACATAAAACGTTAATAATAATTTTCATAACAAATTTAGATATTTAGAACTCAATTTATTGAAAATTGAATTTCAAAAGCTAAACCAAAGAAAAAAAAATAGTATGTAAACAATTATTTTTGTTTACTTTGTTCAAACAAAATAATAATTTTGCGTGGTTACTCGGATCATTAACCAACAAAAACAACAAAAAAAGAAGAAAAAAATTACGTTTTTCTTTGGCCTTGAAATTATTATCTTTTTAAAAAAAAAACAATATAATTAATGCTTATAAGAGTTTAAAAATTTTGTTGAGGATTAAGTTATTTTAATGTAATGAAAACTTTATCAATTCATTTTATTTTTGTGATTTTCATCAAAACATGTTCAACTAATGTTTTGGATTTATTATAGGAAAAAATAACAAAAACAAGAAAAATTTAGAAATTGTTTCTTTAAAAATAATTCAAACATAACATTTTTAAAATTTATCTTATGCAATGAATGGCTTTTCGCGGATACTCTGAAACTTTATAAAACTCTTTACTTTTGTTGGAATACTTACCTACATGTTTGAAATAGATGTCAGATTTTAACAAATTGAAATTTCATGAAATTATCAGTAGTTTTAATAACGTAAAGAAACGGATACTTCAAAATAGACCTATTTCTAGTAACAAGCAGAAAATTCAGGAATACGTTCATCTTATCATTGATAGTTACAACGAGATATTGCTGTATACGGAACAATTTCACGATACTCTAACTAGTGATATTAGGGAGAAAATTTCTGATAAAATTTTGCATTGTAGAGAACTTTTAATTCAGTGTTTTCGGAAACTTGGTTTTGGAATCAAAGTACCCCATGATATAACTTTATTTGAGCGCGTTAATGAGGAATTATTATACGAATTAGATTCTGACTTGGAACCTGATCTGGAAGATAGTAAGGTAAGCTCTAACATTAGGGCAATTGGTGTTGATAACAACAGAATGAACATGGCTACTTCAGAACAAAAAAAGACATTCATTACCATGTGTTCTGGTATAATTAGAGAGAACTACGATGGGAACCCTCTTGGCTTGGAATCTTTTTTGGACAAGTTGAATTTGATTAAGGAGCTCGCTGATGAAAATTTGATGACTATTTTTATAACGTTTGTTAAATCGAAATTGAAAAGCAAGGCACGAGAAGCCTTACCAGACAATATAGGCAACATTACGGAAATTGAAACAGCTTTGAAGCAAAAGCTAAAACCGGACAACTCGAAAGTTGTTGCGGGTAAAATTGCTGCGTTGCACTTAAGAAATAACGACTATTCCGATTTTACGAGACAAGTGGAAGAATTGGCAGATTCGTTGAAAAGATCATTGGTTTTAGAGAGCATGACAAAAGTTAAAGCTCATGAAATGGCTATAGAGCAAACAGTCAGCGTCTGCAGACTGAATGCTAGGTCCTCTCTTGTAAAATCAATCCTCGCTTCAACAACATTCTCGGATCCAAAAGACGTGGTAGCTAAGTTAGTTATTGAACAAACTAACGAATCCAATGAGCGGCAAGTTCTATCTTTTCAATCTCGTAGAGCTAATCGTAACACTTTTTCTAATAACAATAATCGTTATAACAATAATAATCGTTTTAACAACAATTCTTTTCCAAACTACAATAATCGTTTTAATAGTAATTCTTTTCGGAACAATAATTTCAGTCGTGGCAATGACTATGTACGTGGTAATAATTACCCACGTGGTGCTAGCAACAATCACAATTTCCTCAACAACAATCGTAATTTCAATTATGCAAATCGTGGTAATGGTAACAACAATTACAACAGTAGGGGAAATCCTAATCGTAAAGTAAGGGCTCTGCATTTAAACGCAGATGCCCCTCAGCAGGAAATGTTGGGGGAAATGAATCACAATTTTTAAAATATTACACACAATTTCCAACGAAGCATGTTTATAGTCTAAATCTGAATTTTTCTGACTATATAAGTTTAAAATGTTCTGATACTACCGAAAGTAATACTTTCTTGGTATACTCTCAAGCTGATATTTCAGTATTAAGGTCTCCTGTATAAAAGTTTTTGCTAATTTAAATAAGAATAACATAATTAATATAACAGGTGTCACAAATCAATCCATCGCATCTCTCGGTACAATTTGTACAAATCTTATTTTTCAGGGCTATTTCATTCCACAAATCTTTCACGTCGTAGATGACAATTTTAACATTCCAACAGATGGGATACTCGAGAAGGACTTTTTGAAGACCTACAGGTGCGAAATTAATTACGAATCTATGTTTATATCATTTTGGTATAACAATGATAAGCTGCAAATTCCAATAAAGCATGGCACATCCGATAACAATCTTATATTACCACCCAGATGCGAAGTTTTTCGAATATTCAAATTAAAAAATATGAAAAAACCAATTTTTATAGATACACAAGAAATTTGTGATGGTGTTTTTGTAGGTAAATATGTAGTTGACTTCTATAGACCAATTTTGAAAATAATGAATGCTACCGATAAATTGAAATTTATTTCAAATTATGATATAAATTTTTATACACTTCCGAACTATAAAGTCTACTCAATCAATAAGGCCAATCTTGAGGGCAATCGCATTTTAAAACTCGGAAATTTATTGAGAAATCAAATGCCAACGCATATACGTGATGAATTAATGCCCTTATGTGAAAGATACGCTGATATATTTGCTCTAGAGGAAAATAATATGACAGTCAATAATTTTTACAACCAGGAACTTAGGTTGACTGACTACTTACCATTTTACGTGAAAAATTATCGTATGCCTCATTCGCAAAAGGAAGAAATTGACAAGAAGGTAAAGGAAATACTGGATAACAACCTGATTGAGCCTAGTCGCTCTAATTATAATAGCCCATTGATCCTTGTGACTAAGAAATCAATTGATTTCAAAAAATCATTTAGAATGTGTGTCGACTATAGGGCAGTCAACAAAAAACTAGTAGCCGATAAATTTCCTCTTCCGCGCGTTGACGATGTTCTAGATAATCTGGGACGCGCAAAATATTTCTCAATTCTCGATTTATTTTCCGGCTTCCACCAAATTCCTCTACACATTGATTCTAGGGATATTACCTCATTCAGCACTTCATAATTTTCGTTTCGATGGAAGGTCCTACCATTCGATTTGAACATTGCTCCAAATTCATTCTCGAGAATGATGTCAATTGCTTTCTCAGGTCTACCACCAGACCAAGCCTTTTTATATGTTGACGACATAATCGTTATTGGCTGCAGTGTGCAACAACACTTGGAAAATTTGGAGAACGTGTTCAAGGTTTTTAGGAAGTGTAACCTCAAATTAAACTCTTTTAAGTGTAATTTTTTCAGACCGGATGTGACATTTCTAGGCCATAAGTGTACGAACAAAGGTCTTCTACCGGATGATTCGAAAATTAAAACTATAGAAAAGTATCCTACCCCGACTGACAAAGATTCTGTAAAAAGATTTGTAGCATTCGCTACTTATTACAGCCGATTCATAAGGAATTTTGCTTCATTGGCAGCACCTTTAAATTATATTACCAGAAAGAAAATACCGTTTAAATGGGATGATAAATGCAAAAATGCTTTCGAGAAATTAAAACAATGTTTGAAGTCACCTGAATTGCTACAATACCCAGATTTTGCGAAGGAACTTACAATTACAGTTGACGCTTCTAAAGTAGGTTGTGGTGCAGTTTTCAGGATTTTGATGGATTTTGATGGAAACGACTTAACAATTTACTTCGCATCGAAATCTTTTAACAGCGCCGAACAAAAGAAGCCAACGATAGAACAAGAACTTTTAGCAATTCATTTTGCTATGAAACAATTTAGACCATACGTTTACGGTAGAAAATTTAGAGTCAGGTCAGATCACAGACCTTAAGTTTACCTTTTTGGCATAAAAGATCCGTCTTCCAAGCTGACGAGAATCAGACTCGAACTCTCGGAATATGATTTTGCAATTGAGCATATTAAAGGCAAAGATAATGTGGCAGCTGTTGCTCTTTCGCGCATTTCAATAGACGAGCTAAGAGATTCATATAAGGAAGTTTTTGCAATGACAACTCGTAGTATGTTCAACCGACAACAAGACGTATTAACTAGAATTGATGAAAGTATGGTAAAAATGCCAATCTACGATAAATTTTCCCATGATTTCTCCAAACAAATTCCAAAAATCAGATCAAAGATTTTCTACACAGATAACAAACTATCAAAACTGCGTTTGAACATTTACAAAAAATTTAAAATTTTATTTTCATTAGATATCAGAATTGACAACAAGACATTAAATTTAGGTGAAATGCTCTTGAGGCTCGAAGAAGCAGCCATCAATTCGAACATTCTAATACTTGAATGGCCGAAGGACGATATTTTTTTTACAATTTGCTCAATACAAAGTCTAAAAGATCAATATTTAAAGTCACTAAACGAAATACAAATTATGTTAACAAACCCCATAGAACGAATATTTGGGAAAGAAGAAAAGGAAAAATTAATGACAATATATCATAATGATCCATTCTTAGGAGGGCATTGTGGACATCACAAACTGTACGCAAAATTGAGAACGAAATACTTTTGGAGAAACATGACGAAAGACATAGCAAACTTTATACGAAACAGTGACAAATGCATTCATAACAAGGTAAGGCCTGGTAATAAAAAACAACTCGTTTTAACACCAACGCCAGCTCAGGCATTCGATATAGTTGTCCTAGGCACAATAGGTCCACTGTTAGAATCTAATTTCGGTAATAAATATGCTTTGACCCTTATATGTGACTTAATCAAATATTTAGTAACAATCCCTATACCCCATAAAGATGCAAAAACAGTAGCTCGCGCAATTTTTGAGAAATTTGTTTTAATTTACGGTGCTATGAACACTATAAAGTCTGATTTAGGTACAGAATTCAAAAACCAAGTCCTAAGTGAATTATGCAATCTTTTCAAAATTAGAATTAACTATTCAACTGCTTACCATCATAAAACGCTGGGGACAGTTGAGCGTAACCACAGAGTTTTTAACGAGTATTTAAAGGTGTACGTAAATGAAAATATATCGTATTGGGATACGTATCTTAACTACTTCACATTTTTTCACAATACGAATCCTAATACCACTTTTGATACGAAACTCTCACCTTATGAATTAGTGTTTGGTAAAGTACCAGTAATTCCAGGAGAAGTAGTAAAGACGAGACCCGACCCCTTATACAATGTTGAAAATTATAGTAAAGAGGTAAAGTACAGACTGTAAAAGACTCATCAGTTAGCAAAAGAACTTATTGAAAAGCATAAACTACGAAATAAAATGTTTTTTGATAGACATTCTAATCCGTTGCAACTGACTGTCAATGAAAAGGCTTTATTACAGAAACAACCTTATGATAAGTTTAAGAGCATATACGAGGGTCCATTCATTGTAGAAAGCATTAATGATTGTAATTTAACATTATATGATGATAAAACTAAGAAGAGTAAAACGATTAAGAAAATTTTAAACTAATAAAAACTTAAAACTAAACAAAACAATAACAAACCTACAAAATAATACATTTCCACTTTTGGACTAAAAACAAATATGTACAAAAAGAAAAAAAAAAATGAAAAAAAAAACATTGTTATAACTAAAATTGTCTTAATTACAAGAACAAAAACAACATCAAAAAAAATTATATATATACGAGTATATATGAATATTGTAAATATTATTTATTGTAAATATAATATTGTTAATATTATTTAAAAAAAAAAAAGGTTTTGTTGAATCAAACAAGACTGATCATCTTGGTTGATTCCACAGAAAAAAAGGGAGGTATGCGGGTAGCGGCCGATATTTGCATTACCAAACCAAAACTACATATATTTTATTTTCTATTCACAATTATATATATATATATATATATACTTCCCTTTTATATATATATATATATATATATATATATAAAAGGGAAGTATAGTGGCATCTTCATTTAAACTCTACAATCCTTCATAGGTTAAGTATGGTAACGCTTTAGTCTTAAGTAGATAGGTTAGGTTAGGTTAGGTTAACAGGTCGCCCGAAGAAATAAAAACAAGAGATGGGCTCACTTGGGTCCTCTGACGTGGTCCCTTTGTGATACCTGTATAGAGGAAAATGAAGAAGAGGAGGGATAGTAATAGTAGAGTGAAGGGGAGGAAGGAAGATACAGAAAAAGAAAGAAAGAAAGTGAGAGAAAGTGAGTGAGACCGTCACACAAACCAACCACTGCTTCTAATGAAGCCATATAGCATGTCGACACTTGTATTCGACAGCGCAGTGAGACCCTGCAGACGTCGCTCACCGAAGTGGATCATGCGCCGCTCTTCCAGGGCCGGACACTGGCAGAGAAGGTGTTCCACAGTTTCCTCCTCCTCCTCGTCCTGACAACTTCTACAGTAGTCATTATAACGCAATCTCATTCTCCTAGCATGGTTGCCAAAATTGCAGTGACCCGTTACTACAGCCACCACATTTCTCAAACGGGCTCTTTGGAGCCCCAATAAATCCCTACTGCGACTGCTATCCAGCCTAGGCCAGAACATCCTCGCCGTATTACACGTCCATTCGTCGCTCCATCTGGACTGTGCCTTTCGCAAGAATATGCTTTCGATCTCTTTTTTGCAGACCGATAGAGGGATGCCACAGGGCGCGTTGGCATCTTGCTCTGGTAGCCTCGACCCTTCCCTAGCCAGGCTATCCGCCCTGCAGTTCCCCATTGAAGTCCCATGTCCACGCACCCAAATGAGGGTGATCACCGAATGCTCTGCCATTCTATTTAAGGATGTGCGGCATTCTTGGACAAGTTGGGATGTCGAATAGACACCCGCTAAGGACCTGATTGCAGTCCGACTGTCGGTATAAATGCGAATATTCCTGCCAAATATTCCATGATACCACAGCCAGTCTGCTGCTTGCTTTATAGCCATCACTTCAGCTTGTAGAGTGCTGCATTGATTAGGGAGTTTGAAGGATATGGTAGTCCCCGACTCCTCAATATAGACTCCACCTCCAACTCCAGAATTATTCCTGGAGCCATCGGTAAAGACATCCAGATCTTCTCCTGTATGAGAAGATCCCACTGAGATTCCCGTTTCGTCCAAAATCGTGAATCCAAAGTTCCTCTGAAGGAATGGTCTTGGAGTGACATAGTCAATGAGGCTGGGAATATTCCCCCAAGTACCAATTATCCCCGAATGTCCCCATGATCTATGGTTCCACTCCCGCGCCACATGCAATCGCATGGATTCAAATAGTGCCAATTTCTCAGCTTGTAGATCAACTGGCAGCCAATTTAGCATCGTAAAGAGTGCCTTATTGGGCGTTGATCTCATGGCTCCTGTAATCAAGGTAGCCATGCATCTGAAAATCCTCTCAAATCGGGATCGGTTCGTAGTCGTGTTCAGTGCTTTCCACCACACCACGACTCCATAAAACAAGATAGGCTGAATCACCATCTTGAATAGCCAGTGAACGTTGCGAGGATTTAAGCCCCATTTCGTTCCTATGGCCCTCCTGCAGGCGTATATCGCCGCATTTGCCTTCGAGGCCCTTGCCTCTACATTCTCCTTCCATGAGAGTTTCCTATCCAGAATCACTCCCAGGTATTTTGCACTGGCAGAAAGGCTCAATTCCGAGCCGTTCAGCCTTGGCAATCTGAATGCAGGAACCTTGTATTTTCCCGTGAATAATACAAGTTCTGTCTTTGTCGGATTGACGTTTAGTCCCACTGACTTACTCCAGTTAGTGATGATTCTAAGCGCCGTCTCCATTCTCAGGGATAATGTATCCAGACAGATTCCTGATATCGCCACCGCGACATCGTCTGCATATGCCACAGTTTTGAAACCCATGGAATCCATCCTCCTGAGGATTGTATTTATGGTTATGTTCCATAAAAGCGGTGATAGGACCCCTCCTTGAGGTGTGCCCCTTACAGCCGATCTGGTTATCCCAGCCGTACCCAGCGAAGATTCTATAATCCTCCCCGAGAGTAGTCTTCTTACGAATCCAATAATCACAGGGTCAATGCCAACATCCATCATAGCATCCACGATGGCTGCTGGCCTGACATTGTTGAAAGCACCTTCTATATCCAGAAAGGCCGTCAAAGTGAAGTTCTTGAACTCCAATGACCTCTCTATGTAGACCCCGAGAGTGTGCAATGCCGTTTCAACCGACTTGCCCTTCGTGTAGGCATGCTGAGAGGTCGACAGCAGGCGATCGTCAATCGGCATCCGGATTCTGATATCGATGAGTCTCTCCAGCGTCTTTAGCAAGAAGGATGTTAGACAGATTGGCCTAAAGTCCTTCGCTGTTACGCAAGACGTTTTCCCACCCTTAGGGATGAAAATCACCTTGCTCTTCCTCCAGCCCACTGGGATATATGACCATGCAAGGCATGCATTATATATTCCCAGCAGCCAGGGAGAAATTACCATAAAGTTCCTCTGTAGATCGGCAGGTATAATACCGTCCGGTCCAGGGGATTTATAAGGCTGAAAACTATCAATGGCCCATTTTAAGGAATCCATCTCTATTCTCATAGAGGAGGATTCCCTATAGTACTGAGCGTCATCATTCATTGCACCTGAAAGCGTAGAACACCCCGGGAAGTGGGTGTCCATCAACACTTCCAACGCCTCCTGACTACTAGTAGTCCACTGCCCATTAGTACTCCGAATATACCCAGGTACCGTTGGAGATTTAGAGAGAATCTTGCGTAGTCGACAAGTCTCTGAGGAGCTCTTAATGTTCTCACAAAAGTCTCTCCAGGACTTACGCTTTGCATTCCTCACCTCATTTTTGAAACTGTTTACAGAAGCTTTATAAAGTGACCAGTTGCCTGTTCTCTTAGCCTCGTTGAACAGTTTCCTGCATCTCTTCCTAGATGCAGCTATGGTGGGGGACCACCACGGTGGTCTGTCCCTCTCCCTGTGTACGGAAGGTCTGCAAGACCTTGTAGTGGCCTCCTTGAAGGCCTCCGACAGCTGTGCTACAGCGCTATCTATGTCCTCAACGCCGCTAAGGGGCTGAGGCTCGGTGAGAAACTGGTTAAGGATGTTTCTCTGAGATTCCCAGTCAGTTTTCCTTCTATTAATGAAAGAAGTTACCGGTGATCTCATAGTACGTATACCGAATTCGATATAGCGATGATCGGAGAATGAACAGTCGCCCGACACCTTCCAGTTCTCCACAAAATGCGCATAATCTGCGCTCACCAATGTAATATCCAGCACCTCCTGTCTGTTAGTGACCACGAAGGTGGGCTCCGAACCTCTATTTGCTACCACTAAATTCTGGTCTAAAATAAAGTCAAAAATGCACTCACCTCTAGTGTTGACGTCTCCACTGCAACACACTGTGTGATGCGCATTTGCATCGGCACCAATTATCAATGGGATGCCTTTGCTCCTCGCCAGCTGTACCATGCCTCTCGTCAAGTTGTTTGGCGGGAAGTCAGCATGGTCATGCGCCATATAGCACGACTGGATCCAGATGGTTGTTCCATCCTTTTCCCATGTCGCGCTCACTGTGTCTTCATCACTGTAATCAGAGAGAATGAAGATATTAAGATGCTTTTTAGCCAAGATGCAGGCTCGAATCCTACCTGTACAGTTTGCATATAACAATTTATAGCCCTTTGCGCTGAGTCCAAGAACCTTGCCATCATGATACCAGGGTTCCTGTATCAGCGCCACATCCTCGTCCCGCTCTGCAAGACGAAGGAGCAGTGCAGCGGATGCTGCCTTGCAGTGATGCAAATTAATTTGCGTCACTGTCGCCATCCGGGTCGCAGCTGATGATAACGCCGACATCCTCTGGGTCTGAATCAGATCCCAGAAGCTTGTCTACGTCCTCCGCAACACTCAGGTCGCCCAGTAGTTCCCCAACCATGCTCGTGACAGATTGAGAATCCTCTGGGCATCTTGCCTGTACGGGTGCGTCAGCCACGAGCCCGGCTTCGCCTTCCTTGGTCATAGCTCCTGGTTTTACAGAAACCCCCTTGTCATCACCACGATAGATGCTCAGCTTGATACTTCCGAAACCGTAAAATATCTTGCCTTGCATCTGTCGTAGTGGAGCTAAGGATTCCTTATTCAGGACCATGACCACTTTCCTCTTCTTGCCTTCGGGAGCGCCAACCTTGACTACCTTCCAATCATGGGTAGGCAGAGTAGGGTTGCCACTCCTGATGTAAGACAGAATGATGTTGGGGTCGTGTGGCTCAGACGGAATGGTCATGATTGATCTCGGCCTGCGAGGTATGTCGCAGACCGGTATCGGGTCTAACCGCGCACCCGGCCACACTTCCCCTATTGCCGTAACAGCCAACTTAAGTAAGTTGGCCGATCGCTCATTGGAGCAGGCTAAGAGCTTTATATGCCCTTGTAACCAGCCTGCATCCGCATTCTGCGGGAGGGAGCCTGGATTCTCCTCAAGAATCCTGAAGTACACCCCTAGCAGCTTCTCCTGTATTATCTCCTATTTTGCGTGGGAGATTGCTCCGTCGCTGTCACTGTAGTCGACAATAGCCCTTACGAGTGAGTTCTTCGCAACTTCACTGAACGGCCTATTGACAAATACAGGTTGCGCTCTCTTTGGCTTTTTAGACGCCAGCTGAGTAGCCTCCTCCTCCTCCGATCTCTGTCGCTTTGTCGCTACAGGAGCTGAGAGGAGGGAAGCGTCCAGTTCAGCTAGACGCTTTTTTGCCCATATCAAGGAGGCCTTTTGCTCGCTGGTTAGCGATTCGATAGGTTTGCTGCCATGCTTATTTGTAATACGCATAGCAGCTCTCCTTTCTGCAAAAGCCCTCCTTTGCGGTTGTACCCCTGAGGCATTGGTGGATGTACACGACCCGGATGTTGTGGGTCGGTCCTCACCAACTACTCCAGGAGCAGTTTCCTTTCTGGCCGCCTTGGAAGTTCCCGCCACTGGCTTTGATACTTCCACTGCGTCAGATCCACCTATATTGACGGAGGTTGCCACGCCAATATTGGTGGTATGCAACCCGCTTGTTACAGCGGGTGCTCTGCAATCGGCCAACTTGGTTTCCCTTGTCGGCTTTTTGCGTTGTTTTGTTTATTTTTGTTTGTTTGTTCCATGCAGATCCCACGAGTATGCCCGTAATGATAAGGACCATCCATGCAGTGACGGCATACATGGACTAGGCAACTAAGCTTACAACCGGCCCGTGCCCTAGCACCGGAGGGGAGCTGTTAGCGACTAGTTCTCTTTAACCACTTACTAGCCATTCATGTTCTGGGCACTGCTACCAACCACCACAACATTACAAGTGGGGGATAAGGATGTGGGGGATGGGAAAGGAAGAAAGGTATGGGATAATAGGATTGGGGTTGTATATTTTGGTCCGCGAGTGTCTGCATCAGATGGTCGGTCAGGAGGCACTGATGACGCATCGCGTAAGATTATGTCATGCGTGACTCCTATCCTTCCCATGAGGCAGACACCACCCCCAACCGATCTGTGTGACCCTATGCTATAGTAGTCAACAAACCGACCAGAGGATCCCCTATCCGCCACCTGGGGACGCGCCCGATGGGAGATATACAACTCCACACGGGAAGTCTTAAGTAGATATAAGTATAAGAAAGTACAAGACTTTCACGTCTTTATGCATCAAATTCCAGATGAGTTTGATTCGGAAAATAAAGTTTGCTCGGTGGACTTTCAAATGAATGCGAAGAAGCACCCATTGTGGCGTAACTGGATGCAATCTATACATTAAGAGCAAATTTCTTAGAATCAGCGATACAAAAGTAAAAGAAGGCATATTTGTAGGTCCACAAATACAAGAGCTTATGAAGGACGTAGTCTTTAGAACGAAATTGAACGATGTGGAAGAAAGAGCATAGACGGCTCTCGTGAATGCGTGTCAGTTTTTGGGAAACAGAAAAGCTGAAAACTACCATGAAATTATCGAAGAACTGCTTTCTGCCTACAAAGCTCTAAAAAGTAATATGTCTCTTAAAATTCATTTTTGGACTCGCATCTAGATTTTTTTCCGGAAAATCTTGGTGCTGTATCAGAGGAACATGGTGAAAGGTTTCACCAAGATATGTTACATATAGAAAAGCATTATAATGGCAATCCATCAGAAGGAATGCTTGCAGACTTTTGTTGGTCGATTTGGCGAGAAACTTCAACTGGAAATGTAAAAAATAAATGTTTATTAAATAAAACTAAGCTAGTTTTTATTTTAACAATGTTTCTGAAATACTAACAAAAAATTTGTGTTACTTTAAGCAGAAAAAATTATATTGACTGTAAAAATTTGAGTTTTTCATTGTAATTTGAAAAATATTTAATTGATGTATAAATATAAAGCAGCTGAAAAAATTTGATCAATTACAAAGAAAGATTTAATTCCAAGAACCATACAAAACACCCTTGTCCTTTATTTACATTACCTGCCTGCTAACCTAACGCAATCCTATCACCGTACTCGTATGTAATAAAATCCGCATTTGTTAATCGATTTTCATGGTTTATACTTTATTTTATTATTGAACTCTCAGAAAAATGTGCAAAATATAAAATATTTGCTTTTTTCTTTTTTTTATTGCTTTTTTATTCTGAAACGAATTTTGCAAAAAAAAAATTTTTTCCCCTCTTAAATTTTTGAATATGTAATTCCAAAACGATAAAATATATAATAGAAAAAAATTATTTGGAATTAAATTATATATAATTTTGTTATGCATCTTTTGGTGTTTTGTTTATGAAAATTGGATGAGTCGTTCTCGAGTTAGGCTGAAATATGTCTTCGTACCTGACTAATTTAGAGTAAAATTTTGCCACGCCCATAAAAAAAATCCCTGCGTGATGGAGAAAAACCGAAAACGGATTTAAATTTAGCACATCAAAATCCATGTAGTCCACATAGTTTTATTTAACCCTGCACGCCTTTCTTAGTCGAATCGACGAATATCGTTTTCTAATTCTCATTTAATTGGTATACTACTCACGAAAGCTTACTCATTTTTCTTGTAGCTTTAGCTGTTGTCTAGCTGCTGAAGTGTTAAAACATAGAGTTGCATAACTTGTGTGTAAGTGTGATTTTTTTGAGTTGATGTTCGTCGAAGTGACGAACAAAGTTCTTTACGTAACTTTTTGGATTTCAGAATTAAAATTGCTTGTGCGATGATAGTGATTTAGACTGGGAATCAGGAAGTGATAGTAGCTTAGCAGAAGAAGACGAAATACCAAATGTAGTCGATGCAGAATCTGCAGATGAAGGTGATTCGTCAGAAGAAGTATCTAGTAATGAAGATGTTCCCCGACAGCACAGAAAGGGAAATCACATCGTTATGGTCAAAATATTGTACATCGACGCCGTGGTCCAAATCTTTTGTGCCAAATGTGCATTAATATGAGCTGCTCACGCAAAACAAATCGATGGCCCATGTGCTTGTTTTTTGGCATGCTGAATATGGCATTTAAATATAAATAGCTACGTTATTTATACTTCTAATATGTCAGCTGGGAAGAAAGCCATTGAATCGAATAGACTTTATAAAAACATTGCATTCTACGTTAGTTCAACAAACGCTAAGCAACAGACTAGAAGTGTGAACTTTAAAATCGTCCACTCGGCAAAATATTTTGTATTCTATAAAAAGTGCTGATGAGGTTGAAGCAGACAATAGTAAAAGGTGATTTTATAAGAACTATCGGAAATTTAAAAAAAAAAACACATAAAATTCAGAAAAATGCATGAAATATTTATTTGGATCGATAGTTGGGTCGATATAATTTAATGTTTGAAGATTATTTCATGCAAATGTTGGCCGCGGCTGCGCCTCAAATGGTCCATCCGCTTAGTCCAATTTTGGCATACTCTTTCCAACATTTCGGCCGGTATCTAACGAATAATGTTGGCAATGTTGGCTTCCAGTGCGTCAATCGAAGCGGGCTTGTCCCTATAGACATTAGCCTTAACAAAGCCCCACAAAAAATAGTCTAGAGGCGTTAAATCGCACGATCTGGGCGGCCAATTGACTGGTCCCAAGCGTGAAATAAACTGTTCACCGAACTCGCCTTTCAATTGGTCCATTGTTTCGCGTGCTGTGTGGCATGTGGCACCGTCTTGTTGAAACCACATGTCATGCAAGTCAAGCTCTTCCATTTTGGGCAAAAAAAGTTTGTTATCATCGCACGGTAGCGCTCACCATTCACAGTAACGTTGTGATTCGCATCATCTTTGAAGAAATACGGCCCAATGATACCGCCAGCCCATAATCCGCACCAAACGGTTGTTTTTTGTGGATGCATTGGTAGCTCTTGCAATGCTTCTGGCTGCTCTTCACTCCAAATACGGCAGTTTTGCTTGTTCACGTATCCATTCAACCAGAAATGAGCCTCGTCGCTGAACACAATTCTTCGATAAAAAAGTGGATCTTCATCTAACTTTTCAAGAGCCCATTCACCAAAAATTTGGCGTTGTGGTAGGTCGTTTGGCTTCAATTCTTGCACCAGTTGTATCTTATAAGGCTTCACACCCAAATCCTTCCGCAAAATTTTTCACGTAGTGGAGTAACAGAGGCCCAATTGCTGCGAACGGCGCCGAATCGATAATTCACGGTCATCACCAACACTGGCCGATACGGCTGCGATATTTTCTTCAGTTCGCACTCTACGTAAGCGTGTTGGTGGTTTAATGTCCAACAATGTAAATTTGGTGCGAAATTTTGTTACAATAGCCCGAATAGAAGCCTCAGTAGGTCGATTAAACTGACCATAAAATGGAAGAAGCGCGCGATGAACTTTCTTAACAGAGCACGCATTTTGGTAATAAAATTCAATAATTTGCAAGCGTTGTTCGTTTGTAAGACGATTCATGATTAAATTATAGACCAAACTGAAGATGTTTGACAGTGACACAAGATACAAAACGTGCGTGAGCTGTCAAAACTAGTGTTGCCAAAAAGATAATAGCAAAAAAATCACTCTTTACAAAGCCAAAAACAAGCGTCAAAAGAAAAATTTTTACATTTTGCCCATATAACAAACGACGAATGACAAAATCGGCATGTGCAATATGCAAAAAACACATCTGTGGAGAACACAAAATTGATATTTGTGCCTCTTGCAATAAATAACATGCAAATCAAACAAGACTGGCCTTATTTTTTAGTAAATATTTTAAGAATACCTGAAATACCTGAACACTTTGTGATTTGAAATACTGCATTTTGAGACTTTTTAAAATGACAAAAAAAAAATTGAAGTAAATTTTTTGTTTTTTTTTTTTATAATGAAATTAAAATTTAGTGATAATTTCATATGTTTATGAATAACAATAAAATAATATTGATTATAAAAAAATATATTATTTTCTTATATTCTGTTGGATCTGGGGCGAATTATAAATGAGCTTCGTCGATTCGACGAAGTTAGTATTTAGTGTATTAAAAATAAGAAAGTGCTTCTAGGGTTAAAGGAAGATTTTGCTGCTGAGTAGTGTAATAAGTTTAACATTTCTTATAGCAATATATCTGTTTTTTCAGCAAGATACGAAGGGTGGTCGACAAGAATATGCTGGTGCAAAATAAATCGCCGAAAACGGAGCACAGGGAAAGTTTCTTCCAGAATAAGAATTTGAGATGCAAATCCACGTAAAAAGAAAAGAAATGAAATGTAGGAAAATGACAAGAATCAGTTACGTTTTCCTGTTCTTTTGTACGAATTCTATTTGTCCTAATTGTAAAAAAACTAAAATGATTTATTTTACAATTTAATTATTTTTGTAAGTTCGGAAAGTGTAAAAATTTGTAATAAAGTTTTCTACTTTAAACGATAGCTATTTTCGGTACCAGATGCACTCTACGCAGACTGTAAGTCAAAAGGCTTTGCGGAAAATGTTACAACACGCACAATTGTAAAGAAAAGTATTACACAACTATTACGAAGTTACTTATGTATCTTTATTTTTATAAAGAAAGTTTCAATAATTTTAAAGGATGGAAATAAGATATAACAATATTTTTAACAAAAAATGTAAAACATATAATGTTAAAAAAAGTGTATAGTACATACAACTGCCATTGAAGAAAAAGGACATTTCGTTTCTGTTTGTACAATTTAATACGCACATATTTAACATTAAGAAAAATTGTAGAATAAATATATTTTTGTCTTTAATTGATTATAAGAAAAAAATAACATTTCGACTATAATGAACTTCGACTGCACCAATCAAAATTGCTGACACACAAAGCATTTTATGTTATAATGACAAACTCCACTGTATGAGCATGAATAATCTAACACAGTTCCAAATTTATAAGTTATAAGCATTACACCTTTTGAAACTTTACCCATTTCTTTGTGTTTGTTATTTTTAAAATATATTTTTTAATCAAAATAAATTTACGATCAAAAGTATATTTGCTGATTTGTGTTTTTAATTTTCAACTAGTTAGCTAGTGTGTACTTACATTTTCGAATATTACAAACCTGTTTTTGTTATAGATTTTATTAAAACGTAAAAATAAGAAAATTCTTAGAATTTTTTTTTAAATAAATTTCTGCTAACTCAAAAATATAACCAATGGAAAACAATGAACAGTATAGATCTTTATAGAATGCAAGAAATGCCTTTCAAAATGTAAATTGCACTTATGTATATCGTGTATGTACCGCTGTTGTATTTGTCTTTTTTAATATTATTTTATACAATAGGGTTTTCACTTTTATGCTGTGTACAAGCTTGTAAACATGTTTACGGAACACGTTTTTCTCTCAGGTTCCATTGTTTTATACACACACTGAAACCAACAAGTAAACCACAAATGCAACATCTGTTCTGTATTTTGTATTATAGCATGAACATCACGAGTAAAACACATTTGAAAAAATATATACTTTTATTTTTGTAATTGTCACTTTTCACATTCCATAATTCTGGCAAATTTTTATATAAATTAAGAAAATTTACCCAAATCTCTTTTCTTTCAATCGCCATTTTTTTTTTTTTTTTACTTCAATTAATTTTTTTCGGTCGACACAATCCTACATGTTTATAGCTTGCTTGTTTTAGGTGAACTAAACAAGTAAAAACTTTAAACAACGATACAGACTATGGAACCAACATCAATGCAACCAGAAAATATCAAAAAAATTTGATATTTTGGAACCTCGAAGAGAACGACTACACACTACGAAACGAAACACGAAACATGTCATGTTTACGGAACTTTAAATGCAAACTACCCATGCAGGTCATGTAGATATTGCAAGTGTTGCAAAAAATTTTAAATTTTGCACCTCACAATATATGAAAATGAGACTTGCACCGCTTTATAAAATTCGCAAGACTAAAAATCATAGCAAAAGGCAAACTCAAAAGGCTTGCACCATCAAAACAGCTGAATGAAATAAACAACTAAAAATTCAGAGTTATCAAGTTTTACGGCGATAGTAGGCGACATGTAAAATAAAAGAAAATTATAGTTTTCTATAAAACTAAATGAATCGAAATCAAATTTCAAGAAAATTCATACAACAACTGGAGTTTATCTGACATTGTAAATTTTAACAACGGTGCGCTGCGGCATTATGTTTTGAAAATATATTGCGGATTAGCTAATGCCGTACTCTGTTCTCTATACTTGTTCTATGTAAAAAAAAAAATAAAATGATGAATTCGAAAAAATTAAAAGTTAAACAAAAAATAAGCAACAAACGGTGGGAAGATTGGGAATTACAAAAAAGTTTGGACTATATTCAAGATCATCTTGAATTTGGAGTAAGTATACTATTGGATAACATACAATCCAAACATAAACATTTGTTGTTTCCAGAAGCCCACTGCACAAATCTATTATAGGAAGTTGCTGGAAGCAACTGGAATCGACGCTACAATGGACCTGATAAGGTGGAAGGTACGTCATCTAAGGACGACATACAACAAAGCCGAAACTTGGAGAAAGTCTACAGGTGCCGGCTTGGTAGAAGCGAACAAAGGTGTATTATCGGTAAAAGGTGTGTAGTTTCATAAAACGAATTCATAAATATTACCTTTTTTGTTACAGATAAAATTAAAAAAATGTGTCGTTTTCATGATGAACTAAACAATCACCCCTATCGCGAATATTTTTTCCCTCGAAATATCTCCCTTTTCCCTAAATTTGTAATCGTGAATTATTTTCATGAGAAAAAATTCGCATGTTCGAAAAAAAATTGGCATTGCCGATTTTTATTCCCGTGAGTTTTTTCCCAAAAGTATTGTGACATTTTTCACAAACATTTTGTTTGGGAATAAAATTTAGAATTGTTGCAGCGGCAAATAAAAGTAGAGAAACTGAAAATCAAGCAATCTAATAGCAATGATGGACTGTAAACATGTACGAATGTGATAATTTTTTAGTTTTAAGAACGTATATTAATTACACAGGTCTGCGACCAAAAAACTGCATAGGATTTTTTTACATTTTCTTACAGATTTTGATGCGCTAAGCTCAAATCCGTTTTCGGTTTTTCTCCATCACGCAGGGATTTTTTTTATGGGCGTGGCAAAATTTTCCTCTAAATTAGTCAGGTACGAAGACATATTTCAGCCTAACTCGAGAACGGCTTATCCGATTTTCATAAACAAAACACCAAAAGATGCGTAACAAAATTATATTTAATTTAATTTAATATAATTTTTTTCTATATTTTATCGTTTTGGAATTATTCAAAAATTTAAGAGGGGAAAAAATTTTTTTCTTGCAAAATTCGCGTTTTTTTCAGTTTAAAAATGCAATAACAAAAAAAGAAAAAGCAAAAATTTTATATTTTGCACATTTTTCTGAAAGCTAAATACCTTAAGAATAAAATAAGGTATAAATCATGAAAAGCGAATAACAAATGCGGATTTTATTCTCAATTTAGCGCAGGTACCCAATATTGAACGAATATGTGTGACATTTATGGCCTTGAAAAAAACCAACCTTATTATCTCACACACCGATTAGCGAAGGTCTGCTATTACAAATTAGCGTATTTTCCGCAGAAAGGATTATTTGTTTTTCCTTGAAGTAATAAACGTGTACACTAATTAATAGATAGTGCTAATTTTTTCTTGGAATCTGTTTAAGACTTTAGGTACTACCTAATGTTAATATGCATTTGAAAAGATCACCGGAGAATCGCGTGTATGTGTGTGTGGTAATAGGGGAAATGACAGGTACGCATGTGTACCAAATTAGTTTTAAGATTTAGTATTTAAGGAAGATAGTTTTTAAAAATAAACAGAGTTTTTTTATTAACCGTCGTAGAGTGAATTGACAACCGCTCTACATTAAGTGAAAACAGCAGTGTTTTATTTTACATCGCTTGAAACAAAGAAAAGCTCTCAGTAGACATACTGATATTCAAGTGAACAGTGCTGTTGTCTGTTAATCATGGCTACAAGGAGTTGTGTTATTTCTCCAAACAGTTTTTTTTATATCTGTGGTGAATTCACTATTAAAAGTCAACAGAGAAATATAAGTGATTTTGTAAGGAAAGTTTATTTTGCCTACTTTAAATTAAAACTTGGTCATCAAGATAAACCATGGGCCCCGCATAAGGTGTGTAGAAGATGCGAAGAAGATCTTCGTTTGTGGTTTAAGGGAAAGAAAAATGCATTTCGATTTGGAATTCCTATGATATGGCGTGAGCAGAAAAATCACACCACTGACTGCTACTTCTGCTCAGTTGACGTAAAGGGATTCAATTCAAAAAACAAAAGAAACGTAAGTTATCCTAATCTTGACTCAGCTATACGTCCAGTGCCCCATAGCTCCGAGATATCTATCCCGCAGCCACCTTCGAGTTTGGATGATACCCTAGTGAGTTGGAGGATGAAGCTACATTACCTCCTCCAGGTGAATCAAGCTCAGATTTATCTTTTGACGAAGATGGAAGGAAAAGAAGAAGAGGTTTCATAAAGAACATGAATAAGTATACATATGTATCAAAATAATGTTTCGTTTGCTTTAAAAAAAATATTTATTGTTTGAAAATTTTGAATAAAGGAGTGCTTTAACCAATTTTTTGTGTTTGAATTTGCAAAAAATCCTTATGTGATAGAAAAAAATGGCCATCACTTTTGAAATCAGCGCACTTTAAAACATATAATTCAGTAAAAATATCTCATGCAGCTAAAAAAAAAAATTTTTTTCGCAGACCTGTGTTATGAATCACAATTTTTGTTGCCTTTTTTATGTGCCTGTTTATTAAAATTTTTTGTGATACATGAAGTACAAACAAAAATAACACAAATGTGATTTATTGTTTTTTAGATTTAAGATTTCGTATCTTTCTAAAGAATATTTCTTTTTTAATTTTTTGTATCCTATAAAAACCGTAGACATGTTGTAAGCTACACAATACGACGAATTTCTAGTAGGCAGTTCTGGTATATCTAAAAGGCATTTAAAAAGCATTAAAAAGAACATGTTGTTAGAACCTGTAAAGAATTTATTTATATGTACTGTAATGCTAACAATTCTTCATATTTTCATTTACATTGTTTCTGGTAAGCACAATGGATTTGATGATTCTCTTAAATTCCGTCTTTTTATTTTCTCCAATAATTTCTTCTCTTCTTCTAATAACATAAATCGGAGCGAAATACTATGCATTTTATTGAATAATAACAATTTATTAAGAAAATTACAAAAAAAAAACACAAACAATTATACAACATCAATTCACAATAGTATGATCGAATTGCCACATATGTTTCGTAAATATATTCTATTCCCTAACAATTGACGATACCAAATTATTGTTCATGGGAATAAGCAAACTATTTCCTAGAATTTATTCCCTTGAGATTCGCGATAAGGGTGAATATTTTTGGCCAAAATCTTTAGAGTTCCCATTTGATATTTTTGAGACTGGTACAACAAGCAATATTGTTTTTAATAGCACCCTCTTACCAGAAAAAATGCTAGAAACTACATGCGAATTTGATAAGCAGCTCTGCACAGTGCCTGCTGTTCAAACAGAGGGCATATTTTTGGACGATATTTGCACGGAAGAACCTTTAATTTTACTTGAAACTTCTTCATTAACATTTCAGGCATCGAAATCAGCAACACAAACTTGTGACAAAGTGACAAAAAATGTAGAAGTGCAAGAATTCGCTGCAAAGCTTAAGAAAGCGGCTCCGAAGAACGCTTTGGATCATCTTTCTGTGATACAAAGTGAAAGAAATTCGTATTTAAAAGAAAGATTGGATTTTGAAAAAGAAAAGTTTAAAATGGAATTCAGCTTGAACGAGAAACGACTTGCTGAGGAAATAGCAATAAAAAAATATGAAGTAGAAATGAGATATATCAGGGTGGGCCAAAAGAAACCAAGGGGTGTAAAAGTTTAATAACTTTTTTGTTTATTATTTTATTTTATTTTTTCTTTCAGATTATATAGACAACACTTGGAGAATTTATAATGGAGAGGTTCACAACTGAACAGAGAACCAGAACAATAGAATTTTATTATTTAAACCAGAGATGAATTATTTTAACGCAAAGAGCATATCGTCGACATTTTAACGTCAGAATTTCGCCCTCTGAAGCGATGATTCGTTGCTTAGTTAATCGTCATCACCAACATGGCAGCGTAAGAGATTTGCCTCGAACCGGTAGACCACGTTTAAGTCGCACTGCGGAAAATATTGAACGAGTACAGCAAAGTGTTAACGAAGCACCAGTTTACAGTTATACTCATATAAGGTGCAATTGGTCCAAGAATTAAAACACGCAGATCATCGGCAACGTCTAAATTTTGCAGTTAAATTTCAAGAGTTGGCCAGAAATGAAATCAACTTTATTGAAAATTTGATTATGAGTGATGAAGCTCATTTTCATTTGAATGGCTTTGGTAACAAGCAGAACTGTAGGTTCTGTGGTTCTCAAAATCCAAGAGCCATTCATCAACGCCAATTGCACCCCATCAGGTGTACAGTATGGTGTGGGATCACATCTGAAAATGTCATTGGGCCCTACTTCTTCGAGAATGAAGATGGAAGTGCTGTAACAGTAAATGGAGAGCGGTATCGTTTTATGATAGAAAATTTTTTACGTCCTGCTCTTGAAAACAGACCTGGTATGTGGTTTCAGCAGGACGGAGCCACTGCCCATACTGCCCGAGACACAATGGCACTTTTAAGTAAAATTTTTGGAGAGCGAATAATTTCTCGAAATTCGGAAATTATTTGGCCAGCGCGATCGCCAGATTTGACAGCACCCGACTATTTTCTTTGGGGTTTTTTGAAGGAGCGAGTGTATGTGAACAAGCCAGAGACAATCCTTGAACTCAAGGCAAACATTGTTGGAGAAATTCGAACGCTACAGCCACAAGTTTTGAAAGATGTTATGGAAAATGCTCTAAAAAGAGCCCATCAGTGCGAAACTGAAAACGGTGGTCATTTAAGAGACATCATTTTTCATACTTAGTGTAAAAAAATTTCCATTTTGTATATTATATAATCTGAAAGAAAAAATAAAAAAAGTTAATAAACAAAAAAGTTATTAAACTTTTACACCCCTTGGTTTCTTTTGGCCCACTATAAGAGAAGTATAAAAGGGCTGTATAAAGTAGATTTACATTAAAATTATTGTGATATAATGTACAAAATATATGTGTACACACAAATATTTGCATGTAATTCATATGAATTCTGATTTTATTTTAAATATTTTAGTTAGTTTTTTTTTTATATGAATGAATAATATTTTGTTTGTTAAAATTAAAACTCTTGTGTTTATAAATATGTTTTTAAAATAAAATATAAACAAATTTTAATTAAATATTAAACTATAGACCGCTTATCTTTTATATTCATATTTTTTATTTTCTATAGGGATATCTTGATACTTATAAGTTGTTCATTGTTTTGATATTCTTCTATTATCTCAGGCGTTTGTGTTCCCCTAAATTCAAGAGAATATTGTGCAAAATACAGCACAAAACAATCCACTGCCACAAATATGAATGGCTTTGTAGAGAATTAATTCGCATTTTTAAACTTTTCAAACTGTTGAACTTTTCTTTTGACATTATAAAGCAATGCTCGATTCTAACTCTGTAAGTGCTATGCCTTCTGTTACATTTGAATGCCAGGTGTATTTTATTTGTTCCTAATTCCAGAAATTGTGTTGGTTTTATTTGTGCTTAATTCCAAAAATTGTGAAGAAGAGAAGAATAAAAATAGAATATATAGTTTTCAATATTAAAATGTTGGTTGGGAAATACAGATTTAATAAAATTGAGGTGTAGAAATTAATAAAAACTAGTAAAAATGAAGGTTAATATTCGTTATTTTAACACAAACTTTTTATTAAAAACAACTGAATTATCGTCAAAATGACACAAAATTTTTTATTCATATGTACGATATTTCTTCAACTAGACTATAAAATTGTTTGTTATTTTTATAATAACCTACGTTTCTTCATCGTGACCTACCACTTTTGGTTCAGTGCAGTAATTTTCCGACAAAAATATTCGGTACGATAGAAATTTATTTGTGATGAACTACTACTAATTTTTGAACTACGAAGAGCGCTCACTAAAATGAACTACGGAGCACAAGTCTACTGCCTAATGTGCTAGGTCACGCTCGTGTTGACTTAAACAATATGTGTTTTTTTTTGCATTGCGGGCAAGGCGTGTGTGATCTTCATAGATACCCAGTGAGCATCCCGGAACACTGCGTATGCTCGATTCGCCGCTAGGGCGCCTACGTACTAAGACACACCACCACAATATTCACCCGATCCCGGCGGTACACCGTGGAGGTATTACTTCGCCGAGATGGGTTGGTCCAGTAAACCCTACTGTGCTCTAGTTAGAGCTCTACGAAGTTCCAAAAGAACCAATCGTACGTACGTCGAAATGTATCCCCAGTTTTCAGGTATTTCCGTCATTAGCTGGGTCACATTGTGAAGTCCAATCTCTTTATTTAGTTGTCGTTCAAGTGTTGTTCTTGCGGCTTCAAATTTTGGATAAGCGAAAAACATTGTGGCACTTTGGACAGTGCGGTGAGTCTATCAGTCGGAACCTATGCAAGTACTGCCTGTCCGTTAAGGAATTGTGTAATCTAGTACCCTACGTCCCCATGTCTCTTTTCCATCCAGCTCTTCGGATTCCTAATTAAGCTATATGTCCACCTGCCTTTGCTACTATCTGCCCATCTACTCTGCCAGGTCGTAATAGTCGCCGTCCGTGCGTCTTCCCTAGACATGTTATCATTACAGACTAGACTGCGCTCCCTAGCCAATAGGTCTACCGGTATCATACCTGCTATGACGAACGCGGCTTCGTCCGACACGGTCGGAGTATGCACAGCATACTCTCAGAGCAGCCAACCTGTACACCGTGTTCAGTTTAAAACAATATGACCTGAACCGCATACAGGTTGCCCAGATTGAGACTGCATATAAAGGGTGTTTTTTATAGACGTATAGAACTTTAAATTGCAATAAAACAACGATGGATTATTCGATTGACATGAATTTTATTTATCCGAAAGATAATCTTATGCCATTACATTTTAAATATGATTTCTGGCATATGACCGCCACGGCTTGCTCGGATGTAGTCCAATCTGGACTTTTTCCAACATTTTCCCAACATTTGTGGCCGTATATCGACAATACCACGGCGAATGTTGTCTTCCAAATGGTCAAGCGTTTGTGGCTTATCCGCATAGACCAATGACTTTACATAGCCCCACAGAAAGTAGTCTAGCGGTGTTAAATCACAAGATCTTGGAGGCCAATTCACAGGTCCAAAACGTTAAATTAGGCGGTCACCAAACGTGTCTTTCAATAAATCGATTGTGGCACGAGCTGTGTGACATGTTGCGCCGTCCTGTTGGGACCACAGCTCCTGGACATCATGGTTGTTCAATTCAGGAATGAAAAAGTTAGTAATCATGGCTCTATACCGATCACCAGTGACTGTAACGTTCTGGCCATCATCGTTTTTGAAGAAGTACGGACCAATGATTCCACCAGCTCATAAAGCGCACCAAACAATGAGTTTTTGTGGATGTAACGGTGTTTCGACATACACTTGAGGATTAGCTTTGCTCCAAATGCGGCAGTTTTGTTTGTTGACGTAGCCATTCAACCAGAAGTGCGCTTCATCGCTAAACAAAATTCACTTATGAAAATCGGGAACAACGGCAATCTCGTTCGAAATAATATTGCACTATTTGCAAGCGTTGTTCAGGCGTGAGTCTATTCATGATGAATTGCCAAGTCAAACTGAGAATAAATCACTTAACAGCTGTTAAATCGATCGCCATCTTGAACAGTAATGCCAACTTAAAGTTCTATACGTCTATAAAAAACACCCTGTCTGAGAATTTTCTCAGTGCTTCGAGAATTTCTCCTTTCGTCGTAATTTCGTCCACGGCCCTGATTTCTATTGTAATCTTCTGACTAGCCGCCCTAACCTCGGCGTTTTCCCTTAAGACCTCGCTGACTGCATCCTTAAACTGTAGAAGTTCGTCATGTTCAGGGTTATTCTACTCCAGAAGCAGTTTGCCCTTGACAGTCTTTCTAATGGTCCTGACATTCTCGCCAAGACCACCCAATCTACTGTCGGTCTTTACGTTCTTCAAAATGCCCGCGTATGACCTATACGAGCATGCCCTTATTAGCAGGGCATCCGGCAGAGTCGTACGCTTCTTTACCTTTCCCCGACTCCGGACCTTCTGCCACTCGCCCTCTCCTTCGCCTGACCTTGGATCGGCCAATGCTGGTGAGGGGTTCGCTACCGGGGTGTTTCCGAAAGGTGGAAGTTGCTTCATCGCATCCGCCTTCTTCTTTTTTGGTAAAGCCGCCCCAGGACTTACTGGGCCTGCCGGACGCTTCCCCAATGGCGTTGTCAGCCCAGCTCGGGCCTCTGTCTGCGTCTATTTGTGTTCCACCTTCCTTTCAGCCCCATGGAGATCGCACCCATCCTCCTTCGCTAGCACGTACAGTGCCTGTGTTTCCCTGACCATTGATACAATTTCTTTATGGGCATTTGAACGCCCCTTCAGAAATTCCACCAGCCCTGCAATCCTCTCACCCATATTTCCAAAGTTCGATTTGACTTTGGATGGCTGTGCTCTCGTCACGTTCACCGTCGCAGGCACGGCTACACTACTCGAATTAGGTGTTCTCCGCAGGATCGCGTTCCTCGCGAACGGTGAAGCGCCCTCTGATCCCATCTTCCCCGATGCTTCGCGTACTACCCCCCCCCCAAGCTCCGCGGAGAAGCGTCACAATCGCTAATTATATCGTCATGTCCATTCTGTCCGATCTGTTTCATCTGTTTATTATTCATTTTTAGTTCTATTGGGTCCCAACTCAAAGCCGTTATCTTGACTCGATGTGCAGTTGCGTTCGTGGTCCCATGGTTATCTATGCAAGCAGGGAGGCTATGCAAGGGTTGACGTGGGGCCCTTATGAGACTCCGCGTTCAGAGCCAGACCCGCGTTAATCAGGACAATGTCAACTGAACCTACACCACCAACTTAACGGCGACGAAGTTTTAGATCGTACTTTGAGATTTCCCACGTTTTAACGGAACGGAGGCAGCAGTAATATTAACCCAGGAGTTGTTTCTGTAAGATATCACTCTTACATAATAAGATCCCAGAATACCACAACTGTAAGGCCAAAGTCGTCAGTCCATATACATTTTCCAGTAGGCCATAATTAAGATCTTACTGGTCTCCATTTTAATGCCAAAAGGCGGTTCCGTCGGAGGTAGTTCTTAGCTTGCGATCCAGGGCATGTCGTATGTGCTTCACACACCATGTCGCATCTGCGGCATGCCTCAAATCGCAGTAAGCCCCTACACCGCGACAAGGTGACTACCGCAGTAGGGGCAATATGTGTGGATGTATGTATATACATGTATGTATAATTCCTTTGCTCTAGTGTACATACTCGTATGTGTGTACATTTGACGTCACAGTTTTAAAACAAAATTTTGTTTTGAATTTCTACTGCCGTACAAAACACAAGTACTGTTAGAACTGTAAAAACAAATTCAAAAAGTGTCAATGCGTGTTCTGCCGAGACATTTTTGCACAGAAATCTTTAGTTTACTGTAAAAAGGACACTAGAGACTGTGCTTTGTTCTAGTGTCCAGTAGTATATTTTAAAGGTTTTTCATTCGTTCAAAAATAAAACTCGTACACACACGTTGGCTTTTATCTGCAGACTCCCTCTTTTATTCAACTTCTCTATTATCTATATCTTATCTTACATATTTACTTAGTTGTATAATATTAGTACTATTTGTTAGTGTTGTATACAGAAAGTAAGAATTATTGTTGGGACGCCGTTACACCTCCCTTTTTTTAAAACAAAAGGAAGAATTATACAAGGGGTAACTAATTTGTTTAATTCTTGCATCTTTTAATTATTAAAAATGTTTCATTATGATTTTTTTTACAAATTTACATTTTATATATTTTTCCACTTAAAATGAAAAAGAACGGGGAGAGTTATATTGGCGCATTTATCTTCTCTTCTCCTCCCTCCTTTACAACATTTCGTTTCTGATTAATAATACATATGTTTCTGTTTCTAACAATTTTACAATAAAAATTGTTAATAATTAAAAAAATCCTTAAAATTACTTGTTTTCTTATTAATGCTTATGTCTACACATCTTTTGATATTTTGTACGATAAAAGTTCTTAAATAATATGTAAAGTTTTATTAAATAATATGTAAGGAATGAGAAAAAAAATGTATTAAATTACTGTTTGCATATGTGGAATGATTTGAGTTGGCTTGATTTCAAAATCAAAAATGCAACGAAAACAATTGGATTATGTATGAATGTCATTGTTATAGTTTAAAGGATTGATTATATCATGATATTCATCACACTTGTGGGTTATTTTATACATAGTTTGATCAAGTGCCAAGTATGAGTGTGCTTGCTCGAATTCCGAAAAAAAGTTATTATAGAAGTTTTTATTTTTTAATGTTTTTCTTAATCGATTTTTGTGGATGATTCTTTCTTTTTTCGTTTTTTCGTCATATACCGTTACGTTACAGTTATCGATGTTTTACCAAGAATGGGCCTTCCTATATGCTCTTAAATTTATCGTACGGCTGCTTTTGTATGAGAACTTTGTCATTGATTGCCAAAGTAAAGGGTTTTGCGTTTCTGTCGAATTGGTTTTTGCTCCTTAATGTATGTTTCACAATCAACTCTTTCACCAAGTTATTTGTTCTTTGTAATCTGTATTTTATTTCCTTGCTATAGTTTTCAATGTTATAAACGTGATCTATTTTCCTACTATTCACTTCTATAGGAAGTGAAGGAATCCTACCAAAAACGAGCTCATACGGGGTGAGTTTTTCATCAAACGTTGTGTGTGGAGTAGTGTTATATAAAAAAAATGAAATATTTCAAATATGTATCCCAGTCATTAATATTTTCGTCCAGGTATGCCCCGAGATATTCATTGAAAACTCTATGGTTGCGTTCGACTGTTCCCAACGTCTCATGATGGTACGCAGTAGAAAATTTTATGTCTATTTTCAAAAATTTACGCAATTCAATCAGGACTTGGTTCTTTCCAAAAAAAATTAGTTCCTAATTTTGCATATAATTTTTTACATCCGCAATGCCCGCCTGAGAGTGGATCATTATGATATACGTTTAGTAAATATTGTTTTCTATCTTTTCCAAGTATTTGTTCTATAGGGTTTGTTAGAATAATTTCAATTGTTTCCAATATTTTATTGCCATGGTCTTTAAGTTTTTCTATGCTACAAATTGTGAAAAACATGTCATCCTTTGGCCAATCCATTAAATTAATATTTCTCTTGACGGCTTCAACTTGAAGCTTCAAAAGCATCGAATCTAAATTCAGTGTTTCGTTTTCAATTTTCAGAAATAGTGCCAGTTTCGACTTTCTGTAAATATTTATGTTCAATGTCGTCAATTTTTCGTTTGTATAGAAGAGTTCAGATTTAATTTTTGCTGAAGTTATGCGAAAAGGCCTCATGAATTCGTAAGTTTTCTACAGAATCATTGATCTTTGCAGAGGTTTCCTGTCGAATATTCCTCTTCATTCCCCGGGTAGTAACAGCGAGAATATGCCCATTTGTCTTCTTTTTATGTACTCTATCGTAAAATTGTATTGTATGGTCTGAATTGACTAATGGCAAAGTGAATAGCTAGAAGCTCTTGCTCAATTGTAGGCTTTTTCTGTTCGGCTGGATTAAAAGACTTGGATGCGAAGTATATGGGTAAATCATTTCCCTCAAAGTCTTGACTGAGAACCGCTCCGCAACCTATTTTCGAGGCATTAATAATAAATCTCTTAGAAAAGTCAGGTTTTTGTAGCAAGTTTGGAAATTTTAAGCTGCATTTCAAAGTTTAAAATGTTTTATGACATTTGTCGTCCCAGGTGAAATGAACATTTTTGCGCGTAATGTAGTTTAGTGGTGTTGCCAATATGGACTATTATATTTCGATTGGCTTGGTTCGATTAAATCATTTTGCAGTAGGTTTTTCACCTGGTTATCATTTTCCTGTTTCTGCGAATGCGGAGTCCTATAATTTTTAATATAAACTGGGGAAAAATCATGTAATCTAAACTTTTGTTCGCAAAACTTATTAACGGTCATTTTATCTTCCTTTAAAGCAAAAATATTGGCATATTCATCACATAATGGTATTAAATAACTCTCTACTTCCTTTAGCATTTGTTTTTTCAACAATTCTTTAAGTTTTGTCGCGCGAATAACATTTGGTTTTACCTCATCCATGGAATAAACATTATAGCTTGAAAGGGTTTCAGATTTGACCTTGAAATTAGCTATGCATTTATATTTGTCTGTTATATTCATAATCCTGAGAACTGGTGATTTTGAATCAACTATACACTTGCCTACAAAAACTCCTTCACAAACTTCTTGAGCATCCACAAAGGCTGGTTCGCTCACATATCCTAGTCTAATTAAACGAAACACTTCACTCCTAGGTGGAATTATGCAATTATCATCTGTCGTACCATGTTTAATAGGAATTTTTAATTTACGATTGTTATACCAAATCGATACCGACATATTTTCATAGATTATATTGCCCTTGTGTTCTTTCAAAAAATACTTACCGAGTATTCCATTGGAAGGAATATGAAAGTCGTCCTCGACTACTTGCAACGTTTGAGGAATGAAATGATTTTGAACGATAAGATTCGTATGAATAGTACCTACTGTTGGTATAGACTTTGCTGCTACACCCGCAATATTTATTCTTTCGTCGTGATTAACATTAGTGTATGGTTCCAAACAAGAGATTTTTATTAAAGATATGTCTGCCTGTGATGTGCGCCCTCTAGGTGTAAGGAACCATAGGGTAGTACAATGCAAACAGCTGTGTGCGAATAGCGGCTGAAACTACCGGCGGTTGTTGTCGTATGTTATGGAAAGAGAAAAAGGTGACATCAGAGGGTAAATTTCAGATTCCGTCGAGAGAGAAAACGGGATAGATTTAAGATGATATTACCCGCCTTTTTTTTTGGATAGCGGTCATCAAGAGAAGGGATAAAAGGTTGCGAAAAGAGGTAGGCGTGGAGAGTGGTGAACAAGAGGTTGGTAAGGTCGGTCGGTGTCGAGAAGTCCGAAAAACAAAAAAAAAAAACAAAATAAAGTTCCACAGAAAAATAAACAAAAGCAAATTAACAGAGTGGAATAAGACTTTTTGTTAACTTAGAAAAAAAAGTGGAAAAAATAAAAGAATCTGAATAAACACAAAAAAAAAACGAAAACAAACTTATAAATATAGAAGAAAAGGGGTTTTTGTGTCATCATTGAAAAAAAAAGAAAACCTAAAAAATAAAAATTAAAACAGAAGAAAAAAAATCTAAATAAAAATAAAGGAGAACAAGAAAAGGAGAATTAGTGAAAGGAAGAGAAAGAAACCAACATCGATCTAAATTTATCAGTAGGCAAGCGACCGTTAATACCAAGAGGTTCTGGTAGCCGTATAGGCAAGGTAAAAGATCCCGTAATAGCAACAACACACAAAAAAACGAATCTACTGTATTAGCAGTACCGACTTGTTACTAGATAGAGAGTCTTGAACCGGAGACCGCTATATAACACCGTAAGACCGGCAACCACCACAACCGTTAAAAAGGGGTCATCATAGGACAATAACAACGCCATCATCACCTCGACAGCGTTCTCTCTTATAGACAACAGGACCCTAGATACAAATGCACCTTGGTGCATACGCATCACTACAAGCATCTTTTTTCAGCATCATCCCAATACATTCACACACACATACCCATACATCTTACATTCATCCACATTCACATCCATTATAAAGGGTTGGGTAAGCCAAGCTCACACAAAAGAAAACTTGCTTGAATAAATGAAAATTAACTGATAACGCCAGTTTTTTTTTGGGTATTCACACTAATAGAAAATTATTAATTTAAGTTTTTAAGTATACTTATTAGGGCGGGTCAAATTGTATGGAACGATTTTTTTTGATGAAGCGTATAGCAAAAACGTAATCTATAGGTGATTCTGAGAAATTTTGCTCAAGAGACCATAGCTCTAGAATAATTTAATTAAATTCGTCATAAAATTGGATAAAATTATAGTAGATTTCTCAATCTGGGCTTGTTTGAAAGGTCGAGAATAGTATTTAAAAAAAAAATTGAATTAAAAATGTAAAAATAGTGTTTTTGGTTAAAACCTTGAAAATGTTGATTTTTTCAGATAGATTTTCCTACAAAAAGGAGTTCGAAAACAAAAAAAATTGATCGTAATAAAAGTTTCATAATCTGCAAAAGAAAAAAAATCTCGGAAAAAAAATCGAAGATTGAGAAATCGATTTTTTTCGAGATTTCTAGATCTCAATCTTCGATATATATATATATATATATGTGTGTGTGTGTAGGAATTCCTAGAAATATATGGATATAATTCTGTGATTCCGGATATCATTTAAAATTTTTCTTTGTATCCTTGGAGGTTTAGTCGCGTTTACCTGGATTGATATAAGTGTTCATAAATATATTTTATGAGAACATACACATATGTATATATATATAGGTATATATAATTCTAAGATCAAATAAGATAAAAAAAACATGAAACAAGATAAGATCAAAGATTTAGAGGAACTTTGTAATATTTGTCCTTAAATGTATATAATAATAACAATAAGTTACTTCTATCTAATAAAACTAGAAAACCATTACTAAGTAGACAAGAAAAATAGCTTCTAAACTCTTTACCTTCTAAAAAAATTGTAAAAAATAACAAATAACAAAATAAATAAAATAAAAAAATATTAAAATTTTTTTTTTTGTATTTGAAGAAAGAAAGAGAAGTGAACGACAGGTAAGTATAGGGGCATCCTGGGACTATAAGGACGCCATTGTGAGGGTGGGATAAGTCCGGCATAACGGCAGCCAGACGGTGGCACATATGAGCAACCATAAGGGATGGCTATTGACCTGTTTCGGGCCCCTGAATTATCCGTAAGGAAAATTAATTTAAAAATTTTTGATTTTGTGGTAAGTCCACATCGAAGGCTGACATGATTTTTTTTTTGTAGTAGCATATAGGTCCAACAGGTTGGCAAGAACCACCCCAAGACGGCGAGTCCTAGCCGGAGCATACGCCAGCATGTCAAAGCGCTGCCAACTCTTTGAACACTAAAGTATTACCATCACCATCCGCATAATTGCAATGACACCTCTACCATTACAGTCCACAAGAAAACTATTAAATTTGTTCGTTGGTGTACATTTTAAATCTATGTAGCTTGAAAAATTTAGATTCAGACTGTAAACAGGTTAATTTTAATAATTATTTAAATTTCAATAATTATTTAACTTTTTAATAAATAATTTTTTCTTTTTGTATTAATTATTAGTATTGTTATTTATTTTCTTTAATAAAAAAAATTTTTCATTGCTTTTTAAAAGCGAAAAATTTCTGATGAAACCATTCTTTCAAGGATTATTGTTTATATTTGTCTTGATGTTCTTTGTCAAATTAGCTTACATATGTTTCCATTTCATTATTTTATTGTTCAAAACATTTAGTGATAATAAGCCAATTTAATATTTATTATTGAACAGTTCAATGAAATGAGGAAACGAAAGAAAAAAACAATAAATACATTCGCTTAAATGTATGTAATTTTTTGTTGTTTTTTTTTTTTTTTTGCTTAGCTCTGTTTTTGTTTTCGTTCTATTTTATACTATTTTGTTTTCGTTCCATTTTTATCCTATATGGAAGGGTTTCCATTTTTATTCTTTACTCTTCTTTGCCAACATGTAATTTTGCCACTTTTGTTCTATTCTTAAATTTGCTTTTGCTTTAAGTTTATTTGCGTTGTGCTTATTCGTTTATTTCTCGTTACATTCGTTTTGCATGTACAGAGAAAATTTTAAAAATATGGTTTTTTTTTTGGATATATTTGTTATTTATTTTTAATTACAGTCGTAAAATTATTAATATGTAGGTAGGTATATAATTCATAGTTATAAAAAGTTAATTTATATATGTAATAGGAAAAAGTTAGTTTAGTTTATAGTTTACTAAATGATTAATTAGAGTTGAGTTTCTCAAATGTTGGTAGAAGTATAATTTACTAGTAGGTATGTAGTAATGAATAATTTACACAAAAGTAGAAGCAAATATAAATTAGTTAGGATAAGAAAAATTTATAGTTTTCTGTACATAGATAGCTATATAAGGTTTAATATTAGCACCAGTTTACCTTCATAAGGTCCTCAAAATTGTTTACGTTAACGTTCATCGGGTCAAATTTGATGCAAGTAGTAAATTTCATATATATATAGCGTAATTATTATGTTGTAGTTTATACTTTATTTCTATCTTTACTCAGTATATTTATTATGAACATTTATTGCATTCCAGTACATTACATTAATTCTTAAAATTAAACTCAAATAAAATGTACACATATAAAAACTTAATGTATATTCATATTAATTATCACTATTACATTGGTTACATATAGGTAGTAATAGTTTTGGAGTGCTGTTTGAATACAAATTTTTTGCAAATTATAAAGAATAATTGTGTTTTATTATATGTTTTTGGACATATTTGGCAGCGACTTCTTTTGTTCAAATTTTTGATTGGTTCGCATATATTTACTTTAGACTTGGTTGAAGTTGTAGGCTGGTGATGCTGCTCAGCTACATACTTTTTTCATCGAAATGAGAAACAACGAAAAGAAAATAAAACAACTGGGTTTAAGGTTTAATCAATAATAATCAATCTGTTTTATTTTCTACTTTCTTAAATACTATTATTTTGTTTACTTGCATTTTGGAAATATAAATTTAAAATAAATGTTTGTATAACAATTCTTAAGAAATTTTTCTGGTGCATTTTGCACTTGAATAAAGTATAACAATTCTTTGGAAAAAAAAAATATAATTAATAAATATGTATTGGGATTAATAAGGTTATTAATGTTGCATTTTCGTTAGCGGAAATGCACCTGAAAATAAAGTTATTAAAATTCTTTGGAATTAATGCCCTTGGACAAATTAATAAATACAAATAATAAAGTTATTAAAATTATTTGGAATTAATGGTACATTTTTGTTAACTGTTACATTTTCGTTAGCGGAAATGCACTTGGACAAACAATTCTTTGGAAAATACAATTAATAAATATATATATTAAAATTTTTTGGAATTAGTATTCTTTGCAGCGAATAAAGTATAAAAAATAATTGGTAAAATTCTTAATAAGTTAAAACAGCATGTGTATATGTGTATGATCAAAATAAAGTTAAGGGAATAGTGTTAGACACTATAACACCCCCACCGTCAGTTTGAGGCTCCGACGAAATTATATTATTTTTGCCGGGTTGTTTATAGTAGTTTCGTTTTTTAATTGTACGTTTGGAATATATGTTTTTGTATTCTTAAAGGTACTGACTCACTATCCTACACGATCGTACGATTATGTCAAAATAAAGTAGGACAGAGTTCTGTCCTACTTGAAGAAATCGCTTTAAAATGGCGAACTTTATGCCACACTATTATACAAAAAAGATGCAAAAACATATGTTTTCTGCTATTTGTCACAATTAATTAATAGTTGTTTTGGTTTGCGGTTTCAATCGCAGAGATATTAAAAATGTATTTTACAAATAAAGATAAAATGAAAATGGTGTCAATTTATAGTGTATTGTGCAAAATTAATAAATATAAGAAAGTAAAATTAAAAAGTAAACATAAACAAAATAAAACGTTTTGGTGCCGGGAATGGTTGCTCAGACGCTATAGTGGTAAGGACTTTACGGGCTTTGTTGATAATGAACTACGGTTGGAAGATCCAGAAAGCTTCAAAAATTTTACTAGGCTCTCTAAGGAATGCTTTTCAAAACTCCTCGATATTGTGGGACCACATATTAAGAAGCAGGACACAATCCTAAGAGAAGCCATTTCCCCAACAGAAGTTTTTACCAATTTTTTCAACAGGCTGCTTGTAACTTTACGATACTTAGCAACTGGTAACTCATTTAAGGATCTGTCGTATGGATTTAGAATATCTCGCCAAGCCATCACTTCAATTATTCCAGAAACTTTAAGTAAAATATACAACATGCTGTCAGCATCTTATATGAAGGTGGGCTTAGACATGATAAATAATTTTTTTTTATTTAAGTGATTTTAAGTCACATGAAAGGTAATCCGATCACAAACATGTATGAAATTTTGTGATTTTAAATCTGTTAGCTAAATCCTTGATAATTTCAAATGACTTGCTTGTTTCTACTTAAGAAACTTGTACAACAAACTCCTCATTACAATTTTGTTTCCTTTTTTGTTCTAGGGATGTCAATCTGCCAATGAATGGGAGTTCATTTCCAATGATTTTGAAACACTGTGGAATTTTCCAATGTGTCTCGGAGCTATAGGTAATTAAACTGTCTATGTACACATACATACAACATAGATTTATAACACAATTTTTATACTAGATGGTAAACATGTTGCCATTAGAGCTCGGGCGGCAGACGGATCCTACTACTACAATTATAAAGGCTTCAACAGCATAATATTATTGGCAGTGGTGGATGCAAGGTACAAGTTTGTTATGGTGGATGTTGGCACAAACGGCAGAGCTAACGACGCAGCAGCTTTTAATATTTCGTCAATTGGGGAGGGTATTAAAAATAACTTATTTCATTTTCCTGAAGATAATAATCTTCCTGGAACTGATTCAAAGGTAAATTATTTATTTTATTTAATAAAAAAATAATACATCATCAGGTTTAAAAACTTATCCAAAAATAATTTTCTTTTCTCTACAGGTTCCCTACATATTTGTTTCTGATGAAGCTTTTCGTTTAAGTTCCAGAGTCTTGAAACCATTTAATGATCGAAGACCTGTCGAAAATAAAATTTTTAATTATAGACTATCCAGAGCTCGCCGTGTTGTGGAAAACGCCTTTGGAATATTATCAAACAGGTTTAAAATTTTCCAAACACAAATCAACCTCTCTCCAGACAAAGCAGAAATTGTTACGCTAGCTTCTTGTGCACTACACAATTTTTTAATCAGTGAGAAAGAAAATATTACTCCTTATATAGACGAAGCACCTAAAATAAGTTCACTGCAAAAGAGCCCAGGCAATAAATGTACAATGGAAGCTAAGTATGTAAGAGAGAAATTCTCACAGTATTTTAACAACACAGATATATTGCCTTGGCAAAACGAAGCAATACAAAAATTTTACTTTTGAAAATATGGGGTGATATATATGTATGTATACACAGCAAAAACAATTGCTTAATTCACAAGCTCATATTATTGCAAATGATTGAGTTATTGAATTGACATTTTTTAAACGATAAGCCAAACGACTGAGCTTGTGAATAAACAAATATATCGTCACCTAAAATGCAAAATAACGTAACAACTTTTTTAAAAAATTTACGAAAGCAGTGAAAAACAATAAACTTTATAAATACATTTTTGGTTTTATTTAAATTAATTAGGTAACATAAAAACACAGTTCTACTGTTATAATGCACTTTTCAATCAAATGAATATAGATATCTGTAGCTACACGATATTCCTTTACACGGTTCTCTCTGAAACGGAGGAAATGGAGGATTAAGTGTATATAAAAACTTAAAAATAATAATCTTCAATTTCTTGTACAGTACAATTAGCTTAAAAAAACTTATTAAGTAGTTTATATAATAAAAAAGGTATATAGTTTCTTCAATTCAGTCTACATATATAAAATAAATGACAAACAAAAACGAATGCAATTGTTGTAAGCCCGTAAAGATACATACCCGTATGGAGATTTAACTGGAAAAATTACGTTAGCAACCTGAGTTCAAAATGTTTTTTCATTGCAATTAATAATTCATGTTTTGTACTAACTTTTCTTTGCCCCTAAGCCTAAATAGGTATGTTAATAAATTAAATAAATATATATATATTTATTATTCAGGATTACTAAGCAGACGCTGTTTTCTTCGCTCAATTCATCTTTTAAACTTGTGTCTTTTATATCGCAAAGATTTTCTTGGAGAAATAGAAGCAGGGCTTCATTATACCTATTGGTTGTTGAGCAGGGTTGCACTACCTTTTCTAAAAGCTCTTTTGCTTGCAAAAGAATTTCATCTTCTGGTGCAATATCGGCAGTCACATTTTTTGTTTTCTTCTTTTTTGCTGAAGGTGGAGTCGAAAATGGCTGAGACTCTTCAAAATCATTCAGAACATCGACGTCTATAACCTGGAATAATATTTATCTCGTCTGTATATAAGTGCATTTATTAATAAACAATTTTATGCTTACCACATCAACAGAAGAAACTCCTTTTTTTACATTTACGTATCCTTTTAAAAAGTTTAGCTTATCAAACCAATAAGTAGTTGGCGTATAAATTTCTTCGTAACCACAACCACTCTTGTAACTATCTTTTACTTTGGTCAACTCCCGACAATATTGCGTCCGCAAATAGTTTATTTTAGTCTGCGAAAGACAAATAATTAAAATATGTAAGTTTTCTAATAATTTTTTGGAATTCAAACTTACTTTGATCTCATTCGAAGTAATTTCTGGAATCTTTTCTTCTAGTTCCCTTGTCACTTTCTGTAATGCATCATTTCTTGCGTGTTTGTTATGATAAAACTCACTTTTTGGATTGTACAGACATTCATTTTGTTCCCATGCATCAATTAGAGTTAAAACTTGTTACGGATTTTACTTTCCACGGGTGAGCGCCCTCTACCCGTGATCTTTTTCGTGCAACGATGAGATGACCGCAGCCATCTTTTTTTTTCTCGAAGAAAAAGGAAAAAAAAAAAGGCAGACGCGTGTGACTAGATGTATGCGTGTTCATAGAAAAGAAGAATTGAAAAAATTTGGACACTTGTTATTTGGGCGTTGGTCAGAAAAGACGTGTGCACGAATAGTTGCGGAAAGAAAATAAGTATTTAATTTAAAAAAAAAAAGGAGAAAAAAAATGGCTTTCTTAAATAAAATAGTTAAAAAAATGAAAAAAACTTAAATATTAGTAAATTAAAACGTGCATTTATAAAAGTTAAACAAAAAAACTTAATTTTAAAAAAGCAAAAGAATAAGAAATGTGAAAACTAAGAAAAATGTAAAAAAAAAAAAAAAAATAAAAACTTAATATGGGCCTATGGCCAACTATACTTACTTTATGAAACGATAAAATTAACAGAACCTAAAATAATTTATAAAAATTGAAGTTGAAGAAAAAAAAAATAAATAGAATAAAAAAAAGGGATGGTGTGAACTGTACATTTATAGAGTCCCCTACACCTAAAAGAAACTATATTATATAAACCCAACCATACCTACTGAGGAATTTTCCTGTAAGACAGAATATTACACATCACGCATACATTCCTGCCAGTATACTTACCCTAGGAGGTTGATACCTACCTTCTCATCAATCTGCCTGCAAAGATTATACCAGCCGGTCAATATAATCTTCATCTGTCGGAACACCAAGTACTTACCTGCTAACACTTATTATCATACCAGAAGACGTTTACATGCAATATCCTATATGGAAGAAGTACCAGCCAGCAAGAACGTTCTTGTCTTCGTCATCGGTAACAACATTTACGTATGTAACTCAGTTTAAGATATTAATATTGTTAAATTTCATTAATATAACCCCACTTTGTGAATGTAATTATATACGCAAGTGTGTGCAGATATATAGGTTACGTCCTTAAGATTTTTTTTTGTTTCTTCATAAAATTAATTCTACAATTGGAACCTTTTCCTTCCAACTATAAAACTAGTTTTTTTTATACACATACTCGTATACATAGGCACATGTATATATGTTGTCTTGCTAGACGTTATATTGCCTTATATATTCATACATACACACATGCATATATATTTATATGTACATGTTTGGCACCTGCCACACATATATAAATTTATATAGGTTATAAATCCTCCTATTTTCCTATCTGTATAATATTTGTTTGTAACAACATATATACACACACATACACACACACATATATATATAGATGCAACTGGTTTATACTATTCTTTTGCTTTAAAGTTCCTTTCTTTGTTAAATAGAATTAAATAAAAAAAATTAAAAATAATTACCATGAACTTGAATTGGTAAGAGAAGATTTATTGGAGTGTTGAGAGGAATGGGTAGGATTGGGTTGAAAGTAAGTTTGCATTCCCTAACCTCGTATGTATAAATGGCGCGTAACAAACTGCATTTTTTGACCATTCAATCTTAAAATATAGGTACATTTGTATGGTTTTTATGACTGGAATAACACGAAAACCTAAGTATACTCACCTTAATACCTTTAAAAGTATTCATTTTCTTCTTTGCCGCAAAATATTTTTTTACAAATATGTACAATGAAAAATAACCTAAAAGTTTGTATAAACAAAACACAAGCTTGGTATTGTTGCTATTTTTCTGCCTTGAACATAGAAAATGCAACTCTGATCGCACAGATAAAATTTATTTTATGAAAATTTTCATAACATTAACAAATCGCACAGACCTGTCAAAAATTCTGTCATACACATGCTTTTTCAATACACACTATCATACTTTTTTAGCACACATGCGATTTTAGACAGATCGTACGACTAAGTAGGATAGTCAGTCAGTACCTTAAAGAAGTATATAAAAATAATTAAGAAACATATTGATATAGTAATTGAGATATCTATGCTAAAACTAAGTATTTTTGAGTTCTTATCTGTATATAGTACTTGTTTCAGTGTTTCTTTGTATTCTATTTGTTTTAGATATAAAGATTCAATTTTTATGTCTGCAAGTGTTGTATTACTATTGTCTTTAATTTTTGTTATGAGATTAGGTAGGATAAACTTGTCTTGTATTTTTATTTGAACATTTGTAAAAGTTTTATTTAACGCTTTTATTTCACAATTTTCAAATTTGATTAAGGAATTTCCTGAAATTTTTAATTTAGCTTTATTGCAATTGTGCGATATGTTACTACTGAATTGTTTGAGAACTAATATGCCTGGAATTATCTCAACTATTTCTTGTTTATTAAATGTTTGCATTTTGCAGTTAGCTTCTTCAAAATTTAATATATTATTCAAGCAATTGTCGTTAATTTTTATTAGATTTCTTTTTAAATTTTCCTTAATGTTCGTACTATAAATATTGTTTTCTAAATCTATGAGAACATCAAAATGATTAAGCTGTATGGATTTATTATTATTGTCAGATATTGGTACGAATGTCACCATGGATAGTGGGTCTTGCGAAAATTGTGGTATAGAGAGAATAATGATGATGTTACCGTCGTGAAGTGCTATGGATATCTGTCAAAGTCTGAGATTAGGTTAAGTTCGGTTTGAGTAAGAATATCTGTGGGGATAATTCCCAGTTTTCCGGAGAAAATAATTTGTCCGATGTCATCTACATGTTGGCGTAAAAGTGAGATGTCGTTATTAATCTGATATATGTGTTCTATAAATGTTATCTCGTCTTCTATGGTTGAAATTTTATTTCCTATAATATTTTTGAATTTAGTTAAATAATTTCCAATTGTGTTTTGCTGGTAATTTATATGATTGGTAATATTCTGAATCTGGGAGTTCATGACATTATTAATATAAGTTAAGTTGTTCATCTTATTTGTTAAGTTTTCGTCATTTGTGTGTAATAATTTAAGAATTTTACTTATTTGTTCTTCGTCGTCGCTGTCCATTGTACCTGCAATCATTTTTAGGCCTTTACCTATAATGCTTAGTAGAGCCCGTTTCCTTCGAAAATGTGGGTTAAGATTTTCTATTTTTGCCTTCAATAGCATAAAGTTCTTGTTTACTGTATCCATTAATCTTTTTGATTCGGTACTTGATGTCTTAAGGATGTCCAGGTTGGTCTTGATTATTTCTAAAGTACGTTCGTATTCTGTTGTGCTTATTATGTGTAGTATTTTGATGTAGTGTTCAACGATTTTGGTCTCCCCTGTTTTGATCGGTATATAGCCGTTATTGTATGATAGGTCCTGTACGTCGATGGTTTGGGCCCTGACGGTTGGGACAATTGTTATCATTATTATGATTCATTTAATCATCTAAACAAAAATATTTATTTAATTGTTGCTCTGATTTTGGGATTATTTTTGTCTTGGTATTTCTTAGTAGGTCTAACGTGAGTTTTGTAATATTTATGTGCAGTTCCTATCGTTTGTATGTGGTCATCGTCTATTTTTTCTGCATTAACTTTCCTATATTTTCTGTGGTTTTTCCCACCTCTTATCTCCTTAATATAATTTAGTCCTCCTTCTAATTCAAAATCTTTCCGGTTTTCGTTTAGTTTCTGAGTATATTTTTCTTTTTTTGGGCTGATAAGATCACGAATTTCTGTATATCTATCCTCATGTACTTTGCCATTTACAAAATCAATCGGTTTGATGCCGGTCGTGCTATGTATTGTATTATTATAAAAACTTATTGTTCTTATCATTTTATCTTCTATACTTTCGTCTTTGTTTTCTTTATGGTGTCTTAGTAAGCGTATGTGTTCGTTGATTGTATTGTATAATCTTTCAATATTGGCATTGGACGTATGGTTACTATTAGAGGTATTGTGAATATCTATGTTCTCTTTTTTTAAAAATTCTTGAATCGGTATAGCCTTAAATCCTACGTCATTGTCTACGATAATTTTATCCATTTTCCTGTAGGTATTGATTATCAGCAATAGTTTTGTTTTGAATTCCGTCCAACTTCTACCGTTTATTTGAAAGGCTAAGGCGAATTTTGAGAATTTGTCGATTGTTGTCATATAGAGTTTCTTATCCAAGCTATAAAATATGTCTATGTGTAATGTTTCGAGAGCTTTATATGGAGTTTCCGTAATTTTATAAGGGATTTTTGGAGGTTTTCTGTCATATTTTTCTAAATTACAAATTTCACAATTATTTATGAACTGAGTTATCCTTTGTTTCAATTTAGGATTGTAAATTCGCGTAATTGATTCCCTATATACCGCTTGAATTCTACGGTTTTTGTTAAGGTGTTCATTTTTAATAATTTCGGTTAACCGATTTTCATCTTCTATGTCTTCTGTCATGAGTGTAGATCTAAGTACTTTAAAATTTTTATTATTTGAAAATAGGTCTTCATAAACATTTTTTAACATTGTATAAAATTCGTCTTCGATAAAAATTGCGTTCAGTTGTGTTGGATTAAAATGATTCTTTAGTATTATAATTGCTGTTTCCCTGTTCATTTCCTTCATAGAAATTATTCTTCTTTTATTTTTAAAAACAGATTTATTTTTTATTCTTAATGATCCAGAGTTTGTTTTCATTATAACTACTTGGTTTTTAAACATATTAATTGGTGAAGTAGTACCTTTTATCGTTACACTGTCACATTCTAGTATATTAATGCTGGGTTCAGTTTCAATCCTTGACAAAGCGTCGGCATTACTATTCTTTGTTCCTTGCTTGTACCTAATTTCGTAATCGTATTCAGATAATCTTAATCTCCACCTAACAAGTTTTGAATTGGGTTCCTTTATGGAAAAGAGCCATGTTAATGGCTTGTAATCCGTTTCTCTTGTAAATTTGGAACCAAAAAGGTAGGGCCTAAAATATGATGGCTAATAATTCTTTCTCTATTGTACTATAATTTATTTCGTGTGTATTAAGGGTGGGTGATTATCTTGCAAAAGCACTGCTCCCAAAGCGTAATTAGTCGCGTCCGTTGTCAATGTAAATGTTTAAGAAAAGTCTGGGTATGCTAATATTGGGTCATGTGTTAGTAGGGTCTTGAGGGTGTTAAAACTTTTTTCATACTCTGGGTCATTTATATTTATCTTTGAATCTTTCTTTAAGTATTTAGTCATTGGTTTAGCGATAGACGAGTAGTCTTTTATGAACTTCCTGTAGTAGCCTGTGAGCCCTAAGAATTGCTTGATCTGTTTTGTCGTTTTAGGTATTGGAAAGTTAACAACGCATTCTATCTTTTTAGGGTTGGGCTTGACTCCCTCCGTTGTAATTATGTGCCCAAAGAACTCTGTTTCCTGTTTTAAAAATTCTGATTTATCCAATTGGATTTTTAGGTTTGCCTCCTGTAATCTTGCGAATATAAGTCTGAGTGAGTTCATATGTTCCTGTAAGGATGTTGATTTTATTAATATAATCTTGGAATAAATTGTTCATCAATCTCTGGAACGTTGCAGGGGTATCTGTATGACTTGGAAAATATGGGTATATTGTTTGTGGTTCTAGTTCTATGTTTTATTGTGGATGTAAATGAAAATCTATCACTTTCTTGGTAAAAAATATTATGATATCTATTTATTATTTGTAATAGTTGTGATCTTTCTTCGGGGTTTAAGTGTCTTATTCTAATTTGATCATTCAATGGTTTAAATTCTTTACTCTCGATTATGCTAAAATTTTCCTGATCTACCTTTTGCGTAGTCACGCGATTAGTTTCAGATAGCAAGTTTATCTCAACTTCTCCATTTTCCACATTTAAAAATCCTTCTCTTACAATATTTCCGTCGTTTTCTTCCTTATAATATACTAGGTCGGAGTCATCTGGTGCTATTATCCTTTTTTTATTTAAGTTTTCGTTTTCGAAGTGCATAGGGAGTGTCTTGTTACCGATGGTTATTTTCTTCTTTCTATAATTGATACAGGCATTTAGTGGTCTCAATATATCGTTACCTATTAGACCGTCAAAAAAATTATGAAATCTTATTATATAGAATTCTAGTGTTTTATTTGCTTTTTCGTCAACTTAAATTTGATGTTGAAGAGTTTTAATTAAAAGTGGGCTAGTTGGATGAATTCTTTTGGGACTTAAAATGGAGTTTGTTGTGCCTGTGTCTATTATAAGTTTTATAAAACCTATCCTTGTCTTTGTTATTATAAATGGTAATTTATTCTTGAGGCTGATTCCTGAAAATTTTCAGTCACTTCTATTTTTCCTATGTTCTGGGCTATTTTCTAAAATTTGGTCTCTGGGATGATGGATTTTGAGGACTGTGGTTTTGTGGGTTTGCTTGTTGGTGTGGGCGGTGTTGTTGGAAAGGTTGTTAGTATGGTCGGTGTTGTTGGAATGGTTGTTGGTATGGTTGGGGTTGTTGGTAATCTCCTCCGTTATTTTGGGGCATTGGTTGGAAATTCTTTCTGTTGAATGGTTGTTGGGGGTTCCCGTATTGTGTTCTATTCCTACTATCTTTTTTATTGTATTGCGTATTGCTTCTATAGTTATTATTCCTATTACTTGAATGAGTTTTAAACTCTGGGCCGTTCCCGTTATTGTTCCCTATATGTGCGTATCCAGCTTGGAACAGTATGTCCATAGCCTGCTCCAAGTCTTCTGGGTTCCTACAGAATAGGATGGATTTCATTGGTTCAGGGATTTTGTTTTTAAAGATGTTGAGGGCAGTGCGCTTGTTGTTCATCGCACTCTGTCTAGTTGCTTCGGTTTCTCCTAAAATAACTACTAATTTGTTATTTAATCTGTGTAACCTGTTTTTCATGTCGTTGTAGAAATCTAAGGTGTTTGTTCTAAAGGTCACGCTTCGTAATTCGTCAAAAAGTTCTTCGCAGGAACGTCTATCTCCAATATTATTCTGTAGTATGTTTTTAATCTCTGTCCACGAAGTCGCGTGGCAGTTTATTTCTATTGCCTGTCTTGCCTTTCTTTTGAGTTTTGATTTTATTACGTCCGAAAAAAGTAGTTGGGACAATTCGTCATATGTTTGTAGGTGTGGGTGTATTCGGTCAATAAGTGTGGTGAAAGTCTGTAGGTCTCTTGAGTCGCCACAGAATTCAGATAAGTTGTTAAGGTATTTTAAAGGGTTTATAGTTAATCTGTTTATTGGGTTTTCAGCCTGTACTGCCATTTTTAGTTTTAATAGATTCGGGGAAAAAAAGAAATTCTCTCTTATACACGAATGCGTTTTTATTTTTTATTTTTATGTTTTAAATAATTTTTCTTTGCTTTGGTTTTTATCAAGGTTATTTTATGTAGGAATTCTTGTAACTTTTTGGTTTCTTGTTCTCCGGACGTATACAGTAATTTTCTTTTAATTTCTGACTCTATGCTTATTTTTTCAGTTACATACATTTAATAATATAAATAAATAAATATAATATAGTTAAGCAAATTCTTACTTTCTGATGCTGTTGTTGGAAATTATATTGCTGTCTGCTTGGCTTTGTGTTTCCACTGTTGGGTTTAAAGTTGATTCCAAGGATGAAAAAAATTGTCACTATGTTGAGTTTAAAGTTGATTAGGATGTGTTTACAGGGGTGTATATTTGCTTCAATCGGGTTAGAGTTGACTGATGAATTTGTCAATATGGATGTATCTTTATATTTGTATGAATATATTATTGATAAGGGTAAATCTTTTTATCCTATTCTTCACCTTTTTCCGTTGTGTTTTTTTTTTTTTTAAATTCGTGTGTGACCTTTAAAAATTTTTTTATTTTTTTATTTTTCGTTCTCTAATCTTATGAAGTTCAAATATCACTAAAGTTTTCACAAAAAATTTTGAATATTTAAAGGATTCGTTCTTCAATCTTATGAAGTTCAAATGTCACCTAAACTTAAGTTTTTTTTCACAAAACAAAAAATTGTGTATGTCCTTTAATCTTTTAAAGGATTCGTTGTTCTCATTTTCTTTCTCTACCCGTTACGGATATTGAAAAATCCAATATCCTTTCTTATGTAACTCGAATTTTAATGATTTACACACAAGGATACACGGATATCCTAAAGACTGCGCCACTTTTTTCACCGAAATGAGAAACAACGAAAAGAAAATAAAACAACTGGGTTTAAAGTTTAATCAATAATAATCAATCTTTTTTATTTTCTACTTTCTTAAATACTAAAGGGTGTTTTTTATAGACGTATAGAACTTTAAATTGAATTAAAAAAACAACGATGGATTATTCGATTGACATGAATTTTATATATCCGAAAGATAATCTTGTGGCATTACATTTTAAATATGATTTCTGGCATATGACCGCCACGGCTGGCTCGGATGTAGTCCAATCTGGACGTCCAATTTTCGATGACTTTTTCCAACATTTGTGGCCATATATCGGCAATAACATGGCGAATGTTGTCTTCCAAATGGTCAAGCGTTTGTGGCTTATCCGCATAGACCAATGACTTTACATAGCCCCAAAGAAAGTAGTCTAGCGGTGTCTTTCAATAAATCGATTGTGGCACGAGCTGTGTGACATGTTGCGCCTTCTTGTTGGAACCACAGCTCCTGGACATCATGGTTGTTCAATTCAGGAATGAAAAAGTTAGTAATCATGGCTCTATACCGATCACCATTGACTGTAACGTTCTGGCCATCATCGTTTTTGAAGAATTACGGACCAATGATTCCACCAGCCCATAAAGCGCACCAAACAGTCAGTTTTTCTGGATGTAACGGTGTTTTGACATACACTTGAGGATTAACTTCACTCCAAATGCGGCAGTTTTGTTTGTTGACGTAACCATTCAACCAGAAGTGCGCTTCATCGCTAAACAAAATTCGCTTATGAAATGGGGAACAACGGCAATTTCGTTCGAAATAAAATTGCACTATTTGCAAGCGTTGTTCAGGCGTGACTCTATTCATGATGAATTGCCAAGCCAAACTGAGAATAAATC